>JAGFZM010001382.1:216669-257261 GCA_017657215.1 Limnothrissa miodon | reverse complement strand
TCCTGCAGGCTTAGGTAAAGGTAGCATCTTTCTCCTTTCCCCTGTCATCTGATTCCTTCATACCTGCCTCTGTACCTTTTCCATACACACAGACAGACAGACAGACAGACACACACACAGTCCTAGCTATAAACTAATTCTACACCAATCTCATCCACTGTG
This sequence comes from Limnothrissa miodon, assembly GCA_017657215.1. Classification (NCBI taxonomy): domain Eukaryota; kingdom Metazoa; phylum Chordata; class Actinopteri; order Clupeiformes; family Clupeidae; genus Limnothrissa; species Limnothrissa miodon. The sequence goes on along the minus strand of JAGFZM010001382.1, from coordinate 257,099 downwards.
AGACAGCACAGAAGAAGGGTTGTGAGTTGGCTGTGTGTGTGTGTGTGTGTGTGTGTTAGGAAGGGGTGTGTGTTAGGGTTGTGCCGGTGGACAATACCATCGTTCATCGTGATTCACGATGGGGAGCCAACATCGTGATGACACGCCCACCACCCTATCAGACACACAGTAATAGACTTAAAAGGGAGCTCTTTAAACTTTGTAGACTGCTCTGTAAACTAATTTAGGGGTGTGAACTGGTGACTGTATGACCTATGGATGACCTATAAACATTAAACGATCAAAAGTGATTGAAATTAATAAACTAGCAAAAAACATTTGGCGCTACGATAAGTTATGCTAAAGTCTTCAGGCTACAGGAAAGACAACTGCATGATGAGTAGGCTGGGACCATTTCACCAAAAAGAATGACACAGATGTTCTGGTATTGGTATTATCGTGTTGCGATCTATTAGGGAATATTCCGCAATGGGCTACATTTCAGGATCTTCAATGGTGACAGATAAGGTAAAGATAATCAAGATCTTGCTTTAATTAGGCTATTATTAGAACTACCGTCTCCTCAAACTAAACAAGCGGTGGCTCATCGGAGCTCACAATTTCTTAAAGGCATAGTTCGGTTTTTAACACATTGAGCCCCTTTCACAGGTAAAATGAAATAAAGTGGTTGACACCAAAATCTTGATGATTGCTCCTGTCTTGGCTATTTGGGAAATATAGAACTGCCTCTGCCTGCCTTTAAAATGGCTAGCAATGGGCATTTGTTGTTTCTATCCTTTAAACACTGGTTTTAAAAAAGTGCTACTCATGGAGTGATAAGTGGTGTTTGCTGATGTTCCAACCGAAGTATCATAGCAAAATACAGTTTCTGTCATGTTTTATTTGCCATTTAGTAAGTCCCATAGGGATCTATTTGCTCCTTCATATAAACAAAGTGCCAAATAAAACATGCCGGAAGCTTTATTTCCGATACATGTTTTGCCGGAAGCTTTATATTTACGATACATGTTTTGGAACATCATTGAGCACCACTAACCACTTGGTGAGCAGAACCTGACCGATTTATCGGCAGGCCGATACTATCGGCCGATATTAGGCATTTTCCAAACTATCGGTATCGGCATTTATAATGGCCGATAAATGAATATTTCAAAATTAAAACACAAACGGACGAAACACCCTTCAACCATGGCATGAGTGTTGGCGTTTTATAGTTTGTCCACCAGAGGGCACTCTACACGGTCCCTGTTGTTCCCTGTTAAAAGAACATCCCCATCAGTTTTCTTAACTCAGATAAGCATGACAAAATTCGTGACAATCATGTCCAGTTTTGCTGCTGGTAAATAAGCCGAGAGTGAAGCGGAATAAGCTATAGCCTAATTACCTTACGTTGTTACAGTGTAGTTGACAGACTGTGCTTTTGACAATGTGACTGAAGATGTATTTCTTTAATAGCGTGACAGTTATAGCAATGAGACGTATCATCTCTCCCCGGCCTGCTATATTGAAAATGTATGTTTTACAATTTGCAGTATGACGTTATCCATTGCTGAATTATGGCTCATCATAGACTAGCTAACCACAAAGCTAGCTAATGCCACTTTCAGTGGAAGACCGCTAACGTTAACATTAACGAGACTGGAAACCACAAGGAACTTGGTCCGTGTACTTTTTTGTTCATTCATTATTGGATTGTGGATGTTGCATGGGAAATGAAAAAATTAAATACTAGAAAAAATAAAAAACTGGCGTGAATGACATGTGACCTTTTTGCATCTCCTTTGGAAGAATTGGGCACTGCATGGGTTTGTTTTGATGTCAACCGCATCATGGGGTGTTAAACATATTTAGCTGTTGTGAAGGCATAATTTGATAGAAACCCGCCACATTGCGTGTTTAAGCATATTTAGACATAATGCAACGCAAAGGCATGCAACGCATGCAGATATTTCACAGCATCTAAGGAGGACATTATGCGTGTTCTAAGATTTTGTGATGTTCACAAGCGAGTGCACAGTTGGAAATTGCTGTTTTTTCAGCAGTTATAGTTTAAGAAACTTGTTCAAATTAACAGCGTCCACGTTTGGCTTCAAAATTCGGTACTCTTCAACTGCTAAAGAAACGGTGGTTTCCAGCTGAGCATCAGATACGCTTGGGTTGTGAATATCACAACTTCACAGCAGCCACGTCCTGCGCCAATGTCTTGAAGGTGCAATGAAATACCTGCATGCGTTGTATGCCTTTGCAACATCACACACTGTCTGAATATGCCTCTAAAGACGCCGTGTCATGCGGTTGACAGTATCAACACAAACCCATGCAGGCCAATGCCCTGTCCATCCAAAAGAGTTAGCCTCCTAACTTCCAGGCAGGTCACAAGTCCAAAATAGACAATCAGCCTAATTAAGAATGGCAGTTTTTTTTGTATTTAATTTTCAGTTAATAAAAGACCTTTGGCTGTCATAGCAACTGTAAAAATTTATATACTTGTGTTTTTCCATTTTCCATGTGACGTCCAAAATCCAATAATGAATCCAAATCCTAAAAACGAAAAAGTACACGGACCGAACTTATTTTGTAATTTTGATTTGGTTGTTGTTTTTGTGTTTTTGTATTTTAATATTTAAGTTTGTATTTTTATTTTATTTATAAGAACTTTAATATATTTTGAATTTGATGTTCCGTTGTGACAATAAAATAAACACGTTTCTTTTTAAAATGTATTTTTATTTTAGTTAAAACTCATAAATAACTACAAATAGTTTTTTTTTTTATATATCGGCCGATATATCGGAATATCAGATTTTTAAACCAACAAATATTTGTATCGATGTCGGCCTTCAAAATCCTTTATCGGTCGGGCTCTATTGGTGAGTAGCACTTTTTAAAACCAGTGTTTTAAGGACAGTGTTTTAAGGATGAAGGGCAGTGTGTTAAAAACTGAACTATCCCTTTAAATGAGCCATACACAAACACGCGCAGTCTGGCTTCCCGCCCTCCTCCTCCTTATAAGCTCCTTGTAGCTCATAACAGGCTACACCAGATACCTTTCCGATTTGGTCAGTCAAAGCCGCGTCTGCCGTAACTTTAACGGTTAACGTAATAACGTAGCTTAAGATGTACACAATTGAACTTGCAACATCAGATGCGGCCGAGCAGCAAAGATTAAAAAGCTGTTTTCTAATCGTATTTTGACGGCCTGACTTGCCAGTTAGCTCTAGGGTGAGAATATCTGATCGGATAACCTGGCCAACTGGCTAATGCATACATTTTCATAAGAAAAGAGCAGACTTCAGCAAACATATTTAGTCTGGTTAATAGGCTTTAAAAGACAAATTGCTTTAGCCATAATGTCCTCTTATGTGGAACCTATTGAAAATTTTTAATTTGTTGGGTTAGGATAATGAAAGCAATGTAATGTAAGGTTAACCCCCTCCAAACGGCAATACTATCGTCCATCGCGATGTATGTAATTTAATGTAATTAGGGGACAACGCCCAACCCTAGTGTGTGTGTGTGTGTTGGTGTAGTCCAAGCGCTGTGATTCTGATTGGTGGCACACTGTGGAACACTTGGACTAAATGCTCAAATAACAATTTTTTTCTGTAACTTCTCAAGTGTGAGCTAATAGATATAAAATGTTGTCCAAAGCAGCATCAAATCACAATACACTATATTACAGTATTACAAATATTACACAATTATTACATACACTGTTACGATACTGAAAATACGAGGCTATATTTTCAAAAATATTACATATTTCAATTATACTGCATAGAATAATGAAAACACACCATTGTAACACACTCATTAAAGCGCATACTGATTAAAAAGAAAAATTAAATGTAATGCAGCAACATTTGTGTGGTTGCTCTTTAATACTCCAAATACTATCCTGCTACTACCAGTAGCATTAAAAGCCAAACAACTAACTTCACGTCTACTGCTTCAGAGATGTGACTGCAAAGATCCGTGCTAACCTTGGCTATGGTTGAGTGGAGTATGCTGCTCTAGACCGTTCTCATAATGATCCAGTGTAGACTGCTGCTCTGTGCTATTACTGCTTAAGTTAAATGATTTGCCTTAGTTTCTTGTAGGGGTGGGCGATATAGCCTAAAGTTTATATTGCGATATATTTTGAACCATAGACGGTAGATGATATATATCACGGTATACTTTGGTATGTAACTTACAGCATAACAGTTTCTTAATGGTTACCATAGCATAAAGTCAATATGTACAACAGTTGTTTAGTCATTGTTCGCAGGTGTTTATATTGGACTTTCAAATTCACACAGAAGTAAACTGGTAAGCTGCATTTGTGTCAGGCAGTAGTTGTTCAATTTATAGGCTCTTACACAGTTTCATGTTAGAATGAAAAGGTGCTATCAATAAGGTGAAGCTACAGGTCAACATTTTTTCACATGGTTGTGGAGACGCAATGAGCCTATCACGGTATGCCGATATGACCCAAAATCTCTATCATTGGCCAAATGCATATTGCATACGGTATATATCGTGTATATTGCCCACCCCTAGTTTCTTGGCTCCCCTACTCATTTATATACTCTCTGTATATTCTCTATTCACGCACACACACACACGCACGCACGCACACGCACACACACACACACACATTCTTTACGACTCTCTGGAATGTCTTTGCTTCCATGAGGGGGTGATGTCATGTGTGGGATCACCAAGGATACAAAACAAACTTCCCGCCACATATGGTCAGTGAATTTGGTCTTTCCCCACTCATAAGACTTTCTCTCACTCACTCTCTGCAGCACTAAACCTACAATGGGGAAAATGGTGGTAAATCTACAATAAGGGTGCTCCTTCATTCTTGTTTTCCTTGTTGTTCCAGCATTCACTTGTACCTCCCTTCTCTTCGGTAAAATTTTTGTTTTCACACAGCGTCAGACATGCTCAATTCTTCCAGGTAAATCTGGGAACATGCTGGGTAATTGCTGTTTAACAGTAGGATTCACTTTTAGTTGTGTAGACCCAGGAGTCTGCCACACCAGACTAGACTACATTCAGTTCAGATGCCTTTGAGTAAATTCAGCAGGACCCAGCTGAAAAAGCCTTAATTTAATAACTGAGCCAATCGAGGACGAATAAACTAACCTGCTTCACCAGACAGAAAAAAAGTGGAATGGTGTTCAGTTGAAACTGAGCAATATCATTCAGACTGCATTCGCCAAGGATTTTAATTCAATTGTTCTTCTATTATTGACACTCGTTTAAATATATTAACAACTTTTAAAATCATATCAGACGTTTGTGTCTACACAGATTATGATTGTGTACTCCTGAAGCACATCTATTCAATTCAATTCAAATGGATTTATTGAGTACATCATACAAAAGTCATGTCTAGTAGCGCTTCACAGCAGAGGTGTCTACAGAGATGTCTTTGTCCTATTTTGTTATGTATAAACAACCGTGCAGGGGCTTTAAAGTCAGTTCTGTGATGTAGTCTTGATTTGAAGCTGCAGTAATGTGGTTAGTTTTTAAGGTTTGTATCATTTTGTGAAAGGACTACAGACCATTGCGGCTTAACTTAAAGACACCAAGGTCTTCCCTGCAAATGTTAATCGATCCTGCATTTCATTGTATTATTTCCAAATAAGATTATTTGGAATATTTGGATCTCTTTTGCAATTTTGCAAACCTACCTGTGCTATTTCAATGCTGAACAAGAATTACTTCATCACCATACTATACGTAACACTTAAACCTCATTACAAGGTGGTTATTAATGATTGGATACGGGTCAATATTGTCTGGTATAGAAGCATTAACTCCATAGTACATTTAGAAGATATTTATTAATGACTGTATATGGGTCAAAATGAAAGCATGTGGATTGTGGGAAGTTGGGGGTTTTACCAACAGCTGTTTTCAGAGACTCAAGGAATGTGTCAGACAGCCAACACAATACAAGCAGCCTCTGCTATGTGGTATTGATGCATTTACAGGATATTTACAGCAAATGAAAATTATATCTTAGAAATTGATATCTTAGAAAACTTTGTCTTTACATTTGCACAATTTTCTTATAGTTCTTAAATAACGCATTGTTTACTATACAGTATATATAGCCTATACATACATCTCAACTGGACATTTTGACAGCTGAGAGCCAACAAAAGGTGATACAAAGGTTTTCCCTCACACTCTGTGGGTCAGCTGTGGCCTAAGCGAGATTGGGTGTCATTCCAAAAACAGCTCCCAATAAATACTCTCTTTTTAAGGATGCCATCCTCAGATGGCATGCAGAAGTTTCAGTGGCATACACTACTAAAAAATGACAGCGTTGGCAGTGTTGTATGTTCACACCTCCAGGGCCTTATTTAGATCAAAGACCTAGAAACCACAGGTGTACAATTTTGTACAATTTTGTGTGCATGCTTCTAATGGAAGCAATCACAATGTGGTTTGTACACATATTCATGGCTGTAATGCTCCCCCACTGTTTGACACCTGTGCCTACTGCATATGAGTACTGTTCACTGTCTCTAATGCAATGGGCAAGTCATAAGCAGGGAAGGTAGAGTAGAGCTGGAGGTGCTGGTGGCAGATTCTTTATGCATTTGCACACATTTGTAGATGCACAACTGTGGTCCATGTAACTCAAGAAATCTACCATAATCTGGAAACCTTATCACAGATCACAGATCCATCTGAATCCCCTTAATCACGGTTCCAGGCTTGTTAAAATGGCTCTTGGCCTCCCTCTGCCCATGAAGGAATCTGTGTTGATACAAATCAGCTGTGACATGCTTGCTTGGGAGGCAGCTCTTCTGTCTCTCCATCACAAAGTTTATCACTTCAGATAATCAGTAAAATGTCTATTTTACAAAAAAAATCTACAACAGACTAATCAACTGAAATAAACAGTTGAGGAACTACTTCATAAATCCATGAGGAAGTATGTCAGATAAAAAACATTTGTGAGTTATGAGTGAGTGACCTCTGGTCAGAATCTGATACAGGATTGAGATGCAAAGAGATAACCTCACCAGACTGTTTCTTCAGGGCTAAAGTTCCCAAGGCTACAGTAGCTCATGAGCTATCGCCTGCAATGCCATATTCACTTGGGATAATAAGACCCATGGAAAAGTGAAACTAATTGCTAATTTTCACATAGGCTAGATTATTTCTTGTTTTCTTGAACAAAAAAAATGTGTCCAATTTTGAAAATTAGAGAATATATTAATGACAATTCTACACATTGTTTACGAACATAATGAACTGGGCTATTATAGGCTAAATGTATTGCTGTTTTCTGACTAGATGGTGGAATAGAAAAGCGTAGTCTTTTTGACATCGCTTACGGTAGGCCTGTTAAGTAATCTTACGACCAGACTTGCGTGAAATTATGTTAACGACAGTTTTCAGCCAGAAGGAACTGGGCAAAATCGATAACATATGAGACTCGGGCCTCAAAATTAAGTACACTGTGTTCCTTCTGCAATGGTGTGTGCGTGAGATTAACAGTCTTTTTTAGAGTCAATATCCATCCGTCAATACCCACACGAGCTTGAATATGGACAAAATGATAGCGCAAAGCTTCCTTGAGTAAGTCGGCAAGTCGTTGGGATCTAACCCAAGCTGTAGACCAACTGATGCCGATTGATAGGCCTATGCCTAAAATAAATGAAATGGATAAGGCAAATAACCCAAAGAGTTTCATCTTCGATAAGGAGCTGACTTAAAACACTTTACCTGGAGTCGTTCATTTGGGCCATTATAAATGAATGTCTGTTTGATTCCATAAATAATACTAGAATCTTGAGCTGTATAGACTATTTTCTCTAATTTCTTATTGCTATTTCAAAACTTTTAGCTTTATCTCAAAACAAATTCATGGTGTGTTTGAACTTTTAGGACTAGTGACAAAATAATACATTTTATGTGTTGATCACCTTATACATGTAACAACAAAGCACTCCTTGTAGGCCTTGCCTGGGTATTGTCAATATAAAAAATATATATAAAATTGTCAATATGTCACTGTTCTCCCTCATTCAAGATTTGTATGCGAGATGCGTGCCTCTGTCCGTAGCCTGCTCATCTCCGCAACAGAGAGCGAGAGACGGAGAGTAACGGTAGTGGTTTCATAACAGCTAGTTAGTACACATAAACAAGCTCGGCCTGAATTAATGTCACCCATCATATAAATGGCCTCCAGCAATGAGCCACTAGCGGTATCAAACCTGCACACATCAGGGCACTTACCAATTACAACATGCATGCATTAAACATTAATCTTATTGCTGTTTAAAATTAAATATCTGGTGGAAACTTACAGAATGTTTGTGTCAGACGGGAGATCTGATGGTCCCCATTCCAATCCCTTGTTCGAACAATTAACCACGGAGGAATTTTGGGGTTCCACCACCGAACACGAACAGTTTGTGGGACAAGGACTGCACATCCCCAAAGAGCTCCATGCCTCCAGGCAACACAATGAAAAAAGGAGAGTGGAGAAAAATCCAAACTTTGAGAAACAGACGCCATGTTTTCGCTTGGATACAGTCTGTCCATTTCTATAAGGCATAGCTCACTCACATCTCATCGCCTTGGATGTTATAATGTTTTCTCGATTAAGGGGGAAATAACTGCTCTTTCTACAGTTTTCATAAGCAGAACTAATACGACTATACTTTCCAAAACGCGTTTTTTTCCAGATGCGCAGGCAACCCCTTTTCCAGCGTTAGCTCTACTTCTCGGAGGAAAAAAAGTTCCTCTGCTTCTCGAGAAAAAAAGTCATCACCGAGCCAGAAGTTCCTTGGGAACTTCCTCTTCTCCTTCTTACCATGCCCTGCAATGCCTTCACTGGCCACTGGATGGATTGTGATGGTCTGATTTGAATGTCCAAGCAAGTCATTATGTTTGTTTATATGGCATCTTATATTAGGGTACATCATAGACATAGAATAGCTTTAGCACCTGACAAGCTTTCCGAAATGAATTGTGGGTGGAGGTGGGCGTGCCATATGGTCCATTAGCTCTTATTTCAGTCAAACTGCTCTTGATCAGGAATTGTTCCTTCATCTCAGATTTCCATGGGGCAGGCAAATTCAACACACTATATATATATATAAACACATTATACTGTTACAGAAAAACTTTAGAAGATGATGAGAATGCAAAACAAGCCTAATAACGATGACTCCATCAACAGAATTCAGCAGTTCTTCTAACAATCCTGCATAATCATTTACATGCCTTAACAGATTTACATGCCATGCTAACAATTCAGAGAAATACAGCATGGCACTAATAATTTAACTAGGCCTACACTGTTTTAAAAAAAATAAATAAATACAAAAACATCACAGTGCAATATTTATGTAGTTGTTGATGGTTTTTGGGCTGATTTTTTAGGTGCACAGTGCCCCTACAGAAAAGTGACCTTTCAGTGTCTCCTGTCTTGACTAATGTGTCTGCTTTTCTCTCTCCTTCAAAAACAGTGGAAGGCTAGGATAACTGCCTTCCACTGTGAGCTGAGTGCAATCAGTTCAGCAGAATACCAACAAGTGAGGGACTGGAAAGAAACACAGAGGGCTGCGAGTGGCTTTTTGCGGTCAAGGTGAGAGGAGAAGATTTCATTGTCATTCAGCTGCTCCCATTACTGGCCCAAGAGTCAAAGAATCCATCCTAGTCCAAATACATTAACGACTCTCCTCTGGGGCCCTGTTTCTGTAGTCCTTTCATGAAGCCTTCTTTCTCATTTAGAGAAGCGCTTCTGTAAAGAGCCCCCAGCACATTTATATTCTATTCATTGGATATGCCGTTTTGTCCACACATACAGACGTTAGTGGTAGTTTAGGACTATATTCTAGTCAAACACCAGTGGTGTATAATTGCTCAAACATTTAGAAACCATAAACGACAGTGGTCCCATTTCACACACATCTGTAGTGTGTACCTGCAAAATGATGACCTTTGGGTATCTCAAGGGCATCAGAGACATTAATAAGGCTAGCCACAATGGAACACTAAAGACAACAAACAGTATAATAAATAGACATAAATACTTGAATTACTTACATTAAATATTGGTTTACATAAAAGTAAAGGAAAGAAAAACATCAAAGTAAGAAAAAAAACATCAAAGAACCAAATAACTGAACATAGTACAGTTTGATAGTGCTTTCCTGTGCCCCGCCTTCTTAAATTATAAAGTCACACTTCATATTTATTTATCACTATTTTGGTTTGCAATGAGCCCTGAATTCAGAAGCATATTTGAAGCATATTTCTTTATTTATTAATTAAGCTGAAGAAGAAAGCAGAACTTTTGGGTCCTCTTTCATTATGCTCTCATTCCCATTCAGTGCTAGTAAGAAATATAAACACAAGCTTGTGTCTGCAGCTTTGTGTGAATTCCACAGAAAGTGGATAAATATCGGTGTTGATTTATAGTCTTTGTAATTCGAGCTTTGTTGTGTTTCATCTGTAGAGGTTAAATGAAACACTTGAAGGTGAAACACTTTGTCCCATTCCCATTACAAATGTTTAAATAATACAGATTTTGCTCATGCTCTCTAACATGGAACTGCCAAACGTTTTTTTTTTTTTTTTTTTTAACATTAGTATGCACCGCACACAGAAACACTTGAAGGTGAAACACTTTGTCACATTCCAGGGATGTGTGAATAAAGCTGTCTGATTTTTATGCATGTTATTCCCTTTCGACCTGTCACCCAGACCAGTGTTTTCACCTGGAACAGATTCTATGTGATATCCCTAACAGGAATATCCACATGATATGACAGGCCTACCCTTACTGCCTTTGAACAGCTCACTTTAGCCTCTTTTAGCAGCATGCTAAACCACCATATAGGCAATGGAAATCATGTCAGTATTGGAGTGTCACAATATTAACTATGGCTAGTCCTTGAGCTATAGACCCCTAAATCGGTACCACTCAAGGGTAGTAAGTCCCATTGTGTGTTTTTTTTGGCAAGCTGTGCCAGAATTTAAATATATATGTGATAGCATTGCATTCAGCATTGTTTTTTGTTTCATTAGCCTGTCCATTATAATACAGCAAATCAATAAAGGTTTTGGCAGGTTAGACAAATTCAACAGCCATAGCCAGCACCCTGTAGATGTGATTTAATATGCAAACAAGAGACAAGTCCCTTTTCCAAATGATTCTCTTGTACACCCACTGGACGTTAATAGGTACTGCATCCCAAAACTGTTCATGCTACACTGAATTTCTGATTCAGCTATTCCCAAAAAGTTTGTTTGGTTAAAGAGGTGCACTAAGACTCAAATGTGTGTAAATATGTAAATAATCAATGGAGAAAGTTTTGTAGGGATATCTTCAGTTAATATTTTTATCCTATACACCTATTACCCCAAGATATATTAAATAACACACACAAAGCTAGTGTCAATTGAATAGTATCATTTTGTACCATTCCAAAAACATAAATATGTCCCTTACTCTGGCTCAAGGACTAGGCCTGTCTTAAATAATGGTTCAACATCAGCACCTTGTCAGCTGGCAGAAGCCTACTCCAATTCTACGAAACTAAAATAACAGGCTAAAACATAAATCTTTAACATCCAATACAATTACCCCTGTCTTACCTACCAACCGATAGCTAGGCGAAGCTGAGGAAGTTTAGTCAAATATATTTTTTTATTTGAAAATTAAGCATTTTAAAAGAATGTTGTTGGTTTCAGTGGTTGTTTAGAACACGGCCTTGTGGCTAACGCCTCTTTTCATATAGAAAAAAAAATCTAAGGCGACGTACTTGTCGTTGATAATTATAATTAACGCAAGTTCTGCTCAAGGCATGTTGCTATTAGTTATATAATGGACGGGCCTCCGGGTGCCACCGTCAGAACGCCTTCAGTGCAAACCCCGGCGACACCCGCGAATACAAAGACGCTCTCACGCTCAAGCCTACGTGACACCTGAGAGACTATCTGCCTCAGGTCAAACTCACTACAGTTTTATGTCTTGCGTCTGATCAATTAGGGTGAAGCTTTTAAAAGATATGACAATATGTGCATTTTTGAAACGTAAATTATTTAAAAACTCCTTATCCTAATCGCCAATGAAGCGGTTATGTACAGTAGGCTACTGTGGATTTATGTTGCATTTACTAGACACAATAAAATTGACACTGATCCCTGTGGTCGATAGTATAAGCGGATCAACAGTTGAATTATGTAGTATGAATTCACACCTAGTGTCTTCAGATCTCCCCCTTGTACATGTTTATACACTAGGCACCCGCGCTGGGAACAGCGTGACGCGCAAAGAGAAGGGATGTCATGTTCACTCCCGGGCGTTAAATAGAAGCGAAATCGCAGACCTTCTCCAAAGTGGACCGTCTCCGCCGTGCGCATTAGTCAAAAGGATTATAACTTCTCGTTGTGTTCATTCTAATTCGAGATCTATAACGACACATTCTTGTGAGGAGATGTGCATATTGTTAAAAATGATAGTGACAATGTTGCTAAGGCGAATAAAAGACAGTGATCATCTTTATATTTCACCAGGCTTATAGAGTTGCAGTTTAACATGTGAACATGTGTTGGAGCTGCATTAAAATCGTATGTCGGATTCTCTGACGAAGTAATATTTTTCTGGCTGACATTTACTTCGTTTCCGTGGAGGACAGGAGAGAACAACGAAAGCAAAATCGTTCTGATATTCAAGATATCATGTGGAGGACTTACAAACTGCAGAAAGTCGAAAACATGGTCCTTTCTGTCAAAAAGCATCAAGGTATTCCCATATGCAGACACAGACATGATTTAAATGCTGTTATAGTTGAGGAAAAATCAGATGTGTATTATTGTACAATAACAATTTACTCTATTTAGTCGCAGTAACAAACTAGAAGAACTATTCAGTGTTGTCTAAACACTTCACATAGCCTAGTTTTTTTTATTATTAGTAGTAGCAGTTTGGACTATAACTATCATATGAATCACATCGCTAGCTTAAAATGGCACTTTATTAGAAATTTGTTGTTGTCACATGGGACTTTTGCCTTTGGTAGGTGAGACGCTTTAATGTGTGTGAGTCGGGGCTGCTGTCCAGACCTCTAGAAAAGTAAAATAGATTGCCAGGATTCACAAACAGAATTCGTGAAAACAGTAGGCTACGGAGATCAAATAATGTGGGGAAAATCCCAAATCACCAATGGCCTTCCCTAAATACATTAATCAATGCAAATGGGATGTTTCCTTACTTGTAGCAGAACCCTTTATTAAGATGTTTGTTCAGCCATCAACTAAAAGTAGCGTAATTAAATGTCTGTTTCGAATGTAATTTAGAACGGCTGGAATAGTAGCCTATTAATTTGCTGTTGATCCCAGAGCAAGATACAGTTGGAGAATTTAAAGTGTGCTCTAAAATAACCTTCGTCTGATTGACAGATGTGGAATTCAGTTTATTAGCATACCGCCACACCAGAGATGACTTTGAACAAAATAGAGATGCGTAAAGCGCTCAAGGTCTGCCTCTGGTCCACCAATCCCTTTTTCTCTCTCCATTTTAACGCTTGTACTGAATTGCTCTCTTCACATACACTTATTCGATATCGTTTGTATTTCTTCCGCTGACTGTTTCTGTCTCTCTACTTTTTCCTTTTTTGATCTATCCATCATTTCATCTTTCTTCAAAGTGCTCCTTTCCCCTGTTTTTTTTTTTTTTTTTTTTTTTTTACAGATGTGACTCAGTCTATCTAATCTCTTTAAAGTGCTGAAACACCTGAGCCTGTGAGACCTCATTCAAACCAATCTGCCTATCTCTGCGCCACTGTCCATTTATTGGATGGAATCAATGGATAGCCCGGATGGGGTGACCCTAATGGGGGACTTGAACTCCACCAGCATGGGCATGATGGATGATAGCATCTCAGTCGACGGGACTAATTTCTCCACCAATTTCTCTGACCACAGTGTGCCATTCCAGGGTAGCAGCTCCACGATTACAGCCGTCATCTCGTTCACAGTGTTCCTAATGGGACTGACGGGTAACACTCTCGCTATCTATGTGGTGCTGCGCTATGCAAAGATGAAGACCGTTACCAACATCTACATTTTCAACCTGGCGGTGGCGGACGAGCTGTACATCCTCGGCCTACCCTTCCTCACCACCCAGAATGTTCTGTCCTATTGGCCCTTTGGCTCCTTTTTGTGCCGCATAGTCATGACGGCTGATGCGCTGAACCAGTTCACTAGTATTTTCTGCTTGACTGTCATGAGTATCGACCGTTACCTGGCAGTGGTGCACCCCATCCGCTCCACCCGCTGGAGACGCCCGCGCGTGGCCCGCGTAGTAAGCGCTGCCGTGTGGGCAGTCTCGTTTGTGGTTGTGTTACCTGTTGTTGTCTTCTCTGACGTTCAGGACACTTTTAATTCTTGCAACATGAATTGGCCTGAACCGCACAATGTGTGGTCCACAGTGTTTATCCTCTACACGGCCATATTAGGCTTCTTTGGGCCGCTGCTGGTCATCTGCCTTTGCTACCTGTTAATCGTGGTGAAAGTGAAGGCATCCGGGGCGCGGGCTGGCTTCACCAAGCGGCGGCGCTCGGAGCGCAAGGTAACGCGCATGGTGGTGGTAATCGTGGTGGTGTTTGTCCTCTGCTGGCTGCCCTTCTTCATTATCAACATAGTTAACCTGGTAGTGATTCTCCCCGAGAACAGCGCCATGGCCGGTGTCTACTTCTTCTCAGTCATTCTCTCCTACGCAAACAGCTGTGCCAACCCTTTGCTCTACGGCTTCCTGTCGGACAACTTCAAGCAGAGTTTTCGGAAAGTTCTGTGTGTGCGGAAAACCAACGGTGTGGAGGACGGAGACCCAAGCCAACCACGGACCGAGAAGACAACCACCCATGATACCTTTCTGACACCACGCAACAATGACTTCAACGGCCAAGTGCAGAGCAGTCAGGTCTGTTCTCTATAATTCAACTTTTGTTTATGGAAGGTTGTGTATGTGTGTGTGTGTGTGTGTATTATTGTGTACGTTGTACTGTTTTCTTTAGAATATGTTTATTAACGTGTAATTAATGAAAGTATAGAGAAAGATAAGAGATAAATAAAGGGACAAGAGAAAGATAAGAGATAGATAAAGGGACATATTAAAGGCGCTTTAAGCGATGCTGTTTCACGTCACTTCTTGTTGACGTTCGAAGTATTGTCAAATTCAATTCAATTCAATTTTATTTATATAGCGCATTTTTACAAAAGGCATGTCACAAAGCGCTTAACACAAGAGGCCCAATGAGCAACAGGGGCAAGGAAAAACTCCCTCGCAGCGTTTTTTGTTTTTACTTGTTATGGTAGAGGAAGAAACCTTGGGCAGTTCCGACGGCTCAAGGGGCTAACCCAACTACCTAAAACAAAACCGTCAAACAAAACGGATGATAGCTCCAGAGAGGGTTCAAGCGTTATAAGTAAGCTTACTCCTCCCCCTCCCTCCCATGCCTCCCAAAAGACTCATGAACCTTGTCGTTTATTGGCTGGAACACTGTTATGTTTCGTTTTCGTTTGTTATGCTAGGTTTGCCCACTGTGTTATGTTGCCGTTTGTGGAGCCTGGGCTGTCTACAGAGACCGCATTTTTTTTACAGTGTGTTCAGGGGACAGGCAGCTAGCAGATTGTGAGGAGATGTTTGCTGTATGTAACAACACATGTTTTAGTCCTAAAAACGTGTCACATCGCTTAGAGCACCTTTAAGTCATATATATCACAGAGGGTTAAGTTTTTATATCCTGATTTTCAGATTTTCATTGTATGTTCAGTTTCCTTACTATTCTATTCTATTCTATTCTATTCTAACTCTAGTGGGCAGAAACTGTAGGTGTTTGTGTGTGGGTCGCCTGAAATGGGTCTGAACAAGCTTGTATGTGTGGGTAAACTTAGTCATAAGTACAAGAGTGAACTCTATCTTGCCAACAAGGCTGTGTACATCCAGATCAGGATCAATAGGGTTGTGTTTATGATTTAAGAAGGCTACATAATGAGTTCTACCCAAATCAGGAGCATCAAAAGTCAACATAACTAGTTCTAAAAACAGAATCACTTTTATTCTTTAATCGCTCTGATTACTATGTATGTAACATAAAGGGTTTGTGGAAAAGAAAATCTATGAAAAAGTTATTTTTGAAGGCAAGCATAACTATTTTGTAGATGGACTTGAATAAGTAAAATATGATAACCAAATAACATAGCATCTCCATTATAGGTTAACTCAAATTGATTTGATTTTTTTAATGAGCACTTTATTGAAAGACAACAACAAACAATATACTGAGGGGTTTAGTTATTTCTTAATTTGTGTGACAGAACTCCACATTATATGTGAATAACGCTATCGCCTTTAAAGTGCAGAATAAGTCTTTCAGCTGCCAGTCTGTGTGTATGAAGAAAGGAGGCTGTGGAAAGGAATTTTCTCACAAGCAGCATGAAGGTATGCAGGAAGCAGGTATGGCAGGAGTAGACAGTGTGGACCACACAGACAGTGAAGAAAAGGATTGTGTAGAAGTGTAGAAGATCATATATAAAATAGAGATCATATATAAAATAATAAAAAAAGACTATAAAAACTGCAGAAACTGCCAATAATATTATATAAATATGCGACTGAAAATTGTACACATGCTCTGCACACACATTAAGCAAAAGCCAAATGTGTTTGCATTCATACTGACAGTAGGCATTGGTTGTATGCTTATTGATTTAATGGGTAGTGTATACTGTAGAGCAAGTTACCATTTTGAGAAGAGTAAAGAGTGCAAATAGTGATTATGTTTTGGTAGTTGGGTGAAAGGTTTTGCAATTTCTGTGTTTTGCAAAATAGATTAAAAGTTTTAAAAGTTAAAAAAAAAATGTGCCTAAGCAATCATTAAAATACTCTATTGTTGTTATTGTTGTAGTTATTATTATTATTCAATTGTTCAATATTACCCATATCATAAGGTTAAAATGTTAACCTTATGTAACATTGCCTGCTTGTGTGAAGCACCATAACATTAGCATTACATGCTAAAATTCACATGTGCAGGCCAAAGCTATATGAAGGGTTTATATAAGTACACAATGCCTGAGAGAGGTGTGGACAGGCAAAGCTAGGAAGGCAGTGTGTGAAGTACGCAGGGAAGGAGGCAACTGAATAACACTTTTTATTTATGCACACAGAAGGAACTGAGGTCATTGGAGACCGTGTGTGTTAGGCCCAATTAGTGATATGAGAAGCAAAGGCTTTGTGGGATCATGATCTTATTGTGCCTTTTGGGTTTAACTGAATATGATCATAATGTTGTTGGTTACGCTGGTGTGGAAGATGACATATAGCATGCTAATCTAAGATCGGCAAATAAGCTAAACCATCAAGAACACCTTACACTGGTTAAACGAATACTAGCTGTTCAAACTAAGCCATCATGAACCAAGATGGTCAGGGTGATATTTCCTTCAGGGTTGTTTGCCAATATCAGATGGGCCAGGTTTGTAGGAAGGGAAACAGAAGAGCTTGCATACTTATGCAAAGCAATCGAATCCCCCACAGGCATTCCATCTGCTCTGTGACAATGTCTTAATAGCTCAAGTGTTCAGTTTTTACTTGACCTGGTGATTTAGTAGAACTATAGACGCTAAGCAGAGGATTGAAAGGCACTACCATAAAGGGCTGTTAATGTCAATCGATGATCGGTAGATCACTTAGCGGAATCAGTCACAAAGGGCTGTTAATGTCAATCGATGATCGGTAGATCACTTAGCGGAATCAGTCACAAAGGGCCTTTGAAAGGAGAGGGTGATGATAATGTGCCTTCATGTCAGTCTTTTTTGAGATCAGGGGGTATTTTAAGAAGGATCAAATCTTTACTTGCTGCTTGATAATGGACATCTCAGGGCATGCAGATGCCTTTCCCTCAGAGACAGCACAACATCCCTGCAGGAGAACATTTTCTTTCTCAGTGTTCTCAGAGGAAGGGAACTAGTGAACACTCAGGGCAGGAGGAGTTGAGGTCCAGGGAAGCCTGGGCATCCAAGCCTTTCTGAAGGGAAACAGCATGCGCCAAACATCTGCGCTAGAGTTTCATTTCTCAGCACCACTTCTAAGTGGGCCATTATGACCTTGAATGGGCAAGATGATAACTGTCTGGAGTGGTAGAATAACCTGGAGCTAAAGCAGCATATAAAATAAACATTGCATAAAATAAACATTGTTAAATATCATAAGAAAGAAATGTTATGTACCCAAATACCCAACCAATTTGCAAAATATGTAGTTTATCAGATTACACATGTATAATCATTCATTTTCTTTAAAGTTAATATGTGTGTGTGTGTGTGTGTGTGCAGTAGTATGTCAGTATCCGGTCTGGTGGTGATCATTTTCTTCTACATATCAACAATTTTGTGTGATGAGATGGACTCTGTTAGGGATTATACGGTAGTCAAAAGAAATGCAACCATCACATACTGACTGACACACAGACAGCGCACACACACACACACACACACACACACACACACACACACACACAATACTTAGTCTTTGTTCCACTGGCTGTTTTGTTGTCTTTGCAGGCCATGCCGTTGGAGCCTTGTGGTGGCTCTGCCCAGGAGCCTCCAGCAGCAAGGCCTATAATCGCTGACCAGTCCACCCTTTAAACACAACCCTTTCTCTCTCTTTATCTCCGTCCCTTCTGTTTCTCATTCACTCCTTCTCTTTTTTGTCTCTTCTCTCTTGCTCCATCTCCACTCCACCCTTTCTCCCGCTGTCTTTTCTGTGGCTGGAACTGAAGGTGTCTCCTCACACGCCCAAGCCTGGAGCTTCACCCTCTCACGCTGCAGACCTCAGCTTGCACTCCATCACCACACCAACCTCCAGCCATAACCTTTGACCCTCGGCCTGCTCCTCAGCGCCCGTGAGGAAAGAGATTTGTCCTGCTTGGCAGCCATGGAATGTTCTTGAGTGCTGAAAACTACGGATAAGAGATGGCGGAGTAAGACTGGGATTGGGGCTTAGAGTCAGATCAGTTTGGGGACCTTAGATACCTTTCAAAGTGGGTAAAAGCTTAAATTGCACACTAAGTCACTCATACACCCACTTTCAGACGTGCAGAGGTCTAGAAGTCATAAATTAACACACACCGACTCACTATTTCACATCAAACAACAGGTCTTCAGAAAGAAAGATAAAAAAGTTGCATATCTTATTCTTTTTATCAGAGGTTCTTTCAGCCTGTGAAGTTTGAAACTCATGCCAATCCAAAGGCTCAGAGTTTACTGAGTCTAAAGTTTCACAAATGATCTAGCCACTTGCCAAGCTGCCTTTCCAAAAGCACATTAAAAGCAAACAGCTAGTTCATAAACACATATAAACTCATATGCATTTTAAATACACATATGCTCGCGGGCACACACACACACACACACACACACAAACACACACACACACACAGACACACTATATATATAAATCAAAGGATTTTAGTGGAGTTAACACATAGCCTACCTAATTACAGTGCTTCTGTTTATCTTTTAAGATATTTTTCTTTTCTGTTTTTAGTCTGTGGACACCGCAGAACTGCACTCTATTTTGCATGTAGAATGTATGTGGCTTTAGCTAATCACATCAAGCTTAAGTGGCCCCTCTTTTAGTTTAATGCTAATTTTATTCAAAGTAATTGTTCTCAGCTGTGGTAATATCCCATCATCATTAACAGAGAATCTGTTCTGTATCTTTTGTGTCCACTATGAATTTAGTACGGTGAATGTTCTAATGATCACAATTTAAAGTTCATTATATAGCAATCAGAAAAACATTTTGTGTTTACATGACCAACGTTGCTCAACAAAATAACCCTCAAGGATCTGTGTCTGCTGCAGCTTTGCACTTCTGATTGCATACATTAAAACTATGATGTATAAATTTTGTTTTTTTCCTGCTAACAATAGTCGAATGAGAATATACAAATCCAGCGACACAGAGAATGAAAGAAGCCCCCCTATTACTGTGTTCCTCTGCTGCTAAGGAAGTAGTGTTAAATGCTCTTGGGCAGTGTTGATAGCTTCATTGTTGACCCTGTAGATACAAATTGAGCAAAAATATTCTGATGCCGGTGTTCTGCCTTTTTTTGCTGCCTTGCCAGAATTTGCTACTTTAGCAGAAATGGGTAGTTAAATCTGTCATTTATTTTTTAAATCCTCAGTTTCTATGGCTTTATATTAACATTGTACAGAATTCGGAGTGCGTACGAATGTAAAAAAGTATAATAACAATCACCTCAACGTGTCTAAAGCACAAAATAAACAAATATCAACAAATCAATAACAATGTTTAAGATAAACCACGTTAGAACTAACATACAAACCTTGGCTTTAGGCAAACAAGCAAGAGTGGCAGAAACCTTCTGCGTTTGGAGATGACGTACGCATGCACTGTAGTGCTTAGAAGCAGTTTTTGTCAGGAAGCCAAAATAGACAGAACACCTGTTCCCTGTTCACCTGTTAGAACGTGTTGTGTGTCAGCTGTTTTAACAGCAGAGTCTAAATACAGGGCTGGAATAAAAACTTTCAACGTGGTAAGCTCATCTATGGTGGCCTGCAAAATCTGGTCAATCCATCTGGAGCTTATGTAATTCTGAACTTCAATCAGTACCCTGTAGTTTGAATTCTGAAGCTCATGCATGCTGGAGAAAGAATTAAATAACCCTAAATACCTGTAGGAACTATTTTACTGCTACAACTGGTCATGGTAAATAGGTTAGTTATTTGCAACCTGTGAAGCTTGAGAACATAGTCGCAACAGGCGGTGGTGGCGCAGGTGGCGCAAGAGCTGTTCGGTGACCGCAAGGTTGCAGGTTCAAGACCCACTCTACCTGACTAGCCTCGCCCTGTACTTTCATTTTATTTTGTACAGAGGGTCTGGGACCGCTGCATAGACAATCATTCTCTTCAGGACAGCATTCTGCCTACCCAATCAGCGAAAAGTGTGAGTGTTATAGTGAGCGGTGACGTCGGTTTTGTGTGTTACGTTGTCTGTGCACAATAACAATGGCGGCAGCGAACATAGTACAGGAGGCTATTCAGTCCGTTGTGGGAACGCTTCGGAACATACAGGAACTGTAGTCTGAACAAGAACAATATTTATATAATTTCATCTGCGGAAAAGATGTCGCGGCCCTACTACCCACAGGTTTTGGGAAAAGTTTGATTTTCCAGGTTGCTCCGTTAGTTTCCAAGGAAGTGGCTAGGCTAAATGGTAGGGACTTTCATCCTTCACAAGCTGTCGCGTTGCATATGTCACGACCAGGTGTTAGCAATTAGGTAAAGGCAGATCCAATCAGTTTAAACTTCAGCAGAAACCACATATCTAATGAGAGAACGATTGTCAATGCAGCGGTACGAAATGAAATGAAAGTACAGGGCAGGGCTGGCGCGGACGAGGCTACTACCTGACCCCATCGAGTGTCCTTGAGCAAGACACTGAAACCCAAATTTCTCCTGGTGGCAGGCTGGAGCCTTGCATGGTAATCTGTAATTGGGTGAATGCCATAGTAGGCGGCGCGCTTGTGGGATAGCTAGAAACGTAATTTCGATTCCTCTGTATGTGTAGAGAAATTGACAATAAACAGACTTAACACAGCTAGTAATTACAGAGCTGGGTTCGTGAACATATTATCAACACAACTAGTAATGATAGCGTTCAGTTTTACTGTTGTCACATCGGCAAATCAAATTGACTCCTGAAGAACGCAGTAATGGCGGCAAGCAAGATGGCCATAGAAGACGCACTGGAATTGTCGATATTTTATGGACATATATTTCTTTTTTCATGGGCAGATACTTTCTGTGAAGTTTAAAAATATTTGGCATGCCACAGCCATCTGTTCCTTGATTGGTCAGTCAAGATTTTGTTGAAGGAAACAAACTAATGGAGAGATTCTTGACTGTGCTAGTCTAGCGAGGCTGATGGAGAGATCCCTGACTGTGCTAGTCTGGCCAGAGAAGGTTGATGAAGCCGTTCCAAATGATCTTTGGTCTTGCTTGGCTGATGGTAAGATCCTTGTCTGTGCTAGCCTGGCAAGGCTAATGGTAACATCCCTGACTCTGTTAGCCTGTTGTATGCTAGTGTTAAGCATAGTTTGTTCTTTGGTGTAGCAGAGACACTTCCCATTTTTGTTGAGTGACTAGTAATTTACCTTAGTTTAACAGCATTCCAGTCCTTGCCTGGCTGTGTGCAGGAAAAACATATTATCTGTTGTGAACTTTGTATGATTTTCAATGTAGGAGCCTACACTTTAGAATGCAGAACAGTGTCTTTGAATAGTAATTTTACTGCAGAGAATTTTTCACTCCAGCTAGGGCCTTTGCAGAGCACAGCACAGATCATTAGCCACACTCTTGTAACTGCCAACATGCCTGTAAACAAAAAAAGGATTAACTTTGTATTTATTTCTTTTTCTGTAACAGTAAGTACCGGTAGTCTGTTATTTTCTAGCTGCTCTGTTGCTATACTGTACTAATGTGCAAGTTTTATGTCCTATTGGGTATTTTGTGCTTTGCAAAGTAATGGCTTACTTGTGGTATGGGTGATAGGCCTGTGGGCAAGTGTGTGTGTGTGTGTGTGTGTGTGTGTGTGTGTGTGTGTGTGTGTGTGTGAGTGTGTGTGAGTGAGAGAGAGAGAGAAAAAGGGTGTGAAAAGTTCTGTTAATTAGCTTTGCTCTGTCTGTGTAACATGCTTACCTCATTTCCAGTTAAATCATATTGTGGTCACGTCAATTTCAGCTCTCAGACCTCTACGGTTTTAATTTGATGACAGGTTACCTGACTGGTTACCTGACATGTTCAGAGACCTCTCTTAGTGCACAGCAAAGAGATGATGGAGAAAGGAAACAATCCAGTAAGTAATAACCAGCCTCCGTCAGTGCCCTAGGCTATTGGCTGAAGATGGATGAATGTGAATGGAACATTGATCTTATTGCAGTGTAAACTGGGAACAATCTAGACAATATTTGTTCAAGTCTTACAGGTATTACAATTTTGATTGCAAAATCAGGGCCAGGTGGATCGGTTTCTTTGTCAATCAGTTTGTCTTTCTGCCTGTCTGTCTCTGTCTGTCTGTCTGTATCTATCTGTCTCTCCATGTCAGAGCAGTCTGCTGGGTTGTTAAGCGTCTCAGACACTGTATTGTTATGTACATATAAATACTGTTTCTATTTTTGTCAGAATAAAAACAAATGGTGTTGTAAATGTATGACTTCCTGGAATCATTTTCTTTTTTCATCCTTAATCATAGTGATATGGTAAAAACAAGATTGTCAAAGTCAAAAAAGTATTGGAAAACATAATATCTCATGTCTCGTTTCTGATAAGTTGGTGATGTTGTTTGTATCACAATACGCCACACAATAAGTGTATGTCACCTGAGTAATGAATAAAGGGATTATTTTAACATTTTCTTTTATTTTAAAATAGTGTTGATGATTATAATCACAACATGTTAAGGCCAGGGACTGAATGGGAGAAGAAGATGCTTTAGGCACATATAACATCATTAGTTCTTTTTGCAAAAGAAAAATACTAAATGAAAACATATTTATACTGTATGTACATTTTATATTGTTTTGATGACTATTATGCTGGGCTTACACTGCAGTATGCAAAAATCCACAGCATGCAGTTTTGCTAACGAATTAGAGTACTGCAGTGCTGGAATGTAGTTGGCCCATCTGCTTAAGAGGCCCACTGAACAAGCAAGTCAGCGTCAGTTTTTAGAGGGATTAGTGAAGTTCCTCTAGGGCCCTCAGAGATTTCAATGACGAGCCATAGTTTAGGCCCCCAGAAAGCCATATGATAATAACATACATTTCTCTTCAGTACATTCCTAAAGGTGCTCTAAGCGATGCTGTTTCACGTCACTTCGTGTTGACGTTCGAAGTATTGTCAAACAAAACGGACGATAGCTCCAGAGAGGGTTCAAGCGTTATAAGTTAGCTTACTCCTCCCCCTCCCTCCCATGCCTCCCGAAAGACTCATGAACCTTGTTGTTTATTGGCTGGAACACTGTTATGTTTCGTTTTCGTTTGTTATGCTAGGTTTGCCCACTGTGTTATGTTGCCGTTTGTGTCTGTCTACAGAGACCGCGTTTTTTTTGCAGTGTGTTCAGGGGATAGGCAGCTAGCAGATTGTGAGGAGATGTTTGCTGTATATAACAACACATGTTTTAGTCCTAAAAACGTGTCACATCGCTTAGAGCACCTTTAAATAATTGGTGCTTTGTGAGATGCCCAAACGGCCAGCTCACTGTTTGGGGTGAGGATTTAGGAGTGAGAGTGGTATAAATGCAGAGGAGACGTTGTTGCAATCCAAAAGTGTAGGATAATTTATTTTCACATTCCCAAAAACAGCACTAATAAACAAAAATACTTTCAACTAATAAAACCAAAAAAAAAAAAATAATAATATTTGTCTTAACTTCAATAGCACCAATAAACCACAGTAGTTACTCTACCTCACAACAGGAGAGTAGCATATCTCCCAGCCCAACTCCCCAAACCACCCTCCTACCCCCCATTATATACAATCCTCCATTATTGTAAATTGGTCCAAATTGGACCACTTACAACCGACAACATCAGGGATAACAGTTTACAAAGTCAACAAAACCAGAAAACAGTTCATAATAATGTTTTTACCATGACCAATGTTTTGTACCAAAAATAATAAAGCATATAGTATAAACATACTTTAACATGCATGTCTTGTGTAGTAAAGTACATTATGCCGCATAAATATATCAGCCACCCCTCTATGAGAATGAATGTAATGAGCACTTCCACACCCCTGCAGAATGACACAAATAATGTCCCATAGCGGCGCGCGCTTCCACAGTGGGACGGCTATAGAGAGGACCAGGGATCAGGAAGTGCTGCGAGTAAGTGTATGCGTTACCTTTTCTGTTAAATGTTAAATTGAGACATCGGAAAATGCCAAATGGAGGTTGAGACAGTGGGTACCACACTATGGATTATTATTATATTATTTATTTATTATATCCAGTGAATGAAGTTTGCAATGACAGTTTATCAAATAGGACGTTGTGAGATCGCGGTAAACCAAACAATAGGTTTGCCGCGGATACAAATGCCAAATGCCGGCGGCAAACTACCCCCAGTCACCAACACTGAATAATACTGCATATCCCACCTATTTATCCCACATATTACCCTTCACCATATTCAATTATTCACCACATTGTTTTAATGCGCAAGGTCCATAAGTATGTGTATGTGCAAATGTATTAACCCGTGAACACCAGTTCTCTCTCCCTCCTGCTGGCGTTAGAGCGCAACTCGCGCTGTTTAAAGGAAAGTCCGCGAGATGGGAAAAGTTCAGCTTTTCACATGCTTTCAAACAGGTTCTTTTGTTCGGCAGCACAGTCTCTAGATCTATTACCATTTGCACTTTTATGTGCTACCTATTCTGTTTTCAATTCTGCATTGAACATTTTTACTTTTCAGGCACAATGGAATTGGCAATGGAACATTCTTTCCTGAACCTGGTGCCCCTTGAGAATGCAGAGAAGTTTAAAATGGCTTCAACATAAAACAGCATGAAGCTTTGAAAAAAGTATCAGAGAGTCTTTCAAAACATTTCATAGAGCATGTTAAAGGGATAGTTTGGTTTTTAACACATTGAACCCCTTTCACAGGTTGTCTAAACTGAAATAAAGTGGTTGACACCAAAATCTTGATGATTGCTCCTGTCTCGGCTATTTGGGAAATATAGAATCGCCTCTGCCTGCCTTTAAAATGGCTAGCAATGGGCATGTGTTGTTTCTATCCGTAAAACACTGGTTTTAAAAAAGTGTTACTCATGGAGTGATAAGTGGCATTTGCTGATGTTCCAACCCAAGTATCGTAGCAAAATACAGTTTCTGTCATGTTTTATTTGCCATTTTGTAAGTCCCATAGGGATCTATTTGCTCCTTCATATAAACAAAGTGCCAAATAAAACATGACGGAAGCTTTATTTCGCTACGATACATGTTTTGGAACATCATTGAGCACCACTAACCACTTGGCGAGTAGCACTTTTTAAAAATGTGCTAAATGTGCTTAATGTGTTAAAAACCGAACTATCCCTTTAACTTTTGATATTAACAACCAGTAGCATAGGTAATCTGCCGCAAAATGCCAAAAAGTCATGAAAAGTGAGATCATTTGGCCAGAGATGGCAAAAGTACAGTTACTCAAGTCAAAGTATAGATACTAATATAAAATGTTAAGACGGTACATATGGCCCTATGCACAAGTTGGATCCATGCCCTTTTAAATCTTTAAATGATATTATTCCAGACTCCTTAAGGGCCCTCCCCCCACTTGGACCTTGGAACTCAGCCCTAACCCCTCCCCTACACAACCCTGTGTGTAACCCTCCTATCAGCATCTTCTGCTGCTGAGCTTTGTTTGTACTCCACGCAGGACAGTAAAATATTGGAAAGATTTGTCTTTTCGGAGGACATCATTTTTTTGGGACAGGAACCATAGAGAGAACAATCCTGGCCAGGACTTGTGGAGTTGCATGCTTGGTACTAGTAACTAGTAACTAGTGGCACAAAATAAACAGAGCATAATATCAAATGTTTATGTGGCGATTGAGTCCTGCATCTAGTGCTGTGATCAATTTCACTACTCCTACAGTAAGAAAGAGCATAAGAGCAAAAATAGCAAAAGCATTTCTGTTGCTGAGATCCCTTGGCCTATTTTTATGTCACTTTGTGCCAAACAGGTCACAGTCTCTGAAGGGTTTTGTGCTGCACTTGAAAAGCATACCCACAGTTCCATCAAAGTAGATCATCTTTATTATTCATCTGAGCCCCATGAAAATCATTCCCTGTGCTTTTCATATGAAACATGTTATGTTATTGTTTCATATTATTATTTTAATATTTCATACGTTTGAGATAACGTGGGTATAGGACAAAGAACAGATAAAATATGGTTACTACTACTTGGTTACTACTACAATAAAAGGTATAGAGCAGGGGTTAAATTGGGATTAGCTATGTGGGGGGGCTCTGGTCTGGGGTCAGAGCGAACAATCTTTTTTTTTGACTATACAGAATACACACACACTTTACTACACTATGTTTTTGTGCATTGTTAACTCACTCAGATAGCCTACTATACTGGGAATTTTTAAAGTACAGATTGGAGCCAGAATTGGTACTGGCATATGCATGACATGAAATATAATAAACGTCACAGACCTCTCATACCTTTACCACACAAGATACACGGCCATTATAGTACCAAATCAAATTGCTATTGGGATATTATGGCTGTCAGAACATTTTAAATCTGGTCACAAATACCTGTACTGTGGAACTTAAAGTGAAAACAATAGCATGTGAAACACATGCAGAGGGAGAAATGTTCAATGCATTAGTGTTGCCTAAATATTGATCCTTTATGATAAACTTTCAAGGCTTGCATGATCTGTAGTCAAAACAGTTTATTTTTTTGGATAAATGTTGAAAAAATGCCAGTCAAAATGTCAATTCAACAAATTTATGCAATGAGTGCAACCAAAACATGCATCCTAATACAAAGAACACAACTAGGATACTTTTTTGTAGAGCGCTGCAATATTTATGTCTTGGCTTTGTTTGTAGCCTACTATTAAAGAGGACACGGAGCTTTGCCTTAGGCTGTTTCTTTATTGCTTGCATACACACACCAAACTACCACTCTAACTCCGCATCCGGGTAACTCCACCTACGTGATGTAAGCACATTATGCCCACTTGCGTGGCCTGGATACTACATCACTATTTTTTTTTTTTAACAATGTTATGCTTCAGTTGGTTGATTGACTTAGTATGTAACTTAAACATTCACTTGGTCTGTAAACAACAATAAACACTCTTAACAAGGTTCCCGCGGGGTCTTAAAAAGTCTAAAAAATGAAGGTCTAGGTCTTACATTTAATTGACCCAAGTCTTAAAATTATTTCCTTCGTTCATTTAAGCATTGTTCACTGAAAAAATCAGAGAGTTTTCAGAGACAGTTGATAAGAACATGGGCAAGTGTATATTTAACAAGACCTGGCTCGATAACAGTGAGTTTTGCAGCTGTTATCGACAGTTAGCGACATTGGGGTTAAAGGCACTGGAGTCCGATGCCAAAGCTGATAAACACCAGCTTGCCAGCTTGTTCATCAATAAAAATAAAATGTTTTGAGAATATCTGGGATCATATGAATGTTTCGATCAATGTATTGTGTTGGTCTTAATTTTCTAACATAATGGTCTAAAAAGGTCTTAAAAAGGTCTTAAGTTTAACTAACTGAAACTTGCAAGAACCCTGTCTTAAGTGAACAAGTCCACTGTCTCAGTGGCATAAAACAAGTGCTCGCTTGATAACTCATATAACTCATGGTGTAACCAAACAAATAAATGCTTTCTTAAATCATTTGAAATACATGGAACACATAGCCTACTCAACTTTATAGGTACTTTCAAAAGTAATATACCTTTTTTTTTTTTAACTCAAAGTCAGTCCATTGACAGTGTCTCCCTCTTTTTTTGTTAGAAGTGTTCTTTAGGCTGTAGCAAAGTCACTGAGATCCTGAGGAGGCTGTGTCAGCGGCAATTTCTCCATCTTCTTCTGCTGTCGTGGACATGTCGCACCGACCAGGGTTGAACTTCTTGAAGAAGGAGGAGTTTCTTGTCACACAGTGTCCGCTCCGCTCAGCTGTGACCATGGAACCTTTAACAGTAGTCACTCTGTATGGCTTAGGACTGTACAGTATGCTGTAGTAAGCTTGTTGTGTCTGGGCTGAGAACACAACACTATATCACCAGTTTGGAGAGGGTGAGGTTTAGCGTGTTGGCGGGTGTCAAGTAACGTGATGGCCTTTCCATCCCACTCCCTTTTTATCATATGTGCCTCTTGGGATGGCAAAAACTAAAAGTACCCCTGACCGACCACCGTGTCTCATTAGTCCGTTGAAACCAGTTAACCTGTCAGATGCGTTACGGCAGTTAAGCCAAGCCGTCAAAATGCAAGACTGGTTGACATCGAAATTTTGACGATTGCTTCTGTCTCGGCTATTTGGGAAATCGCCTCTGCCTGCCTTCAAAATGGTTAGCAATGGGCATGTGTTGTTTTTATCCTTAAAACACTGGTTTTAAAAAAGTGCTACTCACTAAGTGTTTAGTGGTGCTCAATGATGTTCCAAAACATGTATTGTAGCGAAATAAAGCTTCCGTCATGTTTTATTTGGCACTTTGTTTATATGAAGGAGCAAATAGATCCCTATGGGACTTACAAAATGGCAAATAAAACATGACAGAAACTGTATTTTGCTACGATAAGCGCCACTAATCACTCCATGAGTAGCACTTTTTTTTAAAACCAGTGTTTTAAGGATAGAAACAACACATGCCCATTGCTAGCCATTTTAAAGGCAGGCAGAGGCGATTCTATATTTCCCAAATAGCCGAGACAGGTGCAATCATCAAGATTCTTCAATTCCTTTTGATTGCAATTCAGACAGTTCAAGAGTCCTGCCGTATTCAAGTAGTTCTTTTAATGTCTTATTCGTCTCTCTCAAGCCAAATTTGCGCACCCTGGAGGACGTGCAGCTTTGAATAATCTGTGACTTTATCTCATTGTCAACATCACTAAACTCACAGTGCTTAGCTAGCATGCAAAGTCTGGTATTATATACGTCCAAAGTCTCACCAGGCAGTTGTGCAGCTTTTCTGAAGACGAGGCGAGAAATAAGTGTTGAGTTTGTTTTTCACGTCTGCATACTTGTCTCTGTCTCCCGCCATTGTGTCATAAATGTCATGCACTCCTTCCGGCTAGATGTAGCAGAAGGGCTTTCAATCGTGCATCTCCGGTTATATTCACAGCTGTGGTGTAGTTTTAGAATCTCTGAAGCCACTTGCTCCATCGCGGGTCGACAGAGCTAGGTTCACTCTCTGTGTCGAACGTCGGTACAGTTGGGCCGTGCGGTAGCATCATGATCAAGATCAGCTTGTCGGTGTAGTCGTTCGTGACCTGTATCCTCGTCGCCAGTGTTATATTTATGTCTTGTCTTTGTTTGTAGCCTACTATTAAAGAGGACACGGAGCTTTGCCTTAGGCTGTTTCTTTATTGCTTGCATACACACACCAAACTACCACTCTAACTCCGCATCTGGGTAACTCCACCTACATGATGTTAGCACATTATGCCCACTTGCGTGGCCTGGATACTACAAGCACTACATCACTTTCAGAAAAAAAGTGTAATTATACATAATAAACTTAAACATCATAACAAGATTGACATTACTTCATTAGATCCCAGATTGGCTGGTAGAGAGAAACCTGTGTTATGTGAACCTTATTTTTAACGTTTACCTCTGAAAATCCAGAACTACAAAACACTGATTATAGTACAGTCAGTGACACTTGGGAGTGGCCATGTGACTGACGTAAAACATGAATCACAGCGTTGCGTGATGTGTCAATGCAAGACCTCTCTAATGATTGCACAACATTCGGAGAGGCAAGCAGGGCGAGAGACGCTAGTTTACTTCCGTGTTCTATTTTTGCAATATGCAGTTTGGTCTGATATGGTCATGCTAGAATTACCGAGCAGCTGGAAGCCACGACGGGCAAATCTTACCCTGTCCCATTTTGTTCGCAACAACTGCACATTGCAACCTTTGCCAGCTTTTTTGCCCTCCCATCCAATTGTATTCTCCCAAACGTGGATATTTTAATTTACTGAGACAAAAGGCAAAGTACTAGGCTATGTTCACAGCCAAAATTAAGACATGGACCCTCACAAAAGATGTATGACGAGGCAATAGTCTACTCTGCGATCCTGCATGCGGACTGGTGTAAGAGGTGTAGGCTAATGCAGTAATGCTGCACTGGGCCAGTGGCATTTTTTTATTTTTTATTTTATTATAAGACATAGGACAGTTGCTCGCAGCAACCCGTCATCTCACGTGCATGGTGTACTACTCTTGAACAGAGAGCAGAGTTAAGCAGGGCAGTTTTAAATAAGCATCGAGATACCATTGGTGTAGAAATTGAATGAATGAATGATGAGGAAGGTGGACCTTCCCCTAAAACACAAGGCACCAAGAGCCGTGATTGGTTAAGCGAGAGTGGACTGATAGCGTACGGAAAAACCCAGACAGCCTACTATAGGCAGATCAGATTGGTTAGCTGATTTATGAATGGGCAAAATACGGGACAAACAGTATCTTCCAGACAGAACTTTCGCCTTAGGTGCTTTAGTACCACCTTGTCTCTATCTGTGCACGCCAGTCATCAGTGAACTGTGAACTGTCATTGAAGGTTTGAGAAACTAAGGCAGGAATTAGGCTACTAACTAAATACTTTCAAAATGAATTAGTATTTTGACTGAAAATATGTACAGAAAGGGCGTTTTGCACCACTAGGCTCTCAGCACCCATCATCTCACTTGCATGGTGTATAAGATCGGGGGGAGGGGGTAGGCCACGTGCAAACGATCTGCTGGGAGGATGGGCGACCATTGTTTACAAAAACTGCAGAGTGATTCAAATAGCCTACCTAAATCCTTCATTAGCAAGCAGCACAAAATGGATGTCTTTGTGAAGACTTTTATTGAATTGAAGTACTATTTATAAGTCTTCACTGCTTCTTTAGTATTTATAAGTATTTCACATCTTACACTCAAAATTACACATTGCAATAACAGAATCAAGTAAAGTCAAGTGTTCTTTGTTGTCTTTATAAGTTGTGCTACATTAAGATGACAATAAGACATTGAGACAAGTATGGTACATACTGTAAGTTACGCTACATCTACTTCACCTACATTAATTATAGGCATAAATAAAGGCACTCTTCCCCATTCTGGTGCCATACTGTAGTCCATAGCCATGCAAAGATCACATGCCAATGCTCACCTTTTAAGAGTATGACCCGGTCAATGACTTTGTACAGGTGATCTATGTACTTATTGCATGCCTGTATGGAGAAAATTTTGTGATTGCGTCGTATAGTTGGTCTTTGTTCTTCGGTTTGGCCTCGCCACAAATGTACCGTTTCAATGAAAACCAGACATTTTCGATGGGATTCAGATCTGGCAAAAAAAAACAAAAAAAAAAACAGATATACACATCAACACTGTACGTCTTATTACAGCTTTTTATTAGCTTGGTATTACAGTTAACTTCTAATTGTTATTTTTTGATTGTTTAATTGTTATTGTCAAACTTTTCATTTGCAGCCTTCCACATTAACGCTTGTAGACGCAATTCTTGTTTTTTTTCCTGCGTCATTGGCATGAATCTGTAAGCAAATTACAACGTAACGTTACTTTGAGTGTCAGTTTACCACAGCTTCCAACTCGCTGTGTCAACCTCTCGTATTAGTGTACCAGTGTGCGATGCTCTGTTTGACAGCCTCAACTCTCTGATTCGCTGAGGAAAAAGTAGCTGACTGGAAAAGCAGCCACATAGTGTTCTAGAATCTCTGATTGCAACTTTTCTAAGCTTTGATAGGTCCTTTTATCAGGAAAACCAGGCGGTCTATTTGGCTACACAAAACGTATTGTTTTACTAATTGTTAGAACGATAGTTTAGCCTAATTAATTACTCTTAACTGAAAAGCGTGAAAAAAGGTTTGTTGCTTTTGATGTCATAATGCAGCATGACCTTATGTGCCGGGGCTCAGCCCTGGCCCAATTTAATTCCTGGTATAGAGTATAATACCTGTTTAATACAGGTATAGTCACTCCCTGTGGGCGTGTATAGTACCTGTATAACACCTGGGGCTTGGAGTGGAAAATCATGCCTCATGCTTCCCCTTGTTATAAGTCATTAGTCCACTATAGATGTTAGCTATCTCTACTAAAAAGCATCATGAATCAGAATCACAATTTCATTGGCTAAGTATACAGTGCAAAAACAAGGGATTTGTCTTTGGTAGATGTCTTTAAACATTCATCATGACATAAAGTATAATATTCAAATAGAAATATATAGACACATACTGTACAGGATTTAGAATGATAACATATGTAATATGTAAATATTAACTCACTAGCTACATTATGTACCTGTTCAATTGCTTGTTAATACAAACAGCTAATCAGCCACTCACGTCTCTGCTATTCAGTGCAATTAGGTAGACCTGGATGTGGTCAAGAAAACTTTCTAAAGTTCAAACCGAGCATCAGAATGCATGAGGAAGGAAAGGGATTTAATGGAATTTGAACATGGTGGAAGACAGACTGGTCTAGATTTACAGAGAATGATCTGAAAAAGAGAAAATATCCAGTGAGTGGCAGTAGTGTAGACAGAAATGACTTATTGATGCGAGAGGCCAGAGGAGAATGGGCTGATAAAGAAAGGCAACAATACCTCAAATAACCCCTTTGGTACAACCATCTCACTTCACACCTTGAAGAGTAAAGGCTACTAGAGCAGTAGATGACCACACTGGGTGCCATTCTTGTCAGCTAGGAACAGGAAACTGAGATTATAGTTTGCTTGCTCACCAAAATTGGACAATATAGGAGGGCAAAAACATAGTCTGGTCTGATGAGTCTCAATTTCAGCTGCCACTTTCAGAAGGCAGGGTCACACTTGACTTTACACAACATGAAAGCATGGATCCATCTTGCCTTCAATGGTATCAATGATATTATCTTGGCCCACTTGAGATGAGGTGGAACAGGAAATTAGCATCATAAATCCACAGCTGAGAAACTGCATCAGTTTGGTGATGAGTACTGAAGATAAGATGGTGTGGAATAACAAACTGTCCACAAACAGAATCCTTGTATTGGCCCCTGGCTGCCAGGTTCACTCAATCATCCACGTGCCTGTTTGCCATGATGTAGGCAAACTTCAGGAGGTGCAGCTGTACAGCACAGACTCTGGGGAAGTAGGATACTACACCTTCAGAGGCTGTCTCTCAAAGGGGCAGCAGACATCCTGTTCACATGTGATGAGTGTGGATTGAGAGTCAGACAGTGTTATGCCAATACAGAGAGTGAGTTATTTACCATCCCACTGGTTATTTACTAATGAGGTTTGACGAGGCTGCATGCTGAAAGTGTGTTCTGTTGTCATTGCCTTCCTGCAGATTCTCCCAGGCTCAAAGGAGCACAAATGCAACAGAGCTCAAGACCTCTGGCTGTGTGGCCTTTCACTGCAGACATTCCCCTGTCTGCTGTGATGTCGTCAGCACCTGACCTGTCTTGTCCGATCTGTTGAAAATAGCCCTAGTAAACCATGGGGATGCCGCTGCATGGGACACCTTTCACACGCCTCACTCTGACCACACACTTCAGCCTTCTCCTGCTGTGGCTGAAGAAAAAGACTGAGAGGCAACTTGGATAGAGAGAGAGAGAGAGAGAGAGAGAGAGAGAGTTGGGCCAGGGACATCCACCTACAAGGAAGAGACAGCCCACAGCCCCCTTCTCAAGTTATACTTCTGCTCACCTCAATAACAGTCTAATCACATATCCATTTTCTTCAACAATACTTTTTTTTGAGTTTGTGAGAGAAAACTGTGGCTTGTTTAATAGGGGACATTCTGTCTGGTCAGATGTTCTTATGCTAGCAGTAGGTAATGATGGGGAAGGATGAAGGATGCCCTTTTACCTGCTTGGAAGGCAGTGTACATTTTTAGATTACAGCACAGTAATTATTG
The DNA here is from genome assembly GCA_017657215.1 of Limnothrissa miodon. Lineage (NCBI taxonomy): Eukaryota > Metazoa > Chordata > Actinopteri > Clupeiformes > Clupeidae > Limnothrissa > Limnothrissa miodon. The sequence continues at coordinate 222,365 of JAGFZM010001382.1, read as the reverse complement.
TGTAAGCAGGCAAGAACACAGAAACAACAGCGAGAAAGGTATAAAAAAGGGCGGGATTTGAAGAAGAACTTTATTTCCAATGTTTGGGCAAATTCAGAGGTTATGAAAAGCCATTACTCTGTACTTAGTCTTAGCTTTTTGTGGACTTAAGCCAGTTCAGGAACTAGATTATGAAGTTTTTGCCCTTTATGCCCTGTCTCCTGCGTAGGTCTGAGATCTTCCTCCTTATCTACCTCTTTATATATTGTCTAAGTGGGTCAAATGATCTCACAATATTCATAATAACTCAATCCAGATTATACTAGTCTAGTGTGTGTGCTTTGGAAGATATAGAGAGAAGTAGTACTCCTGACCTCAGCTAACCTCTGGTGTGTGTAGGCCAGAGACAGAAAGGGCAGAGAAAGGGAGGGGGGAAGAGCAGACAAGTTCTTATCTCCTTTTGTCCCTTTGGTGTGCATGTGTGTGTGAGACACAGAGAGACAACGGAGAAAAGGGAGGGGGAATAGGGCACAGAGCATAGGCCACAGAAGAAATGTTTTATGCTGCATGTATACATGAATAAAAACTATTGCTAATACAGTTCCAATCGAAAATGCAAAACCTCATTACATCCCCCCATGCAGATATTCGATTTGTAATTACTATTAATTATAATTCCAATCCATTCCATTCCAAGGCCATGAGCAAGTCAATCTAGCAAAATACTCAAATAACATCGTAGATTGGTTACATCATCAACAGAAATCATGAGCAAGTTATTCTAGTAATAAAATCATACAAATTGATAACAAAAACTCAAATAAGCAAAAACTTAATTATACAGTATAATCATAAGTAATTGTTGTTTAATAGTATTCTAAGCACGTTGCTATGGCAAGTAAAAATGTCATACAAGTTATTCAAGCAAGCAAAATCATAAATGGGTTACAATGAAATCATCCTTTTTTCTTTTTTTCTAATAGCACACCAATCTCTTAAGTTTCATTCGTCTTGTTTTTGGTCTCATCTCAGCCTCAAGCCTTTCCACATGATGCTTGAGCCAGCTGGCCTTTCTTGCCAATTCTCTTCCCGAACTTTGCATCCCTTCTGGGAACAGGCTCGTGGGGTGGCGTTCAGCATCTTCAATCGGAACCCAATCATATCTCCCAGCAACGTGTCGCCAGAGAGACAGTTTTACTCTTTTCAATTTTTACCAGAAGGCACGGTTCCTCCATCTAGTGAGTTTTTTATTATTATTCAAGGCAGCCAGTCTGTCATATAAGCATCCCTGATTAAATACATGGGCAATAACAGCATGGGAGTGCATTGTTCTTGAAATAATAAGAATATAAGCATCCCTATGCCAAGGTAGATTGTCTCCTGGATCTGTCTCAGCACTGTAGCTATTGTTCAAATACCAACTTAGACTATTAACTTCTTGTTCCTTCTTCTTGACTCTTCAAGCTGCAAATGAGAATGTTTCTGATGCGCATCCCCCTTTATTATCTTGGCAAGTTCTGTCGCAAGGACAGCACTCAGAATAGAAAGGGAGGGGGTTAGAGCCAGAAAAATCTGTAATGTAGCAAGTTCTGACCCAGGGATAGTGCTCAGAATAGAACGGGAGAGGATGGGGGGTCATGAAGTGAATGTTTTTTTTCTTTTAGGCCTCTGGCTTGCCCCTTATCTGTCCTATGGGATTATGCTTAGGAATAAGTCTCTCCCTCTCTTCCTTGTCTGGAAGTAGTCATTTACAATAGAACAATAACCTTAATACAAACCCAGTGTCTTTCACTCCTTCTTCAAGGTCTATTTTGGATGCTGTTGTCTTATACAGACTGTCTTTTTCCACATCCTAAGGCCATACTGAGTGTTTTGGGATTTTGGGTAGGCGAAGGTCCATGGGTGATGTAGGTGAGGGTGTTGCAAGGCCGGCTGGGCAAGCATAACACTTTTTTGGTCTGTTGCTCCTACCCCAGGTATCCTATTGTCATTTTTGAGCTGCCAGTAAAAAGTAAGTTATGTGTGATTTCTCACCCATTTATCCCTCACTTACTTTTGCTCATGAACACCACTTTATGACAAAGAGAAAACTTTGGCAGGTGTGCCTCCAAACTTTGTTTTCCCTTCATGATTACACCACTTTTTAACAAAGAGAAAACTTTGGTAGGTGTACATGTACCTCCAAGCTTTGTTTTCCCTTCATGATTACAACACTTGTTTCAAGGGGAAGACTTCGTACCGTAAGGGCGTGCTTCCATACGTTGCTCTCCCCTTTTTACTGAAACTATTCCTATGATCCTATGTTCCTATGTTTAAGATTTCCTATGTCCAAGAGTTCCTATGTTTAAGATTTCCTATGTCCGAGATTGGGAACAAACTACTTTCCCGCAGGAGCATCCTATCTTGGTCTATAATTTCCTTAAGATACTCCTTTGGGGGTTTATGTTTATGCGTTGTAAGAGCAAGCTCAGCTCCTTTCTGGTCTGTCTTTAAGCATAGTGCAAACCCTATTTCGGCTTAATTTTATCTGTGCTTTTCTTTATTGTGTTCTCTTGTTTCCATACAGAAGGCTCATTTTCTTCAACATCGGTGGGTAATCTATTCCTTTTTTGGGGGGTATTCTTATTTTGGGGGAAGGCTCCGCCCCTTGCCAGCTTTAACCAGGCAGGATCTGCTGAGTCCGGATATGCTAAATCCTGGTCCATGGACGGGGCCTATGCCAAATACTGTTATCTATTTTGCTTTGTAACCAAATCAGTTATCTGATTAAATATTTTTTCAACATCTTATTCTCTGAGTCTCAATGGGAGAAATGAAAGCTTTAAGCGAAAGTTCAACCAGGAAGACTCTATCGTTACATCATTAATTGCATGCCCAATCAAATGAACTCACCTGTCTTATAGACCCGCCTAACAGGTACGCTCTTGCTGTTGCAGGCTCAGCGAAACGAAATTCTCTCCTCCCTCCCCACCACCGCCAGATGGGTCCCTGTCCTCTGTCCAGGGGGAAGGCTCCGCCCCCTGCCAGCTTTAACCAGGCAGGATCTGCTGAATATGCTCCGGACATGCTAAATCCTGGACCATGGACGGATGCCAAATACTGTTATATATTTTGCTTTGTAACCAAATCAGTTATCTGATTAAATATTTGTTCAACATCTTATTCTCTGAGTCTCAATGGGAGAACTGCACCTTTCCATTTTTGGGTTTCTGTGCCCTATATTTATTTATTTATTATGAATCCCCATATACTATGATGATTAGTAATTCCCTTAGAGGATCCATCTGTATAATAGGTGGCTTGCGTTTTTTGGTTTCTTCGGGGAACGTGGTAAACGTGAATTCCACAGCTATTACCTGAGACCATATATTATTCACCCAATGATACTGATCCCCTGAATTTACTACGAGAAACCAGTGTACTCCAGTCATTGAAATGTTGAAAACTAGAATCTCTACTATACCCAGTGATGCCTGCCCTCAACAAAGGGATCAGGCAAGTATAAGAGTAAAGTTAATCCAAATTGAGTCCAAATCAGCATTGTCCCCCACGATTTTAGTTCTAAACTAAAGGTGAGGCTCAGTTCTCAAACACACACTTGTTCTCTCTGTCTTCCAATCTCAGTCTCTCACCATCTGAGAGGTTAGTCAGTTGGGTTAGCCCCTTGAGCCGTCAGAACTGCCCAAGGTTTCTTCCTTTACCATTACAACCAAAAACAAAAAACGCTGCTAGGGAGTTTTTCCTTGCCCTTGTTGCTCATTGGGCCTCTTGTGTTAAGCGCTTTGTGACATGCCTTTGTAAAACTGCGCTATATAAATAAAATATAATTGAATTTTGTCCCTTTGGTGTGCATGTGTGTGTGAGACACACTCAGAGACGAAGGAGAAAAGGAAGGGGGGAATGTGTTATGCTGCATGTATACATGAATAAAAACTATTGCTAATTAAGTTCCAATCGAAAATCGAAAATGCTCATTACAGATGGATTAAAAACTTCTGCCAATATCTCTCTCTGTGTGTGTGTATTTGTGTGTGTGTGTACATTTGTGCATCAGTGAGGGCATTGATATTAGATTGTGTGTGAGCCTGTGTATGTTCTCATCAATATGACATAAATTAAACACCCAATCACAAATAGGTATTCTTTGAGTTGAGATTTTCAAGTGTAGGTCAAAATGCATCAAACATAAAAAAGAACAAAGAAGCCAAAAAAATGCTAGAACATCTTAAATGTGTTCTCTGAGAGAGAAAGAAAGAGATTAGAGACACAATGCAAGTGTGCAAGCAAACAAAGAAGACAAATGACAGATGAAGACAGGGAGAATGGAGACTGGTCCTAACGGAGTGCCCTTCCCTCAAAGATCTTACACAGTATGTTGCTTACCTATTTATTGGGTACAGAGCATTTTGATTTAACAAGGGAGAGTGTGTACAGTATATGTGTAGGTGTAAGTGTGAAAAAGAGAGAGGGTTGGGAGGGTGGGTATTCAGAGTTTGGATGACTCACAACAGAATGGCTGTTTCATTATGTGAGCAGTGACAGACAGTACAGGGTGAAGTGTTCTGTGCCCCGCACTGTTTTAACTGAGATTTTATGTCTCTCTGGACATACTCCTCCACATTGACACAGCATTTACTGACTTTGCCAGTTCTTGATGCTCTCCTACAGAATTGTGTGTGTGTAGTGGGGAGGTTGTGGGGGTGGGGGGCATCGGCAAATGTCACCCAGCATGCAAGGGAATTTGAATAGGAGTCTTTCTAATCATAACAGGGGTCTAGCAACAATAAAAGCTTCTGCTGTGGATGATTGGAAAGATGACTACATATTAGTCTAGTTGTGTTGTCGAGTCTTTTCCTAGTTACAGATGAATATATGTAAATCATATTCGTTGTCTGTGCCTTTTTCTAATTAATGTGGGATACAGGACAAGTTACACAATGCATCAGCAATATTGTTCAGGAGGGTTATGGAGAAATTTACAAAAAGCTAATTTGATCCTGTCCTTTGGGGACTGAAGTGCTAGAGATCTATGTTAGAACATGTCAGTATACCAGAAATATACACTATTACAATACACAGTTGTTAGCTGATACCATTTGATATGTGATGTCAAGTTATGATGCAAAGCATATTGTAAAGCCCCCTTTTCCCCCCAACTTACTGTATGTGTGATAGAAAGACACAAAAGCAGGTAAAAGCAAGTAAAGGTATGTGAAGTGAAAGCATGCAAACGGAAGTAAAAGCATAGAAAAATACAAATAAAAGCAAGCAAAAATAAAGTAAAACCAAGTAAAAGCATGGAAACACAAGTAAAAACATGTAAATGCAAGTAAACACATGCAAAAATCAAGCAAAGTAAAAGCAATTGAAAAGGCTTCTATGCCAATACATGGAAGTATGTTAATCCCAGTGAAAAGTATGTCAAGGTTATCATGGTATTGTTCAACCCTTTAAAATATAAACAGCCCTTGGAGATCTGCTCAATGGCAACAAGGAAACGTGGCTGATGGGAGCAAAATACAACGAATGGTTGGTTGCTGGTGGATGCGGTAAATAATAAGATTATAGAGATATCCAAATCTGGGCATAAATGGCTCTCGGGGCTTACAGGTAGGAAGGATGTGTGGGGCAGTATGTCGGGGACCTGCTGAGCAGAAGAAACACGGGGGGGGGGGGGGGGGGGGGGGAAGTAGCTGTTCGCCTTCTCTTGACGGTCG
>JAGFZM010001382.1:197869-216569 GCA_017657215.1 Limnothrissa miodon | reverse complement strand
GGGGGGGGGGGGGGGGGGGGGGGGGGGGGGGGGGGCCTGCTATTTTGGGGCTTGTTGGGATGAATTAACATTATGTGGCACAATTCAATACCCTGCAGCTTCACCCAACGAGAGTCTGTCCTCAGGTGTATAGAAACACACAGAAACAAACACACACAGGCACGAATGCTCCTTAATCCAGACAAAGGCTCATGTATGATTTTCATCTGAAAATATATCACAAAGGTTGGTTACTCCACAAATGACCCACTGTTCCAGTAAAAACAAGTGATGCATCTTAATAATTATTCATGTCTTTTATTTAATAATACACATTTTGACATGAATTATTAATCAACTTTTCTGTCTATTTTGCCAGTGGTAATCAGAGGGCAACCCTGATTGTTGGGAATAGACAGAATGTACACAGTTTAGGGTTTACAAGAAGGTTTACTTCAATTGTGGATGAAAGTTTATCATTGCTCACTAGAGATGGCCAACAATGTAACATTGTAACAACCCAGTAAACCCAAAACCATCAGATGATTCATGATATTAAAACTTTTTAGTCACTCATCAGCAGCCCGTACAATAAGTGGATGTAGGTGGATAAAGCTGTTTAGTTGTTGATTTCTGTATAACTGAATCCTGCAGAAGAAGAAGCTTTTTTAATCCTGTGATTTAAAAGAAAATCTTGGAGCTGAGCAGTGACATCTTTCTAGAATGCCTGTATAGCAGCTAAGATTTCTTCAATCCCTACGGGGTTCAGAGGTCCTGGTCCAAGAGTGCAGGACCAATGGGGATATTTTCAGCAGATACTTGACCTGTTACTTTGTCAGTGAAAGTCAGGCCCTTTTCAGTCAGCTGTAGTGTACTGCACTATTACACAGAATGTTTCTAAAGGAAGAGATTTTATATTAGCCTGGGCCCGCCCATACTTCCTGTGACGCTACATTCAATTTCGCAAGCAAGTCAGTATTGCCATTGAGCCGATTTAGAGGAATTATTTTTCCCAAATCTGTGGCCAGCAATGAGAAACGAGCTTACGCAAAAGTCATCGGAATGAGTGGTCTGGTTGGTTGTAGATTCGTCAAGTAGTATACAGAGGCATCTGATGGACGCAGGTTAAGCCAGCCTCCCAGAAGACGTTTAGTAATGTAGGATGTCCAGACTAAGCGCCTTTCTTCCAGAGAGAACAATTATCGAAAAAGTTTGGAAAGTTATCAAGTCGATTCTCTCCTTTAAAGAAGGGCTAAGCAACTTTCTGTTTTCTCTCACAAGCTCCCTCTAAAGACTGCTGTATTGCATTGTATTACACTGCATTGGAGGTGGTCCGGGCTGCTGAACATTGCAAGTGCTGTATCTACCGCTATAGGCCACGGTGGTGCATTCTACACCGTTCGTTCGCTGTGTAATGACTCATTTTAGCATCTTAAACAGTATGAAACGGATTAATTAAATGAAAAATGTTGCATAGTGGGCCTTTAAAAAACTGTCTGAATCATTATTTTCATAGCTTCTAAATAAAAAATCTCCTCACTAAGCAGCTGGTCCAGTAAGAACCATGATGATTCACTGAAATTCAAGGATTCAAGGAGTTTATTTGTCACATACATGAGTCACTAACGCAAAACATGCAGTGAAATTGCATTGAAGAGAAGATGGATAAAGGGAAGAAGAAAACAAAATAAATAGCCATTGCCATTTAGCCACTGTGCATAAATAGTTCATTCAAACAAACAGGACTCAGGATCGAGCTGAGATGACTTTGAGGTCGTGGATTCGCAGTTGAAGTCGGGACACAGGAGCGACACCAAGTAGGGGATGACATCGCGTCGGAGACCACTGGACAGCAGCCGATCTGCAGGCAGCGCCGCCCTCCTCCAAACACGGCCCTCCCGTGAGTTCCTGTCCTCCACTCCATAGGCAACCTCCGCAGCCCTCCACATCCAACACTCACGACGGGTCTCCGCCTGACCTCCTCCAAGCTCCGCAGACAAAGACGGCAGGGCAGACAGAGAAAACGACGGTCGGTCGGAACGCATCATTCAAAGTAAACACACTCACTTCGCAAAAAAAAAAAAATTCCGAAACCAACAAGCTCCTCCAAACTCACAGAGACTCCGCTGAACCAAACAAAGTGACATTCAAGGCCCCCGGTAGGCTACAGTACAGTGCCAGAAATGAAAAAGAAAAACATAAAAAGCCCAGAGAGGGTGAAAAATAAAGCGGAGGTACGGCTAACGGCAGCCATCGTACAGCGCCATCACCATAGCAACCTATTCTATATTTGTAATTGCTTTTCCTAACAGATTTTGTGTGTGTGTTTCCCTCACTCACAGTCAAACTTTTCCTCTCAACACAGATTGAAACAGTGCACACCTACATCAAGGCTATATGAAAAGCAACCTGAAATAAACTGTATGACTAGGGTTAGGGATTGCAAGGATACATTATTAAACCGGGGCTAAGCAACGCTCTGTTTTTTTTCTCTCACAAGCTCCCTCTAAAGACCGCTGTATTGCATTGTATTGCACTGCATAATATTGGAGGTGGTCCGCGCTGCTGAACATTGCAAGTGCTGTATCTACCACTATAGGCCACGGTGGCGCATTCTATACCATTCATTCACCGTGTAATGACTCATTTTAGCATTCTAAACAGTATGAAACAGATTAATGAAATGAAAAATGTTGCAAAGTGGGCCTTTAAAAAGAAATAGCTACTTCAAAATGTCCATAAGACCCACCTCTGAGTGCTGCTCTGTAGGTGGCGGGGGTGGGAGTGGGGTGTGTAGTGTGTGCTGAATGTTGTGTACAGAGCGCGGAAGGTCTCCATCAGATGGGTTATTGAATGCAAGTGGGAGCATCTGAATTCTGTTGGCCCAGAGTTTCTATGGGAATGACTCAGAGTTTCTTCTTAATTGGTCTCCATCCTGACTAAGTGAGATGGCAGAACTGCATCCAGCAATTCATTACTGTGGGAGCAGCATCTGAAAAAGAGACTTAATGGGAAATTTGGACTGAGAAACGATGCCCAAGGCCAAAAAGGGTTTATTGTGTGAATACCACAACATTTATCAAACCTCCCTGGGAAAAGCAAAAACTGTGTGTATGTTCTCAGCAAAAAGGCATGCAGTACAAAATGTGTATGTTATCGCTAACTTTACAGGTACATATTAGGAAATCACTGCAAGCTCAAATTGCATTGGAGAATTCAGTGTGATACTTTTGCCACAACACATGTGTCTAGATGGTGGCCTAATGAATGGATAAAGTTTATATTTAAGAAATATTTAAGGCAACATGCCTTTCTTTTCTCAGGGCTTCCATATCAGCATTGTGCTGTTTATCTTCCTTGCCCATCTTCTGTCTCAGACACAGTAGCGCTTTGTTGCAGCTCAGCTGGACTATTGGTGTTTACACAAGAACAACGTGCGCCCAGTTCTGATTGACAGGCAGTAGCGTTATCCATCATGAAACAGGCTTTTTTGTGTTGTTATTGATATCGTATTTGCAAGCCAGATAAACACTATAACACTGTGCATTTATAAAAATTGCCCAGGCAAATAATAACGTGAATTTAGCACAATACATTTCTAAGTGCCTGAGGGCTGGCTCTTGGAAGGAGCCTCAGGACCTAGGACTATCAACTGGGGAGTTTCACCGGCTATAAGACATCAAAGTGGTTGTTGTTGTTACTGTGCATTTTCCGGAAGCATGTCAAAGTAATCAGATTTTGATAAATAAATTCATCCATTAATTAGGCCACCATGGAATATCAAAAGAATAACACTTTATTTCCCAAAGGTATTTGTGCTCACAATGATTTCCTTATATACATCTAAAGTAAGCCATAACATAACAATTAAAAAACTTAAATCATATTAGACATTAAGTCCTTCTTAATTAATGCTAGATTTGAACCAGTGAATTCCTACTCTACACTCACCTCCCTTATCTATTAGGCTGTTATAATATTTGAGCTGGATTGGAGGAGTTGGCAATCTCGTTTCTCAATAACAAGAATGTTTTTGCATACTCAAAGAAGATTAATGTTTGTGTTGTAATTTCAGCATACATAATGCGTTTGGCCTTCTACAACCCTATAGTGTATTTGTACCCAGTGTTCTCATATGCCCTCCAAGGTTTGACTGAGTTGAAGGAGAAGGTTAAGAGACCAAAGGACTTGCTGAAACTGTATGGTTAAAAAAAAGGGATTACAGATGTAGTAGGGCAGCTTGTTCCACAGAGGCTACCAACAGAGACAGCTCTGTCCATGTCAGATAGATAGATAGATAGATAGATCTATCTCTCTGACATGGACAGAGCTTTCTCTGTTGGTAACCACTGCACCAGAGACAGCTCTGTCCATGTCTGGTGTGAGGGATGGCCAACTGGTCCTAATCAGAGAACCACAGGGGTGGTGTGGATGCAAAAGAGATGACACAGGCATCATCGTTGATCACTGATCATTATTCACAGATCAGAGAATCATATGAACATATTAGCATTTTGCATCCTGACCCAGAATCTTGCACCAAAGTGACTAAGGATGTTGATCCTAATTTAAGTTTGACTCTTTAGTACATGCTAAGTGTACTAACACCAAGTTAATTGGATTTATACAGTAATAGTGGAGCTTCACAGCAAAGAGCACCAATAAGAAAGGGAAAGGAAAAACTCTGAGGTTTTGGATGATCAGATTGTATTATGTGATTTGTAGAGGAACAGGACGTGGTAGGAAAGACATCAGATCTTACAGAGCCTCACACCTGGAGAGGAATATGTTGTTTTTGAGGAATGAATACAGGGCAGGAAAGGACAGGAACACTGCATCAGGCTACAAGTGTATTTGAGTTTGCTCTGTAGAAAATAATGCATATGGATTTTATTAATGATAGTAAAAAGTCACATGACAAGGTTACACAGACCTCCCTCTTATAAGAGTGCGAACAATTTAAATTCTCACTTAGTCTTTATATCTAAAAGTTTGTTATTAATTGGGGTGATATTAAATCCTGATTATAAAAAACTGATTTAGTTTTATGATCTTGGTATTAACTTGGTCTCGATTCCTGAAAGACTCGGTCTTGACTCAGTCTCTCTTCCTCACTCGGTCTCAACTGCATTAGCAAACCGACCGCCTCAGTCTCGACTCTTCAAAGACTTGGTCTTGACTCAGTCAGTGTAGGGCTATGTGTGATACTGTGTGGTTGTTGTGGACTTGACTTGAATCAGTAGTAGACTTGACCTGGACTCAACCTACAGCAACTCTATATCATAAATAAACAACTGAAAATAAAAAGCATGTCTATAGCCACATTTTATGATATTTATGATGCACTTGTATATACCCCCACTCCCTCACCTCATGTCTCCTGTACCTTTGTGCACATATCTTGTACTGACACTTGTCCCTTCTCTTGCACCTATGGCCTTTCGTGCTCATTTCACTGTCCAGGCAACTGTACAATGACAATGAAGTCTTAAGGTCTTGGATTACTAAAGCCACATTTTACTAAAGCAAACTTGCAGTCAGCTCTTAGAGATGGTCGGCCTTGGTATCTTTTCTTTCTCCTGTGTCGCTAGCACCATGTCTGTTATGACCTAAATGGACTCTGACGCCTGAATGAATCATGAATGAGGCTTATGTAATATTTTCGCTTAATATGTGTTTCATGTTTGATGTCTATTTGGTTTGAATCAGATGGGCACTGCTACGTGTGTATGTGTGTGAGGGGGTGTACTACAAAGGGAAAGGAGAATTTGTGACAAGAGATCCCAGAATGCACACCTTGTGTGTGTGTGTGTGTTTTAGGGGGTGGGGAGGGGGGTGTTATGTGGAAGAGGAGGGGGTACCAGCATGTCAGGTGGAAAAACACCAAGACCAAAGACATCATTATAAAATGCAACTTCTTTCCTACTCTTACTTTCTTTCTGCCCTCACTCACAATCACACCAAATTTAACATTTTTTAAAACATTTTAAATAACTCTCTTAGAAATCCAAAGTGAGTAAGATTAATAATTATAATGGTAGGAGATCCTAGTTTGAGCAAGTTGCATTTTGAAAATTCAAAACTCCAATCCAAAGATTCTAGAAACAGCAGCTTCGCCAGACTGACTAGTTCGCGAAATTCAATGTAGCGTCACAGGAAGTATGGGCGGGCACAGGCTAATACATTCCCCTTACTAGGCCAATTTTTCACCCCTAACACACTCGTTCTTGAACTCTTTAAATCTGCCCACTTCCAGGTATATATACCTTTTTGTACATATTTCTTTATACCTGCATATACTTTTCATATTGTTCATAGCAGATGTACATAATTCCTTATAACTTATTTTAAACATTGTGTACATATCTACACTTATCCATCTGTGCAGTACGGATATTATGGCATGCCGTTCAGGAAATTAATCTTTTGAATATATTGAATGAAACTTTGAATATATTGAATGAACCTTGAATATATTGAATGAAACCTTGAATATATGGAATGAACCTTGAATATATTGAATGAAACCTTGAATATATGGAATGAAACCTTGAATATATTGATTGAACTTTTGAATACTTGTGCAGGCCAGAATCCCCCATATGCTGAAACCCGGTCCCGTGCGCACTACACTTCTTCGGACTAAGAAGTCCGGTCCCTCTTTAATCAGGGCAGAACTGTTACAAGAGGGCAGATAGCTGTTCAAGCAGTCAGCATTCCTTAAAGGCCGTGTTGCAAAGTTCAATGAGTTGTGAGTTTGCGCTACGTTGGGTGTAGACCAACCAAAGCTGGCCACCGCGACCATAGAGTTTGCCAGTGAACCCGGAACTTCCAACCAGGAAGTGGTTCCAAGGCTCCCGTTTTGCCATTGACTTTTCCATAAAATCGCGTTTTAAAAGCGTTTAAAGTCTCGACTCATTCTATCCAGCTACGGGGCAGATGATGACCGTGTAACCTTCCGTTCAGAGTGAAAAAACTAAAGAAAAGGCTAAAAAAAGGCAAAGGTATAAGACTGTGTACATATTTTCTACCCCCCTAGTTCAGAAACTACATATCCCAGAAGCTAGTACTTACCCTGTCCGATCCTATCCCAAAGACGATTGCGCCTAACGTTCTTTTTCAATCTCCTCGAAAAGACAACAGCCAAGCGAGCTTGCTCTTGCAATCGAATAGCTACATTTTGGTCTATTTCCTCAGTAGTTTGTGTAAATAGAGTTGTAATATTGTACGAATATTGTATATATCTTCAGATTTGCATCAATCAAGTTTTAGATCAGTTTTTTTTTACCAAAAGCATGGTACAGTATTTTGTACCCGACTGCAACCACCGCTTTGGTGTCCACCATTGCAGTTTCCACTGGTTCCCTACAAATGCCTCCGTCAAGCTCCCCTGAATAAAGAATTGATAATGACGGGTACAATAAAGCATTTATCAAGATTTGTGGTAATTTTCATTTGTTATAGATTGCACCACAACAACTGAATTTACTGTTTTTAATTAGTCCAACTGCCATTTACCATGTTACATACCCTTCATTTCACCAGATACAGACAAAAACTAATGGAATCCAGCAAGGTAAGAAAATGAGCAAATTAAATTTATAAATCTTAGGGAAATGGAAATGACATAGTAAGGATGTCTAGTTGAAACTTAGGTTAGGCTTAAGCGTTGTGGGGTCAAACAAGCAAAATCATTGGGTTCTGAGGTAGGCTACGCTACGTTGACATTCGTGAACTTGCTTGCTTTCCCGGGCTTCAACAAACACATATCACAAGGTAACGTACTTGTCCACCAATCAGATGCGTTGCTGTGGGATTGTGGGATTGCTCAGGATTATGGGTACTGAAGTACTTCTAAGGGAAATCGCAGAAAAAAGACGTTTTTACTGAAACAAAATGCAGATCACAATACATTTTGGCGTCTAGGTGAGCACAACCAATCATTTTGTTATGTCGTAGCTAGTTAGACGTCTTCCTTCCGTAATTCGGATATCGTGGGTTGTAATCTAAATGTCAATGGGAAAAAATAATGGGAAAATCACTTCCGGAACCTCACCGGCAAACTCTATAAGGAGGGAAAGTGGAACACAGCAATCCTAGCGGTAGCGTTCCTAACCCGAGAGCAATAGTATTGAAAATCCCATTGACCGATTTTAAAAAAAAATCCTATGAAGACATTACACCGAACTTGTACATCAGACATATTTTCAGCGCATATATTGCAATGATCTACTAACTGTGAAGGTCTTGTGCGAAATTTTGCCTTATTTAAAAAAATCGAAATTGTGCCTAACTTGTCAGAAACGGACTACAACTCCGAGTCGCTCCCTTTACGTCAGAATTCCACAACTTCACCATGCTGTGTTTTTCGCCTGATTGCAACCACTGGTCAGAAACTATGGATGCCAATTTTTTTACTTTCCCCAAATATCCTGTAAAACTACAGATGTGGATTCGTATAGTAAAGTGAGTTTCATGAACACAGATGTTTGGTTTGGTTTTACAGTCTAGCCAGAAAAGTTAACGCTAGTTTCTGACATTAGCTAATGTTAGGCTAAGGTTACCTGCATGTGTAAAATAGCAGAGGTTATCACACGATTTGAATGTTGGTAAGTTATAAGATATTCTTGTGAGGCAGGTTAAGTATATTCCCTTATGATACATGTGTACACCATATGACATTTTAATGCTAATGTTACCTGTTAACTTCCATGCCAGTGTCCCGTACTGTCCATGCCCTTGCTGACTGAAGAAAATAGCCTAACTTTTTTGTTGACAGTTTTGAAACAAAGTAAGTTAAAGTAAGTTGCTAAGATTTTACGGCAACATCATACACGCGACGATCGTTCAGTGTAGTCCTTTATCATCTTTTTAAAAAACATTAAAAACAATTCAAATCCGTGGAAAAAATAATGAATGACCATCCGAATCGATAGAACTACCCAACATGCATATCATATGAAAGCCACAATCGAAACTTTTGAGTGTGAACCGAAATATAATTTTCTGAAGAGAAAATCCCATTCATTTTGATATAGAGGTTGGAACGCAACCAGCAGGGGGCGATGAGATTACTTTCCCTCCCTATGGCAGTGGAGAGGTTGTCACATCTAACGACAGGTTAACGAGAGGTTGTCACATCTTCGACCAAACCACAGTTAATGCAGCAGTAGAACGACGAGCAAAGACGTTCGTGGTGAGTTTTCTTTTGTTTTTCTGTCGAGTTCAAAATATGGCGTATGTTTAGATAACAAGTAAAGCTCTTTATTGGTGAAAGAGAAACACTTCAATTAAGATGATGTATTGTGCTGTTTTTCCTTATTACAAAGGGATGTACGTGTAAGAATATTTCTTCTCTCGACGTTTAGTGTGTTAATTTTTAGACTAATTCAGCGTTGATAACCTGCAAATGTATGTATGTATAGCCTGCACATATACTAACCTATAACCTAACTTGTCTAAAGTAATAGCGGTGGCTGAAAAGTTATATAGTGGTTTAAAGAAGCTCCACCTCAGCACTATTGTATCTTTATTTTTAAAATACACTCGTTGCTGATTGTCCACAACACAGTAGGCCTACGTTCCCATGGTTTAACGGTACTCCTACCGCTTCTCTAACAAGTGCAGACCGCCATTAAGGTAAGACACAGGCTACAGACCTCAAGCAACTGCTAAATAATCTGAATGATCGTTTTTAGTAGTAAAATGCTTATTGTTTGACTTTAAGGAGTCAGTGAGCCTAAAACAATATATTGTTCATCTTGGGAAGCATCTGAGGAATAAGGAAACTGTTATCTGTCCTTTTAACCATTGTATTTTCAAATCAACAGTTTATTCTAGTTTCACATCACATAAATCTCGTCACCAACATTGTACTTTTAAAAGACTTAAAGACTGAAATTACTGTCCAAGAATGTGAAATTGAGGAATTAACAGAATGTGAAGCTGAATCACGTTCAGATATTGATGACAATAATTTTCATGTGCTACTTGATAATTCAACCAGAGCATCATGACACCACTCAAAAAATTCAGGAAAGACTTGCTTCATTACTTCTGCGAATGCAAGCGGTCTTGCACATTTCCAAAGTAGCCACACAAGAAATAGTCAGTGAAATTTACGACATTGGTGTTTTGATTGGCGAACTAACTGAGTATACAGTAAAGGACGTCCTAAAGCAGCACAGTTGTAATATTGATGAAAGTACTATAACTTAAGTAACAGATGCCTTACAGAGCCTCAGTCCACTGGGCTCTATTTCCCAGAGTGGATGTCTGGGAACAGAACAAAAAAGATTGTCCTATTTCAAAGAAAAATTTGTTGTTATAGAGCCAGTTGAATATGTTTTGGATTTGCCATTAAAGAAAACCTTTGTTTATGTCCCAATTCTAAAAACATTGCAAAAATTGTTAAATAGAGGGGATGTTATTGACAAGGTTTTAGAAGACACCAGTACAGACTCCCAACCTGGCCATTACAAGACCATATTTGATGGATCATATTTTAAAGAGAACTCACTTCTGTCTGGGGAAGATAAGAGCATTTCTTTAGGTCTGTATATTGATGACTATGAAGTATGTAACCCTTTAGGCACTTCAAGAAAAAAACATAAATTGTGTGCAATAAACTGGGTGATTGCAAATTTACCTGCTCGTTACAGATCATCATTGTCTAGCATATACCTTGCTCTTTTGTGTAAAAGTGTTGATGCTAAGACATTTGGATATGAAAGGATTCTCGAACCACTTTTGAGAGATCTCAAACTTGTTGAAAATCAAGGGATTTACATTAGCAGATTGGGAACCAGTATTAGGGGCACAGTGTTGTATGTGTCATCTGATAATTTGGGAGCACATTCACTTGCTGGTTTTCAGGAGTCATTTAATGTTGACAAGTTTTGTCTTTAGAGGTTGCTGCCTCTATTCATAGGTGATGTTCCAGAAAATGATGATGCATGGTCTGTTATTCTGGAACTTAAAGACATTGTGGAACCTTTGGCTTCATCCACCTTTCCAGATGAAAGCTTGTGTTACCTGATGCCAAAATAAGTGAACACAGGAAACTATTACAAAATGTGTTTCCAGCCTTGAAACTGAAACCTAAATACCATTTCCTTGAACACTATACACATTTAATCCGCTGTTTTGGACCACTTGTAGATGTTTGGACATTACGTTTTGAAGCGAAACATAGCTTTTTCAAGAAAGTGGTTCATGATGTCAGAAATTTCAAAAACATTCTATTGACTCTGTCTGTCCGACATGAGCTTATGATGGCATACAACCTGGAAATGCCCAGCTTGTTTAAACCAACAGTTGAAGTAAAAGGAGTATCAAATGTTTCTCTGGACATTCTGGACTCCACTGTCAAGCAAATTATTGAGAAAAAATGTAGAACTCTGAGCAGTGTCTCTCTGGCCACAACTGGATACATACATGGAACTAGATATACCACGGGAATGTTTGTGTCCATTGGAAGTACAAGTGGACTTCCTGATTTTTGGAAGATTGTGCATGTGTTGCTTGTATGCAACAAGGTTCTTTCTTCTTGAATATTTCTCAGCCTGGTATTTGGAGCACCTCAGGTGTTACGAAGTCTGCAAGAGAGACCCTGCCCAACTGATGGTAGCTAAACCGGATGAGTTGAACCACTACATCTCCCACTCCTTTGTCAGCGTACACTGTGAGAGGGAGACTTGTGATTTCACCAAAGGCATTTCTTGTGCATTAAGGTAAGCTTATATATTTAAATATTTTTCCCTCAAGTGGGACAAAGGATTAGCCACATATCAGATCAGCCACCAAAATGATACATCAGTAAGTAGAAACACTCCAAAGACCTGATCATGCAATAAAATGTACCTTTATTGATTCCCTTGTAGAGAAATTTGGAAAAGTGTGAATGCTATTTGTAATATGACCACACTCAGTCTGTGAAATTATGTTTTGTTTTTTTATTTTCAGACAGTTTCATCATGCTGCTGCGCATCATTTTGAGAGAAGATGACATTAGAAAAGTTACCATTGAGAACTTGCCTGAGAATGTGGATGACTTTTACTTAATCATAAAGACCAAACTTGGACTGGAGGAAGACTTTGTCAATCAGTATCAAGACCCTGACTTTGATAATGAACTGTGCAATTTAAGTTGCATGTCAGCTGGGTGCTCCGAAGTCAGAATCAATGCGTGTACCTCTGGACCATGTTCAAAAAAACTCAAGAGGGCCAAAAAATCAGAAGTGAACTTTCTGCCAGATTTTCCAGGTGGAAAAGCCCAATGTGACCTTGAAATGGAGAGATCAGCCATGGTAATTGAGATGAAGAAAACAAAGGTTGACTGGAGGAAAACTGGTACAATGATGAGTAGCACGTTCCTACGCGGAGAAAAGAAATTATTGAAGATGAGCCTTTTGTGGCTCAAGTCAAAGAAAGGTGGCCAGCCTTGTTCACAGAACAGCAGGTAAAGAAAGTTATTGAAGTTTTCTTAAATGAGATTTTGCTCTCAACGGGACAGTTTTGAATATGTGAAGTGGGGTTATACAGGGATTAAAGTTCTCCGTTGCTACAACGAAAATCCTTCAGTTAGTTATCACTGTATCAATCAGATTACACTTTTGCACTTTAATCCCTGGGTCAAATGAGGTACTTATCCATAGTTAGTATATTTCCTAGAGTAGATGGCGGCAAGCACATAAATTTAGCAATCCATAGCACAGACCAGGTGACCAGGTTCAGACATCTAAAATAATGAATATAGGATTATGCTATATTTAGAATATTTTCACATCACCTTGCTGTCTGACTTGTGTTTTTCCATGCTGGTGCCTTTCTCTGCATCTCCAAAGTGGATGTTTGCTGACGGGGATCTATTGTGGGGACTACATTTACTATGAATAAATACCTCCTACAACCCCACTTCAAAAAATCTGAGCGATGTTGTAAAATTTTGATGAATTTATTCAAAGTGTCCAGTTAAAGCTTGCTCATTTTCTGAAAGAAGTTTAACCTCTCATTGATGAGTTTTTCAGTTCTGAAATGTGTTAAATCAGATAAGCAAGTTCAGTTGGCTACAACTAAGCTTTTAAGGCTCACGTTATGTTGTCATTTCTGGAATGTGTTGTAGGATGGATACCACTTGCTTCTTGCATGTTCCAATTCAAATGGGTAATATTGACCATATTAAAGGACTGGCCACGTTTAAAATTTTTGATATTCCCGTGTTTATATTTTGATACTGTAATAAAGTAATATTTTTAATGGTTTACAAACAGGTGGTGCTCAATAAACAGTTATAATGAGTAATGAATAAAACAGAAATAATGAAAACATCAAAGCAGCCATGTCTTATTTTGTCTTTTCAGTTATTAAGGTAACTAAGGTAAAAATGACATAGGCCTACTGTAGGGTACATTTAAGTTCTCTTTCGTTTCGAAGCCGAAACGTACAAATGGATGATGCCAATCACCTCCTACTTTATCTGAAGTCAACTTTAACCAACCCTTTGAAAAAGGGCAGTAAGCGCTCTGACGAGCGCAGGCAACTACTTAGACCGCCCGGCGTGACGTCAGAAAGTCTATATCTTGACTGCGCTTACGCTTCAGGTCCTCTTTGCCTTTCTCACCTCGCCTACTGCGTGTGTTCTGAGTCACTCTGTTTGCTTTCGCAAATATTCTTAAAATCAACGGCTTTTTTGAAAGCCCACCACAACAGTTTTTTCAAAACTTCCGGAATCCATCCTTCTCAAAGTCACTCACGTCGGCCCCTACCTGGAGCCAAGAGTCGTTGGATGGCAACGCTTAGATGTCTCGACTGGAAACGGCTAATGGCGGCTGCCGACCACCATGCTGTCTGCTTCTGCCTCGGGTTGGAACACGTCACTGGTGTTCACTCAGCCGAGCTCCGCTGTGATCGTCTGTCTCCCGCGGCTATCTTGAACAGGGCAGCCTTCTTCGTGGGAACGACCAACGGTCCAGGTGCGGTTTCTTCCCCCGCTGAAGCTGGCATTCTCCCTCCCCGCCATTTCTCCGAGCGTTCCACGGCGTCTTCGCTTGGGTCGCCCGGACAATCTTCGCCGGCAACGCGGCCTGCAGCTAGCTACCTAGCTGCTAGTCAGCCGCCAGCTAGCCACGGCCCAGCTCGCTAGATGAGATTGCAGACTCACATAACGCCCAGCCCATTCGCCCCCGGGCAGTGGTCCTGCGACGCGTCTGAGACGGTTGCAAACAGAGAGCGCTCTTCAGCCTCTCTCGCCGCTGTACATCTCGCTTCTTGCAGACTCATGCGTTACCCAGCCATTCGCCTCCAGGCAATGGTCCTGCGACGCGTCTGAGACGGTCGCGAACAGAGAGCGCTCTTCACCCTCTCTCGCCGCCTCGGTTAGTCCTTTCATCGCCAAGGTGCGAGCAGAACAGTCCGGCCAGTCGGACGCTTCTGCTAACGCACGTACAGGAGAGCAGGGCTCTCCACAGTCGGTGAATGTGTCACTGACACGCGTTCCAGGTCGGTTGCCTTACGGGGCACCGCAAGTGATACGCGCGGCTCGCCATCCATGTGTGGGCGCTCTGGGGCCTCACACACGGTCGGCTTGCCATCAGCCTGCACAATCCGACGGGTGTCTTGTTTCAAGCGGACGCTTTTCAGCTTCGCGAATTACCTCAATCACCGACCTCGGCTCCCTTAGTGCCTCAGGAAAGCAGCATAGCACTTCGTTGGTCTTTGCTGCCTCCTTATCGTGCCTCTCTGCTCAGGCAGAGATGGTCAAGGTGCACAACGTCACGTTGGGTCCTTTCAACAGTGTTGGAAGGCTATCAACTGCAATTCAGGTGGCCACCCCCCCCCCTTCAGGTGTCATGGAGTCAGTGGTGCCCTCAGCCAGGGCCCCTGCTCTCAGACAAGAGTTTTGCGATCTGTTGAGGAAGGGCGCTATGACCAAACGCATGACGGTGACCACCGACGCGCCCAAGAGCGGCTGGGGCGCCGTCTGCTGCGGTCGCCCAGCCAGAGGGACGTGGGGCGTAGCTACCAGGAGACTACACATCTATGTGTTGGAGCTCCTAACTGTCATTTGCGCTCTGAAGGAGTTTCTCCCTCTTCTCAGAGGAGAGCACGTCCTAGTGCGTACAGACAATACCACAGTAGTGGCTTATCTCAATGGCCAGGGCGGCACGCGTTCTCCCGACCTGTTTCGCCTGGCGTATAGACTGCTCACTTGGGCCTCTTGCCACCTCCTGTCGATCAGGGCGTTGCACTTGCCCGGTGTGTGCAACACAGGCGCGGACCTCCTCTCCAGGGGCGTTCCGCGTGCAACCGACTGGCGCCTGTGCCCAGCCGTAGTGCACAGCCTCTGGTCCCGCTACAGGCGGGCCCGAGTCGATCTGTTCGCCTCAAGCGAGAACACTCACTGCCCAGCGTGGTTTTCGCTGGAACGAGATGCGCCGCTAGGGTCGGACGCGCTAGCACATCCGTGGCCACGACGTCTGCTCTATGCCTTCCCCCCGCTGGCCAGGATCAGAGCAGGGGCTCACAGGGTGATTCTGATCGCCCCTCATTGGCCATCTCAGAATTGGTTCTCAGATCTGGTCTCAATGCTGGACGGTCAGCCGTGGACCCTCCCAGTGAGGAGGGATCTCCTATCTCAGGCTCACGGGTCGCTTTGACACCCCAGACCAGAGGCGTGGAGACTGACGGCTTGGCCCCTGAACGGGCACGCCTCCTAGAGCACGGCCTGTCAGCCGCAGTTGTAGAGACTGTTCAATGCACTAGAGCTACGTCCACTAGGTCGTTGTATACACTGAAGTGGCGCGCGTTCAGCACGTGGTGCAGAGACTGTGATCCTCTAGTCTGCCCTATTGGCGAGGTGCTTGCGTTCCTGCAACACCTGTTCGATCAGGGTCGTACACCCTCCACACTGAAGGTGTACCTCGCAGCCATTTCAGCATGCCATGTCGGCTATGCTGGCATTTCCCCTGGTGCGCACCCCCCTTGCGTCGCGCTTTATGAAGGGCGTCAGACGGCTTCGCCCCTCTTCCACACGTTCGGTCCCTACTTGGGACCTGGCCACTGTCCTAAGCGGACTGGCACGTACGCCCTTTGACCCTCTGTCGAATGCCAGTCTAAAGATGCTTTACCTAAAGACTGCGCTTCTGCTCGCCTTGGGCTCTGTGAAGTGCATTAGCGACCTGACTGCTCTATCAGTCAGTCCTGATTGTCTTGAATTTGCGTAGGGAGACGCGCGGGTAACGCTGCGACCAAATCCCTTTTCTCGCCCTAAAGTGCTGTCCACTGACCCTCGTTCGAGGGTCATCAAGCTGTCGCTATTCATTTAAATTTTTGTGGTTTCTTTCCCTTTACTGTGTTAGTGCTTCACTATCAAATCCGTTCCAGTTGTTCACCAGGAATACAGAGTAGCACCTCGCCACGCCTACGTCCAGCCGCGCCTACATCCATTTTTTGATTTACTTAGCCCACACACGCCAGCCCAGTAGATGGCGGTGGTATACACTGCAGAAGAAGAAGAAAAAGCCAGAGAGAAGGTCTTTGGTCCGAGTACACCTGGCTGCAAGTAAGTTTCATGTTTAATCGATAAAACTTTGCGTGTATTCTATGTTTGATAGAACTACGATTTAAATTAAAATAAGTAATGTCGAATTGTTTGACTGATGGCGGTGTTTTATGTTGTTGGTGTCTAACATAATTTCACTGTTCATGTTTAGACCCTGTAAGTCAGATATATATTAATGCGCACAGTAATTTATCTGTACACATTAATATGGCGTATTCCAAAATCGAAAATAAGGCTTTTTGAAAACATTTGCTAAGGTGTATAAAACTCCGGGATCGTGTGGTGTTGTGTAAAGTTACAGTGAAAAATTAAAGTTCTAAATCCAATGACACACAGCATTTTATCCATCTTAAAGGCGCTCTAAGCGATGCTGTTTCACGTCACTTCTTGTTGACGTTCGAAGTATTGTCAAACAAAACGGACGATAGCTCCAGAGAGGGTTCAAGCGTTATAAGTTAGCTTACTCCTCCCCCTCCCTCCCATGCCTCCCGAAAGACTCATGAACCTTGTCGTTTATTGGCTGGAACACTGTTATGTTTCGTTTTCGTTTGTTATGCTAGGTTTGCCCACTGTGTTATGTTGCCATTTGTGGAGCCTGGGCTGTCTACAGAGACCGCGTTTTTTTACATTGTGTTCAGGGGACAGGCAGCTAGCAGATTGTGAGGAGATGTTTGCTGTATGTAACAACACATGTTTTAGTCCTAAAAACGTGTCACATCGCTTAGAGCGCCTTTAATATAATATGTAGGCGTACATGGTTAATGTTTCATAATTGACACTTTGTTTTTTAGTAAAGCACAAACATGTATTTTTTTTCAGTTTTAGACATTTTTAACTGGAAATGTTAAAGGGTTTTCTAACCCTTAAAGCCTCTATGTGTAGGATTTATCTTCTATTTATCTTCGTCTTTCATTAAAAATATATTTTTTATTTTAAAAATATAATGTAAAACGATGGTAATTACCTCCATGAATAAATTGTAGTGTTCCGGTAAACTTGGTAATTTCCATTTATATATAGATATGGCTGGGGACCAAAGAAGAATATCCATTTTGCGCCGCCATTTTCAAAAGTACAGGTTCTTGTAGGGGAGAGCAGTATCATATATTCAGCTCCGCCTTTCGCGTTTCTGCTCAGAGACTGAGTAGCAGAAACTGAGATAAGAGCGAGCGAGCGAGCGTTCGGCCTCCGTAGCAAGAAATTAGGATTGTGGGAAGGGGAGGGCTAATACATTTTATTCAGACGTATGCAGTATACCACTTCGCCGATAGATGGGGAATTCTGATACGATCCTACACATAGAGGCTTTAATATTGTGCTTGCATTTTATATTGTAATAGAGTAGTTTTAAATATGAAAGCATATTAGTCACATGTAAAGATTTGAAGTGTAATGTACATATTATTGGGTTGGTAAAAACAACTATTGTGTCCCATTGCTACAAAGTTATTGCTTAGGGATGCTACATCAGATTGTGCTTAAAGGGATAGTTCGGTTTTTAACACATTGAGCCCCTTTCACAGGTTGTCTAAAATCGTCAAAAAGCAATCGTCAAGATTTTGGCGTCAACCACTTTATTTCATTTTAGATAACCTGTGAAAGGGGCTCAATGTGTTACAAACGGAACTATCCTTTTAAATTGAAAGGAGTTCTTGTTTTATGATAATATGAAACCTTGGTTGCAGAGGGTTTTTATTTGTATTTTTCAGCATCCTCCACAATTTGGCATAGTTGGTTCTGGGTAGTGTCTACAGAATGTTTCTGGTGGTATTAACACTGACAGAAATGACCTGATGTCAACTGCACTGGGGGGAAGTACTGCAAGGAGTTTCTTGTGTGTGAAGAGGTCCTGGACTATCTTCTCAAGAATTTTCCCAACTCCAACTCCATCCCCCTCTTGCTCAGTGCCTGCCACGCCATCAATCACCAAAGAAATACATCCCACATACTGCCCAAAGGATTATAAACACACCACTTCCTGCTGTCTCCCTTCTGAACTCTGTATCCATTTGATACCCTCCACACACCCCTCTTACTATTAAGCCACTTGTACCAAAGAAAAACCTCTTCACACCTGTAACCTGTACACTCTTTCATTGCACTTTGTATATGTTCTTGCACTCTGTATACCTGCCCACTTACAGATATGCATACCTTTTC
>JAGFZM010001382.1:184292-197859 GCA_017657215.1 Limnothrissa miodon | reverse complement strand
ATCCAATTTTGCGCTAAATGTTTGTAGACTTTTTAAAAAATGTTTTGCCCTGTGTTAAACAAATGAAGTCCATTTGTTAGTTTCCAGTTCAAGAGTTGCATATGTTGACTAAGGGCGGAATTCTCCGGGGTGCTTAAGTAAAAACAAGCACGTTGCTGCGCGCATTCTGCCATAGGCTCAAATCAGTCCCTTGCGTGCCAAAAGCCCAGTTGCGCGTTCTAGGCGGGGCAACCCTTAAATCGGGGCGTATCTAATGAAAAGGTTCCTTACACGTATTCTCCTCCTGACTTAAGTGTTTTTATTGTTATGCACCTTAGAGGGCTGTATTAAAGGCCCATTATGCAACATTTTTCATTTAATTAATCTGTTTCATACTGTTTAGGATGCTAAAATTAGTCATTACACGGCGAACGAACGGTGTAGAATGCGCCACCGTGGCCA
This sequence comes from Limnothrissa miodon, assembly GCA_017657215.1. NCBI lineage: Eukaryota > Metazoa > Chordata > Actinopteri > Clupeiformes > Clupeidae > Limnothrissa > Limnothrissa miodon. The sequence goes on along the minus strand of JAGFZM010001382.1, from coordinate 197,418 downwards.
ATAGCGGTAGATACAGCACTTGCAATGTTCAGCAGCGCGGCCCGCCTCCAATAGAATGCAGTGCAATACAATGCAATACAGCGGTCTTTAGAGGGAGCTCGTGAGAGAGAAAAACAGAATGTTGCTTAGCCCCGGTTTAAGGTCAAGCGCGAGTGTGACTCACAGATACCCCACTCTACGCTTAGTTTAGACTGTGAGGCCTTTGCAGAAAATCAGCTATGCTGCCGCCGCATTGATCCACTCAACTGGACGGTGATCATCAAGGTCACAAGCGATTCTGGGATCTGGGTTGTTCCAGGGAGTTAACTTACTTAGTTAGCTTACAGGCACAGACGTTTAATCTTGTCATGTGATATGCCTATTCCAATTTAAAGTCATGGTTTGCACTTTCTGTCGACTACAACTGCTTTTTCATGGTTAATCCGAAAGTCCTTATTCCATGTTTTTCCTGATAGCCACCTTGGCACAGAGACTGCCTTCATTTTGGGTTAGCGCCCCTGTTCCCCTAAGGGCGGAATTCTCCGATAAGCGCGCAAGTCTGTTTTTACGCAATTTCATTTCAGCGCCTTTGTATTCTCCATTTTAGGTGCTTGCTCCTCCTACAACGCTTAACTCGAATTCCAGGCGGGTTTAGGAAGAGGGGCGTTACTAACCCAAAATGAATGAAACCATGACTTTAAATTGGAATAGGCATATCACATGACAAGATTAAACGTCTGTGCCTGTACGCTAAGCCAAAGTCAAAGTAAGACCACAAATCAATTAACACATTGACAATATTTCATCCACCGCAAAATGTTTGCGAATACAATTGAACAATACAATTTCATTGATTTCATGTCACTGTATGCAATGACAAAAATAAGAAATAATTAATTTAGCACTTCTTAACCAGCAAAAAACATTTAAAATGTGCTCCTTCTATGTGTTCTTCTCGTTCTCACTCAAGCAAGCAAATGCAGGCCTGTCATTTTCGTTTTCATTTTTGAGAACAAGGTAGAAATATGGTCGTACTCTCGTATTTTAATTGAACAATATTTAGAACAGGAGACAGACGAGGATTATTAAAAAAACAGGAACAGTTAAGTCTCTTTTATTGTCAATTTCTCTACATATACTAGACATACAGAGAAATCGAAATTACGTTTCTAGCTATCCCACAGTGATGTGCTACGTCTACACGCGCCGCCTGCTATGGAATTCACCCAATCACCCATTGCCATGCAAGGCCTGTTTGATCATTTCTTGTGGTTGTGATACATTAAATGTAGTTTAGAAATAATTATGAACAATGCAATATAGAATGTTTTGAACATTGGCATGTTCAGAATCGTCCGTGACCGACATCAAACGCAATATACTATTTCACCATATAGTGGCGCTTGACCTTAATACAGCCCTCAAAGGTGCGTAACCGTAAAAAGACTTAAGTCAGGAGGAGAATACGCGCAAGGAAACTTTTCATTAGATATGCCCCGATGTAAGGGTTGCCCCGCCTAGAACACGCCACTGGGCTTTTGGCGCGAAAGTGACTGATTTGAGCCTATGGCAGAATGCGCTGCGTGCGGCTACACTTTTTTTTTTACTTAAGCAACCCGGAGAATTCCACCCTAAGGGAATTGAAATTAAAATGCCCTTTATTACTGTTTTGTTCCCCTTGTGTTGAATAATTAAAAAACTGTATTATCCAACTATTATTATTGCATCTAAATACTGTCACACGTCAGTGTTTAATTGTTGAAGTTACCTCCTTTCAGTTTAAAGTTTCGTTTAATTTAAAAATGTAGACTGTATATTAAAAAAAAAAAAACAACTTGAAAACTTAAATATTAAAGGCAACCTGATGCACAGAATTTCAGTTTACTTAAAACACAAAAGCTAACATTTCTAGGTTTTAAAAACATAAAAAAAAACAGCAGACACAAGAAAAAGATACCTGGAAAGCCCCCTTAACTTGCAGCATTGGAGGACTTGGAAGGAATATAGCTGGGGTGCCTTGCTGGAATCAGGACCTTTTTGGAGGATGAATAATAAATGCAGACTCTGCTCTAGTCTTGGCCCCCTTTTCTTGGTTCCTTTCGCCATTGCGCTAAAAATGACCTGACTCTCCTTTCAGCCTGAAAGGAGGTTTCGCTTTGCTTAATTGGGTCAGTGAGAAGCCACTGGGATCGGCCTGCACAAAAATCATTAGACTTGTCTTTCTTTACTTGAGTAGGAGATTGGCTTTGTGGCATTATTTCTTGTAACTCATAGCTTACAGTAAGGTATGCTCCACTCACTCAGACATTCTGTTCTGTGGGATTGGTCTGTCTGTCCATTGAGAAATTGGGAGGGAAATGATCTGAGAGATAGTTAAATAATAGAACAGGTAACTGTCCTGATGCCAACCCACCAGAAAGCTAGAGAAGATAGAGAAATGACAGGCTAAAAGCTAAATGCATCCAGAAACAAAAATACCAGTGCTGATGTGAGCTTCAATGTTGATAGATATGGATGGGTGTGCATTTTATTTTGGATGCATGTAAAATCTTTATTCACAAAAGGGATGTGATTGTTGCACTTTTTACAAAGATTTAAAAATTGAAAGTGAAAGAAGCATCAGATAGGTTTTTAAGATTGAGGAAGAAATCTGGCATGCTATTTAAAGCAGCACCAAGGAGTTTTGAAAATCGCACCCTCTACAGATTGTATCGGAAGTAGGGTTGGGTATCGAAAACTTATCAATTTTAACTTATCAATTCCATCACCTACGTCATTTTTGTTATCGATTCTCTTAACGATTTCCTCAGCCTGCCCTGCATGACGTCTGACATTTTCCGGTTTTCCTGAAATTTTGTGTCGCGGTACATTTAGCCTACATCACGTTCTCTCATACTACAAGTCAACCACGAGGCAGCCAGTGTTACTTAAAGGTGCTCTATGCAATTTTGCAAGATTTTAGCTCAATTTCATTTTTATCTCAAAACGTTTCTACCACCCCTTGATCGGCTTGCTGTCTGCCTGCTGAATACATTGGGGGAAAAACCCGGTCTCAAGCTGCAATACCAAAACAAACACTAGGGGCAGGAGGATGTGCACCAAAGCAATAACAGACAACGGGCAACCAATCGGCAAGAGGAGGTGGGGGTTAATGCGCGAGTGACAGAGTTGATTGTACAGTGTGAATCCAGGTGTGAGTTTGAATACAATGTCGGTAAATTATTTTTGGAAAATGGCTGAGGCACGTCTGAAGAAAAGACGCTCGGAGGAATATAAGGCGAGAAGAAGAGAAATTGAGAAGCAACAAAATAAGACCCAGCCTTACATTGGGGATATGTGTTTTCCTAAATTTCCCCACTAATGTAAATTAAACATTTTTCATTTAATTAATCCGTTTAATACTGTTTAGGATGCTAAAATGAGTTATAGTTCGGTTTCATGATGAATTTCAGATGACAACGATGACGGGCACAGACAGGCTGCTACTACAACATGTAGTCTTTTACACTAGCCTACCTCTTGTCAAGTTGCTCAGTATGTTTGTATCAAGTATGTTCACCAATCTTGTGCAGAAAATAATTTTGAGAAAAAAATAAATGTTTGCTTTTGTTGCAAAAGACTGTGTAGAACTACTTTATTGGCACCCACAGATTTTTTTGGGAATCGATAAGAGAATTGATAAGGAATTGGATTGATAGGCAGAATAATGGCATCGATATTGATAAAAACTTCCCATCCTTAAATGGAAGATTGCCATAAGGCAAGTCAATTGATCGCTACCCGATTGGGCAAACTTGTGCCATTAATGCTGATAGAGGGCCACAGCGCAAATGCAGCAAGTATCGTTCACCTTGTTATGAGTTGATGGACCACCGAAACGATTTTGAAAACATTATTTTAAGCAGGGCCGAGCAGAGACCTTTGGAGGGACAGGTGCTCAAAGTTAAAAAAGGGCACATTTGAAACACCATACAGCAACATACCTTACAAAATAACGGTCTGGACTGTCGCAACCCATATTCATGAAGAATGCAACATGGAATCACAACATAGGCTACCATATCAAGATAATATAAGATAAACTTTATTTATCCCACATCAGGGAAATTCACTCAGCAAAAACAGCTAAGACAGACAGTAAACACAGTTACACAAGACAAACACGGATTAATAAGGGTACCCATGGGAAAAAACTATAGGCTGTAGTCTATGTGCATTTTGTACAAGAAAAGACTATGGAGATAATGGAGCGAAGGCTAAAGAATATTCCTTGTTGCAGGTGGTTAAATAAATAAATACAATGTATAGTCAATAAACTGATACAGTAAAGATTTTAAATAGGTCAAAATAACTATTGCACAGGATAATGCACTAGTGTACAGTCCATTGGCACAAGATGGTGGGGGCAATAGTGGTTGAGTAGTACAAGTAGATGTAATTATAGTGCTACAATACAACTTTGTACAATACTTTGTACAATACTTTGTTGTACAGGCATTGTCCACATCTGACATCTTTGCGGTGCAAAGCAAGCGTATTGGGTATTGGGACTATTCTGGTGTAACCGGCATGTTTCAATCTGTAGTGTTTGAGCAGCTGACCTCTAACCTCACATCCATATGAGCACAACTTACATGTCCACTTCATTGGTTTCTTCTTGGTTCGCTTTTCCAACTGTAAAAAGAGAAAAGATGGCAAAGGTTTTATCAATATGTATGCTAAGTTGTAACTAAAACAACTAAAAGCTGAATTCAGTTCACCAAGAGAACAGTGTCAATAATTAAAGTTTATCACATTTAATCATTGAACTCATCTCAATCACCTTGCAAGTAATTAAGGCACTCTGCCTTATCATGTTTTTATTAAAAATTTTAGTCTGCATCATGTCACATCCATAGCCACTTATCAAGTCTCAAGACTTGAAACATTACAAGTTACAAACGTTAACTGTACATGGGCAAACATGCGGCTTCGCCTTATTAAGGGTGCTAAATCAGAACATAAAAGTTTTCATGCATGATTAAAAACATGATTTTCTTCCAGTAAGTTTGAGTACAAAGAAAGACATAGCCGAGCTGAAGTAACGGAGTACAGATAATGAGATATCAACCAGAGTTGCTATGTACTGTACACACACAAACAGACGTTTTGAATCAGGATTGACTTACAGTAGCTAGCAGCATCGGCCACTTTCTCTCGAGAAATGGCTAACCTACTACTAAATTTCATAAAGACAGCATGAAGACAACCTGATAAGGCCATTAAAAAAACTCACAAGAAGTCTAACCTCCAGACTCGTAATTTCTAAATAACTTCGTTCAAAAAGTTAAAGGCTAGGCTATAATAGAGTAATGTTAACCCATCTCGGAGGCAGCTTGACGTTTTGAAAATTTGCTAGTTCAAACTTTCACATTTAAAATTTCACACGGGCAGTTAATGCATGCAGTAAACTTACCATACAGCGCAGGTGAGGCGATGAGGCTGCCGTTTTAACGTTGGAGTGGCGTAGTTGACTGCCAGCTGTCTGCTGCTGCTCACTGCTTCAACAAGCGGCCGCGCGCTAGTTCAGGTTACTCGCATCTGGGTCGTGGGGGTTACTCGAATATTTCCGGTTTTAGACCCCGTCGATGCAAGTTTGGCATGTTACTTTTATTTTAGTAGTAAGCACAGTCAGTCAGCCAAGGGCAAGTAATGTCTACTCCTGTTATTGCAGTGAGGTGCATTGTCATTTTTTACAGTGTATATAGCCCGGGTTACTACATAACCATGATGCTTGGTGTGTTAGCTGAGATCCTATTGCTGGATAGTTACATACATGCACACACATACACAGTTATTTTTCACTGACCGTTAAAAAATAGTTACTTTTTATATACATGGTCTGAGAGCACAAAGTGGGCTGACGTAACTTTATGGTTGACAAAATAAATAGTTGTAATAGGTTAAGGTTAAAGTCAGTTTTACTGTCTTCCTATCAGAGCACACCGGGGGTGGGATCTGGTGGGGGGAGAGGGGTAAGGCACGCGCACTCACGTCAGACTAGAAGAAGGATTTGCGATTCTCACAGGAGATAAAAGATTATTACATAAATTGTTGCTAATCGCACTTCTTACAGTACGTTTCCACACAGCGTTCACTTGGCGAATATTCGCTTATCATATTTTGCCGTTGGGAGTGGCCAAGGTAACATGACGTTTACTGGTCCTAGCAAGCAATATTCTACAGTAGGCTGCCCGCCAACTGCCAACAGAAGGCGCGCTAAAATTAGCCTAGCAGCTTACCTAAACTAAACCGTGAGAAACTTCTGGATGAATTTACAATGATGAATTTACTCCAAATATGTTCGTGTGACCTGTAAACGGCAATGTGTTCTGCAATTTTTATGTTGACACCAATCTTTGTTCCTTAACACATTTTAGGCCATCAGTGTGCAGCAACGTTAGCCATGTATAGCGTTCGGCTAACTTCAGTTGGAACTGTAAATTGTCTAACCTACAGTGTTGATGAAGTTCGTTTATCATATTAAACACAATTGGACATGATTACACACAAACTGCGGTCCATAGACCCTTTAATTAAACAAATACGTTTTTATGTAGAAAACTCCCTGGACGCCGCCATGTTTGCAATTTTTTGTTTCTCCCGCCTAGTCAAGACACACAGTTGTCTGATTGGTTACCGCCTGGGCACAAATTTGCATAAAGTTAAACATTCGCCAACTTCAATTCGCCTGCCTCGGCGATTCGCCCACAACAGGGCAAAATTCGCTATTCATTTTCAATGAGAGGTGGGCGAAATTCGCGCACAGTGGAAACGCACTGTGAGGATCTCTTATTAAATAGATATCGTGTATGGTTTATAATATAGATAAAGTAATTAGTGGCGCACAGTAGCGTCACAGTTTAGTGTTTGTTTAGTTTTTTCTAAGTGGGTGCTCTTAGCCTAGCTATCTCTCTGCTGGCAGTTAGCTCGCACATACTAAGCTGATCGCTTGTAGTGCAGTGAGGACTGCTATAGTCTTATTAGTATAGTCACCGAGTTGTCCGATAGCGCCCCGAGCTACCGGGACGCTCGGGGTTCCTCAGATTAGCCACCGAGGGAGCAGCTTTGAAGGGGAAGCGCGCGCACTGACTGACTTGCTGTGAGGTAACGTTCTGGAACTTTTCGAACCTTCCTACACACGAACTGTGAGTACGGATTCGCTGTGACTGGCACGGCGCTAAACAAGCCTGCAACGGGGGTTTATTTATTAATTATGTTCTGTCTGCCGGCTTATGTATATGTGATCACATTTATGTGTAGTGCATAGAAATAAACACTAGAAGTTGCGTTGACTACCACGTTCTATTAGAACGAATGCGTCAGCAGAGCCGCCATCATGGTACAGCCAATTGTGGACAAGGCCTCATATATAATCAAAACACCTTAAATCTGCTTTTTTTTTGTTTTTTGCTTTGTTACGAATGTTAGAATAAAATAAATAAAATTAGGTTTTTGTTAACATAATCTGTTTTTACGTTCAAAATCTAATGGACATAATTCCATTTTTCCACATTCTTCCACTCCAAAAAAACTCCAATTATGCGGAACAATGTAAATACAATACAGAATAATGCAATGCAGAAACCACAAACCTGGCCATATATGTTATCAACGTAAATATTAAGATGTTGCAAAAAACAACCTTTTCCATTAATTTCCCAAGTTGGTGTGTGGCAGACAAAGACTGACATGGAGATCCCTGATTACTCGTTTACTTACCTGCAATCACCACAATCTCAGGGGTAGCATAAATACGCAAAGGCATTTGTAGAGCTCCAGATAATTTACTGTACACGATTAATTTTCCAGGCAAAGTAATAGATTAACATCTTTTTACCTGCTTTTTTTTAAGAACTAGAAAGGACAAGTCCAGACACAGGCATCTTGTACAGTTTTGTGGAGATAATAACACACATTTTCAAGGGAAGGAAAATACTTTTAATAATTTAACACTGACTCACACACACTCACTATAATAAAAGTAAAATATAGTAAAAGATTAACATCTTTTTACCAGCTTTTTTAATGAATTACAAAGGACAATCCAGACACAGGCATCTTGTAGAAACAATAACACACATTTTCAAGGGAAGGAAACCCACCCACCTACCTCACACCCACCCACTATATTAAATGTTTTTTTTTTTTTAACATACACTTTTACACAGACTACTTGGCACTTGCATCATGTATGGTTTTATTAAAGGTGTTTTACTGCTCTCTAGTCAAGACCACTTGGGTGCCTGATGTCAGAAATGTGCTGTACAAATACAACAGTTCTATTAGAACGAATGCAATGCAGAAACCACTCACTCACACGCACACACACAGTCTAGTAGCCTTGTAACAATACTATCTCACAAAGCTTCTTCCTTAAACTACTGCTTTGTAGTTTTGATGTATGGATTCTTGCCACATGGTGCTGTCTCAAGAAAAACAAGAAATGATGCGTGAAATTAAATCATAATGATGATTGTCAATGCCATCTTGAGTTTCAAAACTGTGTTTGCCAAGATTAAATATATCTTGAGAACCTATATCTGCTTTTACAACTCTGTTCAGCAGTTTCTCCGAACACTGATGTGCTGCAGATGAGATATTGGAGGCCTGCCTGATGCAGTGCTCAGCTGAGCGGATCACCTTTACTGTACCATAGTAAAGTAGTTAATAGTACAAACAGACCTCCATTGTTACGCAAGGTCAGCAGATGATAGTGATCACCGAGAGATGAGGGCTCAGCTGTACTAACCAAGCTACTGCAGCATACATCACACTTCAGGTTCTTTATAACCTGCCTAACAACAAATCCTGCAATATACACCAGAGCATTCTCAGATAAGGCCCCAAAGCTGGTAGGTAGGTAGCAATGGTCTAACACAACATCAGTCACTTGCTCAAAAGGAGAGGGTGCAATGTCATCATCATCCTCCACAGCTGGCGCCACTGAAGACATGTCGATAGCTGACAGGCAGATGGTGTTGTCCTGAGCTTGTACATTGCCTGTGCCTCCTGGAGTGATGCCACAGCGGACCATAATATGCCTGAAGTAATTCTGGAAGTTGACAACACTCGGGTTGTTATTCCAGCCTCCTGAAATAATAATAATAATAATAATAATAATAATAATAATAATAAAGATGGTCTGCACCTTTCAAGTTAAAGGTGCTCTATGCAATTTTGCAAGATTTTAGCTCAATTTCATTGGGGATTTGTTTGAACGGTGAACTTCCAATCGGATGCAGTCATGCAGAGGTGGCACGTTTTTTATTGGACAGGTAAAAGTTACGATTACTTGTTGTGAGAGCATTCACATGCAAAAATAAAAAATAACAGTTATCTCCAAAGCCATCTCATGAAAGCAACATTACAAGACGGTGATAATTATACTGCTTATACTGACTAAGGTACGACGATTACACTGGGGGGGAGGGGGCAGCTTGCCCTGTTTTGTTTTGTAATTATGTGAAACGTTAGCAGAAGTGATGTCGAACAGCATCGCATAGAGCATCTTTAAAATAGCTGTTAAATGGCCAGCAAAACCAGTTAAAATGACCATCAAACCAGCTAAACTCTGAAAAAAATGATGTGAAAACATATTTCAAGCTGGTAAAACAGAAGATAATATTAATAACAAAGCTTAAACCATCTTCAGAGGAGGATTTGACGCCTGAAAAGCCGATATACGTAAAATCTAAAAATGTGAATGGTTAATACTATGATAAAAATTACTTTTCTGGTGTTAAGACTAAATAAAAGGCAGAATTTATCAGCTGTGTTTGTATTTCTATCATTGCCTGTCTAAGGGTTAAGTAGAAGATTGTATAATGAAAGTGCTCAGATCCGTGCTGCATCTCTGAGATAAACATCTGTTCTTACCTGAGGCCCTGATGGAATTTTAAAAAAGCTCTAAGTGGTCCTGGCTGAATCGATAAGTGCACACATACTGCTGTCTCTCAAGCAGCTCTGGTATCATCATGGTGAATGACTCAATGTTGATGACAAAGCCAGTCACAGACAGATACCTTTAAAATAAGAAAAGAAACATCAACATTGACTATTTTATGGTAAACTCGAGTGTTATTATTAAGAAATGCTAAATAGTGTATGGTTTGAACTAGAACATACGAGATAAGTGAACAAAATAAATGGGAAAATCAAATGTGAAGATGTAAAATGCCCTTGTAAAGTGCACTTGAACATTGTGTGACTTGTGACATTGTGCGACAATTTTAATAATAACTATTATAATAATAAGTTTTCAAATTCCCTTTAATTTGTCACATGTCTTTGTATGTAAAACTGAATATGGAACCTTGTTGAGTCGCAAGAACAGCGAACACAACTACAGAACTTTAGCTTCAGCAGTATGAAAGCCAGAGAGAGAGAATGCAGGAAACCTAATGCTGTAAAATGATTGAAATGAGAACACAGCAATACATTACCCAAATATTTCTCGGATATGAAGTCCTCACATGTTTCTATCAAACCAGTCAGTAAAGGAACCAAACAAAGCAACACTGGAACAGCAATTTTTGAACTCAAAGTCGTAAGGAAAGTGTATGAACAGAACTTCAGGTGTTTGAAAGAGTAACTTTTAAAGTTTTTAGAATACAAGTGAAGGTAAATACCTGTAACAAGTTTTTCCTAGTTTGAAGAATTTTTGGTGGTTGGGCATGTCAACTCTAATTGATGAAGCTGCTTTTCCCTACCATTATTGCCTACAGCTATATTTCACTCCAATTCCTTTGAAACACTAGCCTCGAAACCTAACCACACCCTTGCTTCAGCAAATAGTTTTGGCCAAAGTGTGGGGCATTTCATTTGCAATGCATGTTTTCTCTAAAGCCTGATGAATAAAACCAACCAAAAAAAACCCCCACAAAACCTCTTTAAGCGATGAAGTGGAGTGCCATCATTCATCATCAAACTGGTCTAGTAATCTCAAGCTTTAGTCATAAACCCTAACTTTTCTTCCCAGTTACGGGAACCTAGTGGAGATTTAAAACCTGCAGCGCGTGGGTTTTTGCTGTTCATCAGGTCGAATAACCTGTCAATCACCTTAAACACAAATATTCCTTATTGTTTTTCACAGTCAATAGAGAGCCATTATTACCTCGTGAGGAAGTTTATATTTTGGTTGTATTACGTGGGTGGTACATTTTTGGTGATGATACATCTGGAATTTGTATTTGGTCAGTAGCTCTATATTGACTTGGTGGAGGTCTCTGCGAACTTTTCTAGAAGAAAAGTTTGTTGCTGTGTTGGCATATCAATGTATGCAACACAAAACGCTGCAGGTGTTACTTAGTGAAGAAAATAAATGAGGACTCCAGGCTCTTCTATTCGCTGATTTACCTCTACCTCCAGCTTAACTTAACCTGGTTTGCTACTGAACCACTTTCTCAGAATAAACCCCTGATTAGAACACAAGCCCTGCAATTTACAATAGTGTTCAGGGAATGGTTCATCTGTAAAGAGAAAGCAGATGTTAGCTGTCGGTTGCTTGTTCAGGAGAAAAGGAAACCTTGCAACCCTGAGTTGGGGAAAACAAACTCTTGGTTAGTTGGCAAATCTAAGTGGAATCTCTATTCTTCCAGTATCCCTTACTGTTACAAAAAGATGATAGGCAAGACAATAGTTATTTGAGCAGAAACCATCGAAACGAACGCTTGTAACACCTGCAGAAGAAAAAAAAAATTGAAAACAAAATGTTTTTTAGTTTTTAGCAAGGTAAATCTATTTCAAGTGTTGTTTGTTACAACATACAAGTCTTATCCAGAACATACAGTACCTGAATAAATTCAACCGTTGGAGAGCAGTCCTCGAACTGTTGATAACCTGCCTCCTTCAGCATGGTGAGGGCCAGTGCCACTGACCGACTCAGTGTCTGGGCCGCCAAAGACAACTTCATCTTCTGTGAGGAAAAGTTGACATGTTTTCTAGTAAGCTTGTTGGCTGTGTGTAGACCCTCTCGCTCCTGAACGTTGCTCAGCTCAGAAATGTGTTGCCATCTCACTGTTCCTGCCGGGCTTACGATGGAACTGTAGGCCTCAAGCATGTTTCTAGCCAGTTTTAACATGTGGCATGGGTCCATGATTACATATACATTTTCCCCAGACGAAGGGTGGGTGAAATATGTCTTCAGCGGCTGGTTCAATTTGAGCTGACATCCAAGCATGGCGCACATGCTGATGTTGGATATGTGACCATCCATGGTGACGCACACAACCTTAATACCACGCTCATGTAAAGCCTCCAGGGCATGCAAGACAAAAACCTTCTGCGTGTCTGGTGAAACGGACTTTATGAAATAAAAGGCGACAGGCATCTTCCAGTGACTTTTTAGTCCAACTGCCATAAACACAAGGGCTTCACTGGCTTCAGTGGTTTCGTCCATACCCATGCCAATATAAAACCTCGCGTTGTATGTGTATGAGCATCGTACAGCACCTGCTTCCTGATCGACATACCATCCAGCATGAGACACACTTGACCAAACCGATCATGATCTTCAAGGCTCTTCCTTTGTAGTAGGTCTAAGAGAGACGTGTTGAGGCCAGGCTTCGCATCAACAGTCTGTAACCACTTATTGCAAAGCAAAACAACAACAAAAAACAAAAGCAGGTGACCAACAACAAATCAACATATCTTCTATCCATTTCAGACAGTAGTGAAGATGTAGAAAACTAAATTACTTCATAAGAGTGTAAGGGTGTGGGAGTGGTATCTTCATTTTTTCTCTGAGGTAATTATAGGCCTTAGGTCCATGCAGGTTTAGGGTCAAAGCAAATTCCCTTTGCTTGGAGGTGAAGGCGTGATCCGTTTTAAGGAATTCAACTGGAAGATCTGAAGGAATTAACAACAACAAGTGAACACCTCTGTGTTCAAGGATCCTCATGGATGTGGTTTGGACGCAGGCATAAAGTCAAAATTAGACTGCCATAAGTAACTACACCCATGAGGATATCCAAGGACATCCCCACTGGTGTAACATTGCTTTTACATCACAATTCCATTGCCAACTACCAGTAACTAAGTTTTGAGACACCAAATAGTATGTACTGTAGTATTATAGTTTACTTAGGTTTAACGGGTGAGAACCTAC
>JAGFZM010001382.1:147809-169292 GCA_017657215.1 Limnothrissa miodon | reverse complement strand
ACACATTATTCAGTATGATCAGTCACAATGACACATTTTTTTACTTGGTTGGAAAATATGTGAACAAAATGCATTAACTGCTTGGATTCAGATATCTGCTTTTAATTACGTAAGAATAGTGACATTTCAGAATGCATATAGAGGAAAAACATCTAAATATCAGAAACAAATTAAATGTATATCAACCTTTTTTGACCCCAAAACCAAAGAACATTCTTGTGCGTCCTTAAGAGTTGCCGATGTGTCAAGGTTTTTGGTCAGGTAGCAACCCTATTCCTAACATCAAGGATTTAGAGGTTTTATCAGCTTTTGTGCCCCAAAGATTTTAAATATTCATAGAATCTAGATAAATACTTGTCTTCAACAACTTAAATAGTCACTCAATCTGCAAATAAATCACAAGGCTACCTTGACTAGCTATCCAAGAGAAATGCAAATTATACCTTTTATATTGTGACGAGGATAGAGAGAGATGGAGAAGTCAGGCAAGCATAGCAAGCAGATAAGGATGGCCTTCAGGTTGTATAGAACCAAGGTTAAAAAAAGTAGACTGTGTAACAAATCCACATTATTTTTTTTAACTCAACAGCCTTAAAAAAGTGTGTGCCTGTTATGGCCTCCAAACTCTCTGTTCTAAGGTCATAGCTGAGTGGCAGATGTTTTAACTTCAAGCTCTCTCATACCCTATTATATACCCCTGATAATTACTAGCCCTACATATCAACACAGATGTGGTGCTTAATAACTTTTTAATTTACCCATATCTGACCTATCTTTTTGTGTCTATTAAATAAACCTCGTAGGAAAACATGAAGGGTCAAGGAAAGATAAAAAACACTGATCTGTATCATTTTGGTTGTTGTTTCATAGTGAAAGGGATCATGGTACTTACCAACTTGCTAGAGAATATTCACATTTCCATTAAAGCACCTACCCTAATCATTATTTTTTTTATTAATATAGTAAGTTTTCTCAGCATTGAAAAGCAACCCAGTGGAGAGTAAAGTAGGTACATCTAGGGGGTAACTTGTATTCGTCAAACAAACATTTAAAATGATGTGTCTTGGTGAGCTGCTTATAGTAGGAATGAGCTGGCAGCTCATATACAGTATTGCAAGGTAATCATAATGGTTCAACTCAAGGAAGCACACAGAAAAACTTTTGACCTATCTCTTAATTGTTTGTCCAAGGCCTAAGAAGGGGTTATCAACTTATATGGATTATCATTGCAAGGTAACTATTTGAGTAAAACTTTTCTTTTTATTGGCTTTTATATGCTTAGGCCTAAGACAGCGATAGTGATTTTATCATTCCAAGATGAAAAGGCATTGCTGATCAAAGCACCACATTAAATCATGAAAAAAACTTTCAGGTCAGAGTCCAAATGCAGACCTTCTGAGGAAAATGCAATACAGATTAATAAAAAGAGTCTCCTCCCTGAATAAAATATTTGGTTATATCACCAAGTTAGGCTTTTTTTCGCCACCCTTAAAGGGGTTTAGAGTATCTACTGTAAGAGAATCCAAGGTTCATATTAGCTTACTGGCCAGTGAAAGGGAATGATCTGGCCTATGTTTACAATTATTCACATTCAACAACAGAATATGTAGTTGCTTGTTACAAAAACAAATCCTGTACCTGTTTGATTCAGACGCACAGAAAGCACATTTTAAAGCACAGAAAGTACAAGCAATTAAACTGATTAGTTCCCTCATACATGCATCAATCTGAATGGTCAAATAAAATATATTTATTTTCAAATAAACTACAAAAAAACACATTATGCACCTTAAAATTACTATGTTGAATAAACAACGAATGAAAAACATTCTGTTGGGGATTTTCTTCTCCACCATGACTAAAGAAACTTTTATAACTAAAGAAAAGAACAAAACATCTCCCAAATTATTGTATATTCTTATATCTTATTTACAGAATTTAATGCCATTAATTTAATTAATAGTATAAAATGTGTTGGAGGAAGATAATCCGCACAATATTTTTTGAAGGAGAGTAATTGCTGCCTTAATAGTCTCTGAGTGAACTGGAGTTTGAAATCATGGCCTCCCTTACATCTGTCTCAGTTCAATTACCAAAGGAATTATTCTACTGGTTCTGACTTGTTTAAACTCCTGTGGATGTCCATGAGGACATTTGAGGCATGTGCATGTGAAAACTAATTTGCTGTCAATTGGAGCACACCTTTATATGGAGGATCTAATTGTTTTCAGTGTCTTCATATCTGTTTTCTTCTGCTTCTCTCTAGATGATGACTGGTTCGACATGACCAGTCACAGATATGTGCAGAATTGTTGCAGCTTCATCTTTATTTCAAACACATAACAATGCAATTCTGCTGTACAAAGCCAGAGTGTAGTAACTACAGTAAAAATGTGAAAAAGTCCTTCAAGTGGCTTCAAGTTTACAGTTTCCTGCTTAATGTGTAGGTCAGTTAACACCCACAAGGGCCTCACAGTCCAAATGGCCCTACCTCACGTATGCAATCAAAGTTTTAAAAGATATTGTTCTCACTATGCAAGAGTTAGCTAGCATTGTGCTGCCTTATTGTACATTACGACTAAAAGCTGTACCAAAGTTATGAACTCGTGACATATTCTGCATTAGCATTCATTGTCTGCCATTGTGTGTACAGTGCACCTTGCTAGCTGGCTAACTAGCTTGCTAGCGAGCTAGTTCACTCCGACCGAGCCAACAATTTACCTATATAACAAAACGATATCAAACTCGAACAATAAATTATTGAAATAATGTTAAACTGAAACAAGGAAATGTGAGGGGTGTGTTTTATTTACAGTGTGAGAACTGTATAAGTAATTACTGACACAAAATGCTAGCAAATGGTTCACAGCTTGTCTTTACTCAAACTTCGCATGCAAACCCCGCAATGGGACTGACGCAGAGCAGTATAGTAACGGTATACATATCTCATCATACCTGTCAATCAAAACGGGATTCACCCTTTCAACTAATCCTCCAATCATCATGCAGAAGCTCAGCGTCCTGGCCAGACAACCCCAAGAACAGCTCCATTCACCCCCAGAGACGCTGAGCGTCCGGGGGCAGGATGAAATCGTGGCATTTATCCAATAACCGTCAAATTTCGAGTCAATAAAAAAATATGTCCCATTGAAGCACACGGACGCTCAGCGTCTATGGGCAAAACCATGCTGTTCTTGCTGGTTCATATCACAGTAGAGACACTAGAAAAGCTCCCGCCATTAAACCAAACGAAGAAAAAGTAATTCTATGAAAATGGCGCTATGGGAATGAACAGGTAACAACTCAGTGAGTTATTCTAAACGAACTCGTCTTCGAGATGAACATGTTCTAACGCTTTTGTAGTCAATAAAATGTTAACACAACCATACATATTTGACCATTTAGTTTTTGACATTCTAGGGGAAGCTGAGCTTCCCTTGCAGTCTTAGAGAAATCGCCTCTTGGATTGTGTATGGTAAGCCAAACCTCCTTTAGGTATTATTGGAAAGGACCTCTGCTGTAAGCTCCTGTCCAGGGCTTGGTGGCCACTGACCATTCCTTTGGTGGTGTTGGGTTGTTATACATCATACCTTAGTTATGCTGCTATAGCTTAATGCCGCCACAAACCACCCGTCTGTTAAGCCGTAAAATTTTCACTCTGTCTTTCTCCTCCTCTCTTTCCTCTCCACTTGTTTCTCTCTCATCACTCAGCCAACATCTGTACATGGTTGCACATGCAATATAACTCACATTCTCTGAAATCTGATGGAGACTGTTCTAACTCATCTCCTCTCTGACTTTCCATGCCATTACCACCCTGCCGTGAGCCATCACTGCCTTCTACTGCCTGACCCTGCATCTCTTGCCTCCTGGGTACCCAACCAACCTCACCGAACATGCCACCCTGCTGAATGGTCCAACCTCACCGAACATGCCACCACTCCTGAATGGTCCTCAACCCACTCCATGCCACTGCCTCACTGCTGAGGGTCACACCTACCTTCCACTGCCTGATCCTGCATCTCTGGCTTCCTGGGCGGGCTGCCTTCTGCTCCACAGACGACCCTGACATGATTGATACAGACTCCAGCTGGCCCCTGGCTTGACTGGCCTATATCCTGGGATTATAATGGGACTCCT
This sequence comes from Limnothrissa miodon, assembly GCA_017657215.1. Lineage (NCBI taxonomy): Eukaryota > Metazoa > Chordata > Actinopteri > Clupeiformes > Clupeidae > Limnothrissa > Limnothrissa miodon. The sequence goes on along the minus strand of JAGFZM010001382.1, from coordinate 165,152 downwards.
ATATTGCTTTATTTATACCACAATTTTCTTATAATGTGTACCTAATGGAATAATAGTGGGCTAATCACCATCTGAGATACTGAAAACCTGCCCTAGGCAGTTGGGCTAGCCCCTTGAGCTTTCGGAACTGCCCAAGGTTTCTCCTTTACCATAACAAAAAACAACGCTGTCAGGGAGTTTTTCCTTGCCCCTGTTGCTCATTGGGCCTCTTTGTGTTAAGCACTTTGAGACATGCCTGTTGTAAAAATGCGCAATATAAATAAAATTGAATTGAACTGAATTGAAAGATTAAAAAGGAGAGTGCTCAGAGTAGGCAGGTACATGTCAAACACCATAGCAGTGAGCCTATGTTCCTCATGACTCTACAGCCAGACTCAACAACTATGACATTCCATGTTTGCTGGACTGTGACTAGAGCTTGTCAGTAGGCAACAATCTAAGACATTATAGTAGTGTAATTATATTAGTGTAATGTCACTAATGTAACCCATCACTGCAATCACCATTAGGCTTCGATTCATTACCAGTTAGTCCCAATGCAGTCTATATGCAGTCCATTTATCATTATCAGAATGCCCGCCCACCCCCACACGCATACATTGCCATCACCAGTAAGCCCCTTCTACAGTACAAACACACATACACAGCACATGACAATGACAACCATTATCAGAATGCCCTCCCACCTCTTCCCCCTCCATACAGTGCACTGCCATCACCAGTAAGCCCCTTCTCCTCACATCAAAGCATACTTCCCTTGCAGTCAACAGGACCCTCCGGATCCACATACACCCAGGAGACTGCTCACTACCCCCATATTCATCTCACTTCAGCTGTGCTGTGTCCCTCTTTCATTCCACCAGACCTAAATAACTACTGGTTCATGGTCCCGGTTGTTTGAATCGTCAACCCTTTTTGACTATTTTATTTTTTATTTAATTATTACTATTTTCTATTTTTCATCATGTATGTGCTTCATTGGCCTCCTTTTGTATGCGTTGTATGGTGCATGGCAAAAAGCATTGAAATACATTCGGAGTGTAGGTGACCTGGAGTTTCAGCCATTCATCGACCCTTTCATAAAAGAGCGTGTGGTGGTTCAGGCTGGTGATCAAATGATCCCTCGGCAGTAGTCGGCAATTACAGAGGTATTACTGATCGTCAAGACTCACAAGCTGCCAATCATTGCTCACCACATCATCTCCTATCAGAGCCTGTGCTAAGAGCCAATCTGAAATTTCATTGTTCCATGTCACATACCTGCTTATGTTATCTGATGCTCATTCCACCTGAAATTAGAAACCTGCAGAGAATTCATAATTTTAAACCATTAAAAATGACACCACGCCCTGTTCATTTTGGCTGCACTGGCAGAGATTCTGAATCCACTTTCAGTGTTTCACATTCAGTGTATGTTTTCATAAAATTCCATGCAGAAGATGACTGTTTCACTGCATTGCAGTTGAGTTAGACTGGACCCTGAAAAAAGCCAGAAACAGCAAGTAACATGAGCCTTTTACCCTATGTGAGATATATGGAGTCAATGGTGTTTTCATTTCATCCCGCTGTATCTACACATGGGGAGGCACTAGTGTACATGCTGCACACAAGACTAGACATGGCCATATACAAGTTATCTCTCATGACTAATTTTTCATTTAACACTGGCACAGATCGATCACTGACGACTGTCTGTCCGGAGGTACCTACTGTAAGCAAAGCAGGGCCCGGTGTTATCAAGAAAGTAAGTCTGAAAGCACATGCAGCAGTCTGTAGACAGGGCGCACACAACACCCTCGTAGGTGCAATTAGGCTTGAGGAGTCACAAACACACACACTTACATACATACAGTACAAGCACACACACAATATGCCCCTTACAATGCATCTCCACTGAGGTCTGTCGGCTCTGTAGAGATTTCATTTGGGGTGATCAGAAAAGGGGGCAAGACAGAGTAAATATGCATCCTGATAAGAGCTAGGATAGCTCATGCGCTACGTTTGTTTGTATTGTATGCATTTCTTGGGGGCTAAGCCCCCTCCCCGTCTTTACAGTTTTTTCTGAATGTTTAAACACTAACAATGATTCTTGTAGCATAATTTCTAAAACTATTAATAGTTGAATAATAACACTGCTTTGCACTTCTATAACACACAATTTGCAAATGTATAAATACAATCTACTCCACAGCACTCTTTTTGGGGAGCTGTAAACAAAACTCACTACTCTACACACAAGTCCCAAATTATTAGCACTCCTAGTAAAAAATATACACATTTATGGCTATTATTTACACTATTTTGCTAACTGTTAACCACGCTGTGTCATGCAGGAACTTTTAGATATTTAGTTCACTTTGCAATCAGCATGAGCACTATAAGTAAGCCACAGGTAAGCTTTCAATGTGGAGCAAAATGGGGGGAAGACAAAAGGACAACATTTTTACAAAAGGCATGTCACAAAGCGCTTAACACAAGAGGCCCAATGAGCAACAGGGGCAAGGAAAAACTCCCTAGCAGCGTTTTTTGTTTTTACTTGTTATGGTAGAGGAAGAAACCTTGGGCAGTTCCGATGGCTCAAGGGGCTAACCCAACTGCCTAGGGCAGGTTTTCAGTCTCTCAGATGGTGAGTAGTCCACTATTATTCCATTAGATACACATTAGAAGAAAATTTTGGTAAATTAAGTAATATAGGAGTCCCATTAGAATCCCAGGATATAGTCCCATGTCATTAGGCGCAGTCAAGCCAGGGGTCAGTTGGAGGCTGTATCAATCATGTCAGGGTCATCTGTGAAGCTGAAGGCAGACCGCCCAGGAAGCCAGAGATGCAGGATCAGGAGGTGCAGGCGCAGGCAGTAGAAGGCAGTGATGACTCATGGCAGGCGTGTAATGGCATGGAAAATCAGAGAGGAGATGAGTTAGTCTGCATCAGATTTCAGAGAATGTGAGTTATGTTGCATGTGAAACCATGTACAGATGTTGGCTAAGTGAAGAGAGAGAAATAAGTGGAGAGGAAAGAGAGAGGAGGAGAAAGACAGAGTGAAAATTGTACGGGTTAACAGATGGGTGGATTGTGGCGGCATTAAACTATAGCAGCATAAGGTATGATGTTTAACAAGCCAACACCACCACAGGAAATGGTCAGTGGCCACCAAGCCCTGGACGGGAGCTTACAGCAGAGGCAGTCCTTTCCAATAATACCCTGAGGAGGTGTGGCTTACCATACACCATCCGTAACTAAAGGGGTCAGTAAATAGAAAAGTTTTGAGTCTAGACTTAAAGGTGTTGAGAGTGTCCGCTTGACGAATGTTAGAAGGGAGTTTGTTCCACAGGACAGGCGCACGATGGCAGAATGCTCTTCCTCCCACTGTCGATTTTAATATTCTAGGAATTACTAGGAGACCAGCATTCTGTGACCTTAGGGGTCTAGAAGGGTGGTAGGGAACAAGTAAGTCTTTAATATATGCTGTAGCAAGGCCATTAAGGGCTTTATATGTTAGGAGAAGTATTTTAAAATCAATTCAGCTTTTAACAGGAAGCCAATGTAAGGAAGCAAGGACAGGTGTGATATGTTCATATTTTTTTGTCCTAGTGAGTGCTCGTGCTGCAGCATTTTGTATTAGTTGAAAGTTTTAGATGCAGCTAGTACCACATCCAGAGAACAGTGCATTACAATAGTCAAGTCTGGAGGTAACAAATGCATGTATTAGTTTTTCTGCATCCTCAAAAGAAAGGAATTTTCTGACCTTAGCAATGTTGCGTAAATGAAAGAATGAGGTTTTGGAGATATGCTTTACATGACTATTTAAAGAGAGGTCTTGATCAATATACACCCCAAGGTTCTTAACCTTTGTGTTAGGTGTGAGTGAAAGGTCACTAAGGAAGCTCTGATGATGGGGTAAAGTGTTGGTCAGGTTTTTAGGGCCAATCAACATGACTTCAGTTTTATCAGAGTTTAAGCAAAGGAAATTCTTAGTCATCCAGTTTTTGATGTCACTGAGGCAGGCAACAAGTTTTGTTACTGGCGTACAATCATTAGGCTTCATTGAAAGGTATAGTTGGGTGTCATCTGCATAAGAGTGGAAGGTAATGCCATGTTTTCTTATAACAGATCCCAAAGGTAGCATGTAAAGGGAGAATAGCAAAAGTCCCAGTACTGATCCTTGGGGCACACCATACTTGACTTCAGTGTGGCATGATGCTTCATTATGTGCATGTACAAACTGGTAACGTCCAGTAAGGTATGACCTGAGCCAGGCTAATGCAGAATCTTTGATGCCAATCATATGCTCAAGTCTATGTAGTAGGATGCTATGATCAATAGTGTCAAAAGCAACACTTAGATCCAGTAGGATTAATAATGAAATGCATCCATTATCAGATGAGATAAGAAGATCATTGTAGACCTTTACTAGGGCTGATTCTGTGTTATGGTATGCTCTAAAGCCAGATTGATAGGTTTCCTGAATGTTGTTTGCGTCTAAGAAGGTACGAATTTGCTTAGACTATTTTCTCAAGAATCTTTGATATAAATGGGAGGTTGGGCAATAGGTCGATAATTAGCCAGGACATCAGGGTCAAGGTTGAAATGTCACGACTTTGTTGGCTTTGTTATGCCATGATAGTGTTACAGCTTGGAACAACTTGTGTTGGCTTTGTTATGCCATGATTATGTTACAACTTGGAACAACTTGTGTCTTGTAGGCCTACAGGAAAAATGTGTTACATTTTTGGCAATCCTTTAATAAAAACGACAAATCGATCGTTAGTTTTTTGGTGTTGTTTCATGCATAGGCTAATTAATCCTTCATGAAGTTGTGTCATCATCTTGAAGGCGCAAATCGTTGTCATTTGGATACCATTGTTCCAAATTAGTCCTCTCCGCTTAACTGGTAGCTAGGTTCCGCGACAGTAGACACACTGGCGTTTTTTTTTTTTTTCATCGGGTCGGGTCGGATTTGGGTCACGGTTCGACCATTTTTTTTTGCGGGACGGGCGGGGCGGTTCGGATCTCCTGATGGGTCGGGTTGGGGCGGGTTTAAAAAAAGCCTGACCCACGCATCACTAGAGAGCAGCCTTAAGGAGATCAGTAGGAATTGGATCCAGTAGACAAGTAGAGGCCTTACTTGATGAGATCAACTTGATAATTTCAGATATATTGGCAGGTGTGAACGAGTCCAGGTATGCTATAGGTCGGCCAGGACTTGCTGTTTCCATTATAGGGGAACCAGCTGAATTTGAGGTTTGAATGGTGTTATTTATTTTACCTCTAATAGATTCAATTTTATCATTTAAAAAAATCATGAAATCATTGCTGTCTAACGTTATTGGAATGGAGTGTCTCACTTCATTCCTACTTTTAGTTAGGCGTGATATTTTGTTAAAGAGGAATTTGGGGTTGTTTTTATTATCATTTATAAGTGAGGAGTAGTATTCAGTTTTTGCATTATTAAGTGCTTTCTTATAGTCTTTTATGCTGTCTTTCCATGCAAGATGGAACACTTCAAGTTTGGTGGCATACCATTTTCTCTCAAGTTTACGTGCAGCTTGCTTCATCGAGCGTGCATGTGCTGTTTACCATGGCATGGCAATTTTGTCTTGTTTTCTAATTTTCTTTTTAAGTGGTGCAATGGAATTTAATGTAGTGTAAAGTGCATCTATAACATTATCAGTTAATTGATCAACTTGAGTAGGGCTGGGAGGAGGGCCTTCTAATGTGTATTGTGTCATTAAGGGTTCAAGAAGAGAAGGAATTTTATCTATGAAGATAAACATTCATACTTTGAATTTGAATCACTGTGCGTTTACAGAACTATGTATGACAAAATTATGACAAAAGTATGACTGCAAACGGACATACCTTGTGCACAGAGAAAGCAAAAGCCAGATGTGTGTTTCATTCATACTATCAGTGTGTTGGCAAATTGTGTGCTTATAAATATGATGGTTAGTGTTACAGTAATTGTTTGGTACAAAAATATAAAAATGTTTACAAAGGTTTGTAGAGTTAAGCAAGATGTATTATCTTTTGCAAGAGATATAGAATGTTTTGCTGATTTGGTGTAAGGTTTTTCAATTTGTGGTAGAGTTTTTCAAAAATAGCCAATTCTTACAAAAAATGTGTTTAAGCAATCATAAAAAACTGAAAAACCTAGTGACGCCCCTGTATGGAGTTCTGTCCAGCACTGTAAATCCAGTTAGGCACTGTCAAAGATTAGCATTGGTCATCATCCACCCATCTCTCCTCCTTCCTATGCATGTTTGCAGCACTTGTCAATGTGAGCAGATGGGAGGAATTGAGCCTCCGAAGGTGGGGATCAGTTCTTGAAGCCGTGGCTGAATTTATCTGCCCCATGTCATTCTGGCCATTCTTTTTCATCTCTTCTCCCAGCAGAATGTCACTGGCTGCCATGTTGCTTCAGGTTCACAGGGTTTGTTGTGCATGCTTCAATTTTCCTGCTGACAGCTTTCTCTCTGGATCTGTCACAGAAGCTTTCACTATCAGGAGAACTGTGTCTCTAATATGCATACACATATACAGGCAGGTAGATGCAGATGGCAAAAAATGGAAACACACACACACACACACACACAGATAAGGAGAGAGAGAGAGAGGCAGAGACTAGGGTATTTGTCCCTGTTTCTGTCTGTCCCTGTTTTCAATCAACTGTTCAGAGGTGTATTCACACACAGACCCGTTTGCACACACACACAGACACATGTGTATTCATCAACGGTTTCAAGATTCTACTAGCAACTATCCATCATTATGAATGCAAAAATCCAAGCTATTGTTGGTTTTCAGTTTTCAGAGCCTGTGCATTTTCACAATGCAAGAGAATGAAGTGCATGTTGGTCATTGGACTTTAGGTCTTGAAGTTATAAAAAGTCTTATGTGTTTGTAAACCACGTTATAGGCTATTTTACTAAACCAACCCAGACACAGTCTCATTGAGGAAATGTACCTCAGACAACGTTTCCGCGGGACCCGCGATACGTACCACCAAGTACGTTTTGAGTACATTGAAACAACCAACGCAACCAGCAGCAGCCACTGGGTGATGCTAGAGCTGCTTTTCGGCAGAACCCTATTTCGGGGGGAGTGGGGACCCAAGGTTGTCAGCCTGGGCTTTTCGGTCAACTGGTTAGGTCTCCTGATCCGTGGTTGCTGTGAGTTGTGAGGTCGAACATTTTCAGCTACATTATTAAAATGTTTTAAATGTCACAATTCTTCACAATAAATACATATGTATTAAATATATATATTAAATGTTTCATTATTTATTTAATAATTTTTATTATTATTTTTTGCTGCATTGTGTTTTATCCAGATTTCTCCAAATTGAGAGGATTAGGGTTCATTTGATGGATTATTTTCATCAGGGATCGAACATGTATACCAAGAAGATTACCAGTTAGTACCAAAGGTGCTATTAATTATGAAGGATTGTCGCAGCTCTGTGGGAGAGATACTCATCTCCAATCATGTCTAAGCTGCTTCAGTTCAGCAGGATTTTATAAGAAGCGTATTGCTTTCTGTTGCTTTTACCTTAAAGGAATTCTTGTCCATTCCATACACATGAACATGCATTCCTCTGGTCTGCCCTGACACATGAATGAGTCGATTAGGACGCTGTTCAAGACACATTTGAATCTTTCCCACAGACATCAAAGGTGAAATACTAATGACCTTGTTAACAAATGAACCAATGATCCAATGACCACTAATGGTAATTTGGTAATTAGTATTCTTGCAGTGAGCCCCATCTCCCCCCCCCCGGCTATTAATGAACACTAAAGTAAATACACTGCCTCGGAAGACGCGGGGAGAGCTTGCAGCACGTAGCCTTCTTCAGCATCACATCACAGTCAGCCAAGCTATACTTTGTCTGTATACCACAGACATCAAACATTTGCTAGGCCCATGACATCTATGTCTATATTATTTCTATGTATGGTTGTCCGTGTTGTGTTTCCTCCAAACTCCACAGGGTTCCATCTTAATCCTCCTGGGGATTGACATCATCTGATCCCAAATCATGCACACCAGATTAGAATAGCCATTTCTCTCCCACTGACTTCACCTGAGCACATCCTCCTAGTAAACTAGGCTTATGGGGGCTTATAGGCACTGCATGATTTTTTCCTTTATCTATGAATGGCATACTGTTCAATAGTAGTAATGTGTTCAGTGGTAGTAGTAATGTGTGTAATAATGTCTGTGGATGAACTTGCTATTCAAACTTCTCTCATGGTGTTTCTCCTGCGCTCTCTCTTCCCTCCTTCTAAGAGCAGATTAAATGCAGACCGTGATCTTCAGCTGTGTCATGCTGCCTGACTGCTCCCACAGCAGGGTCTTTCAAATTGTTTAGGAAGCTCCCCCGCTGGCTGAATCTTCTGCTTGTGTACTTGAAATGTAATGCCATTCTCACTGAGATGTGAAGGACTGGCGACTGGAATAATCTGACCGGACACACAGAGGATGTGTTCCATATAGACACTCTTTTTCACAGACAAAATGTCTGTCAGAAGTGGAACAGTATTTCATTTCTCCATTTCCTGGGTTGGCACTGTGATTGTGACTGTACAGTAATGATGATAATGAGGGCAAATAAACGTTACGGATACTAACGTATCCTCGGTTCTCTGAGTGAGAAGCCGAAACGTACGAGTGGATGATGCCTATCATCTCCTACTTTTCTGAAGTCAATTTTAACCAACCCTTTGAAAAAAGGGCAGTAAGCACTCTTACGCGCGCAGGCAACTACTTAGACAGCCCTGCGTGACGTCAGATAGTCTATATATTGACTGCGCTTACGCTTCAGGTCCTCTTTGCCAAGCTCGCCAGCGTCGGCGACTTGAGGCCTGAAGCGTACGTTTCGGCTTCTCACTCAGAGAACCGAGGATACGTTAGTATCTGTAACATTCTCTTTCGTTTCGAAGCCGAAACGTACGAGTGGATCACCACAACCAAGCCTCAAGAGCCCTATACCGAGGAGCCCGAGGTGGGAAGACCCATGGGACCGCCGCCGGGCCCAGAGAGAACACCCTCTGCCACACCCGGCCTGGTGACGTCCAATGCGTAAAAACGCGCGAAGGTGTTGCCTGAGGCCCACGAAGCGCTCAGACAGATATCCTGCATAGGGACGCCTTTCCAGAAGGCCCAAGAAGCCGCCACTCCACGGGTGGAGTGCGCCCTGACATGAGCAGGCGGAGGAGCACCCGTCGCCTCATATGCCAGACGTATGGCTTCAGTAAGCCAATGCGACATGCGTTGGGTAGACAAGGCCTGACCCTTGACACGCTCGCCATGGCAGACGAACAACTGGTTCGTCTTCCTGATGCTCTGCGTACACGTCAAATAGGCACGAAGCGCTCTGACCGGGCAGAGTGACGGGCACAGAACCGCCCGTCTCAGGAAGGGCTGAGAGCTCAATGACCCTCGAACGAGGGTCAGTAGACAGCACTTTCGGGTGAGAAAAGGGATTTGGTCGCGGCGTTACCCACGCGTCATCTTGTGTGAATTCAAGACAGTCAGGACTGACTGACAAGGCAGTCAGATCGCTAACGCGCTTCACCGAGACCAGAGCGAGCAGAAGCGCAGTCTTAAGGGAAAGCATCTTTAGACTGGCACTCGACAGAGGGTCAAAGGGCGTAAGAGCCAGTCCGCGTAGGACAGTGGCCAGGTCCCAAGTAGGGACCGAACGTGTGGAAGAGGGGCGAAGCTGCCTGACGCCCTTCATGAAGCGCGACGCAAGGGGGTGAGCGCCTGGGGAAACGCCAGCATAGCCAACATGGCATGCTGAAATAGCTGCAAGGTACACCTTCAGAGTAGAGGGTGTACGACCCTGATCAAACAGGTGTTGCAGAAAAGCAAGCACCTCGCCAATAGGGCAGACTAGAGGATCACAGCCTCTGTCTCTGCACCACGTGCTGAATACACGCCACTTCAGTGTATACAACGACCTAGTGGATGTAGCTCTAGCAGCCTGAACAGTCTCTATAACTGCGCCTGACAGGCCGCTCTCTAGGAGACGTGCCCGTTCAGGGGCCAAGCCGTCAGTCTCCATGCTTCCGGCTTGGGGTGCCACAGTGACCCGTGAGCCTGAGATAGGAGATCCCTCCTCAGAGGGAGGGTCCACGGCTGGCCGTCCAACAGTGAGACCAGATCTGAGAACCAGCTCTGAGATGGCCAATTGGGGGCGATCAGAATCACCCTGTGAGCCCCCGCTCTGATCCTGGCCAATACCTGACGCATCAGAGGAAGGGGGGGAAAAGCGTAGAGCAGACCGCGCGGCCACGGATGTGCCAGCGCGTCTGACCCTAGCGGCGCATCTCGCTCCAGCGAAAACCACTCTGGACAGTGAGCGTTTTCTCTCGAGGCGAAAAGATCGACTCGTGCCCGCCCGAAGCGGGACCAGAGGCTGTGCACCACGGCTGGGCAGAGACGCCAGTTGGTTGCACGTGGAACACCCCTGGAGAGGAGGTCCGCGCCTGTGTTGCGCACACCTGGCAAGTGCGACGCCCTGATCGACAGGAAGTGGCGGGAGGCCCAGGTGAGCAGCTTGTACGCCAGGCGAAACAGGTCCGGAGAGTGCGTGCCGCCCTGGCGATTGATATACGCCACTACAGTGGTGTTGTCTGTACGCACCAGAACATGTTCTCCTCCGAGAAGAGGGAGAAACTCCTTCAGAGCGCAGAAGAAAGCTAGGAGCTCTAACACATTGATGTGTAATCTCCTGGAGGCTGTGCCCCACGTCCCCCTGGCGGGGCGACCGCAGCAAACGGCGCCCCAGCCGCTCTTGGACGCATCGGTGGTCACCGTCATGCGTCTGGCTATAGCGCCCAGGGCGCCGCCTTTGGTGAAGGACGACGGCCTGCGCCAATGCGCGAGGGCTAGCTACATGCGTCTGGACACTAAGATCCGACGGGCGGGGTTCGACCTGGAGGACACACCTAATTCCGCTAAGGCGAGCTGCAGCGGGCGTAAGTGTAAAAGGTCGAGTGGGACAGCGCCGCCCGCGGCGCACAGGAGGCCCGTTAGTCTGAGACACAGCCTGGCCGAAACGCAGGCACCTAGTCTGAAGTGGCGTAGACACACCCTGACGTCCTGAAGTCTCTTCGGAGTGAGCGTCGCTCTCATTGAGCGTGAGTTCAGCCTTACGCCCAAGAACTCGACCTCCTGAGAGGGAGAGAGCATGCACTTGCTTAGGTTTACTAAGAAGCCCAGATTGTGCAGGTGACGCAAAACAGTGTGAGCCTGTGACGTTAGGAGCTGTCTGGAACCCGCCAGCAGCATCCAGTCGTCCAAGTAATTGAGGAGTCTGATCCCCTGAGCGCGTAGAGGAGCGAGAGCAGGGGCCCTGGAGGGGGGCACCACTGACTCCATGACACCTCTGAAGGGCGGGGGTGGCCACCTGAACTGCAGTTGATAGCCCTTCAACACTGTTGAAAGAACCCAACGTGACGTTGTGCACATCGCCCAATACTGCCTGAGCAGAGCGGCGGAATGAGGAGGCAGCAAGGACAAACGAAGTGCTATGCTGCCTCCGAGTGGCACTGGGGGGGCCGAGGTCAAAGACTGAGGCTGTCCGCAGAGCTGAAGAGCGTCCGACTGACAGGGTAGAGACCCGACGTAGCGTGGGGGCTGAGGGCAAGTTAGCCGTGGGTGAGACCCCTGGGCGCTCACGCGTGGCTGACGAGCCGTGCACATCACTCGCGACGCCCCGTGGGGCGGGCGACCTGGCGTGCACGTCAGCGATATCCGATGTCGGTGAGCTGCGCACTTCACTTGCGACGCCCCGTGGGGCGGCCTACCTGGAGCACGTGTCAGCGACGTTGGTGGTCGGTGAGCTGCGCACTTCACCTGCGACGCCCCGTGGGGCGGCCGACCTGGAGTGCGCGTCAGTGACGACCTCAAAGAGGGGGGAGAAGTTTCCCGTCTGGCCAATGGCAGACGTGTCAGACTGGGCAGACAGTTCTGCTCGTATCTGGGCGATAAATCGACCGACAGAAGCGGCGAGAGAGGACGGGGAGGGCTTCTCGACCGTGAACGACTCCGATGCGTCGCATGCCCACTGCTCGGAGGCGAGAGAGACAGAGGACGCGGAGACCGTGACATTAGCAGAGGCCTCGGCGCCACCTGGGCGGCGTCGAGGCGTGACATCACGCAAGGCGCATAGCGCACGGCGTGCGTAAGCTGAACGCGCGGCGGAGACCGAGTCGGTGCCCCAGTGCGCGACAGCGCTGACAGAACAGAGAGCGTCCTCCGGCCTGGGCCGGGGCTCATTGTGAAACATTGCCCCAGAGGGGCGATAGTGTGTGTGCGGAGTGCTTGTGAACAAGGCAAACTCAGCGCCCCGTGAGGGGGTGAGATCAGAGAGGACCGCCGAAGCGGGGGGGAACGCTCTGAGCTGGGGACTGCAGAGCGGGGACCCGTGCCTCTGAGAGCACACAGAGGCATAGCAGTCAATGGATGGTGATCGCATGACATGCTCTGCCGCGCACACGCAATCGTATCAGGATCGCTGTGGCCTCTTGCGCCGCTCCTGGCTGGTTGGACGGTTGGCGGGAGCCGCGCGTCCGCGTGAGCGAGAGCGCTGCCAAGCAGGTTGCGACCCAGTAGCCGGCGGTGGCGCGGCTTTGGGCGCGTCCGCCTTCTTTTTCTGCTGTGTCCGTTGAGGCGCGCGAGCACGCGTCTGAGGGGTAGCGGGAGCGGCTGATTGAGGCGGCGCACGCTTAGGAAGCACGGGTTGCAGGGCCTGAGCCGCCGACTTCGTCTTCTCCAAGCTGTAGTTCCAGCGCCTGGCCAAACAGAGAGTTAGCGGAGATGGGAGCGTTCATAAGATGTCTCTTCTCCTTCTCTGGCATAGACGAAAGGTTCAGCCAGAGGTGCCTGTCTATGACGACCAAAGAGCCAAGGGAGCGCCCGTCGGCTTTAATGGCCGCCCTGATGGCCAGCGAGGTGAGAGCGGTAGCTCTGCGCAGCTGATGGAGGGTTAGGTCCGACAGCTGCGCTGAGAGATCTGCCACCAGTTCCTCAGACAGAGAGGAGAGGAGAAAGGCGGTGTTCATCGCCCTTATCGCCTGGCCTGTACAGATGAAGGCCTTGGAGACGAGCTTCTCCGTGCGCTGGCACGGCTTTGAAGGAAGCTCGGGAGGCGATGTCCAGATGGTGGCAGAAGATGGTGCAAGACAACCAGCGACAGCATCTTCAACGCGAGGGAGCTGCATGAGACCACTGGCGCCTGCTCCGTCCATCGCGTAAAATGCCGCGTGTCCCTGGATAGGGGCAATGGCGGCGAAGGGAGCCTCCCAGGAGGCCTGCGCATCAGCCACGACCGTGGGGTGAGCAGGGAGTGGGAGGGCATCCGGAGAAGGGGTCGAAACGCCCTCCCGGACAGCGCTGAGGCGGAGGCAGGCCTAGCCTGCTAGCCGCCTGTGTAGCCAACGAAGCTAGCTCAGAAGCTAACTGGGCGGCGTGAGTCTTCAAAATCGGTGGCAGGTCTTCCACGGTGGCGCAACCTTTAGCGGAGAGGAAGGAAGCGAGCTCCTCCTCGTCCACAGCTTCGATAACTGGGTCGTCATCGTCGCCCTGAGGCGGCGTAGTAGCCGCGCGGGCAAAGGCAGCGCCGATGGAGCTAGCAGGGCTAGCCTGGTGGGCCGCGGTTAGCTGACTAGCTGGTAGCTGACTAGCCGCTGAGAAGCTAACCGACGGCCGAATAGCCACTGAAGACCAGTCGATTAACCCATCCGGGTGCGAGGACGCCAGGGGAAAATCGATAGACTGGCAGGCGGGGAGAGCACTGATGCCAACGGGGGTAGAAGCCGCCCCTGGACTACCAGTGGAACCCACGAAAAATGCCGCTCTGTTGGCAATAGCCGCAGGGGAGAGGCGTTCGCAAGCCGAGCAGAGATCTGGTCGCGAAAAGGCGAGCATAGCATGCTCGCTCCCCATACAGATGAAACATATAGCATGGCAGTCGGAAATCGCCATGTGACGATCACAGTCGGTACAACGACGAGTAGCCATCTTGCGTCTCGAGGTACCAGAAGTTAGGGACCGGCGTGAACACTTGGAGCAAGACGGAATCCCTCGGAGAGCTTTGAAAAAAGCTTTTGTGGAGAGCTTTCAAAAAAGCCATTGGTTTTTTAGAATATTTGCTAAAGCAAATGGAAAAAACGACTCAGAAACACACGCAGTAGGCGAGGTGAAAGAGGCAAAGAGGACCTGAAGCGTAAGCGCAGTCAATATATAGACTTTCTGACGTCACGCAGGGCTGTCTAAGTAGTTGCCTGCGCGCGTCAGAGCGCTTACTGCCCTTTTTTCAAAGGGTTGGTTAAAATTGACTTCAGAAAAGTAGGAGATGACAGGCATCATCCAATCGTACGTTTCGGCTTCGAAACGAAAGAGAATTCTCTGTTATTTGTGTTCGAGATCCATGTGGCATCCTTGCATGAGTTAAAGACTGCTTGAAGGGGTCGTGCATTCGATGTTTGTTTGTGGTGGATCAATATTGATTTTTAAGCCAGAAATAGATTTAAACATCCCTACCTCAAATTGGGCTCTTGTAACAGCCATTAGGAACTCAATGGCAATGCTTTTAGCAAATCAATACAAAGCGGGCAAAAGAAAAGTCTACATGTGTCTCTGTGTGTGTGTGTGTGTGTTTGTGTGTGCTGACTTACAGACATACACAGACACATACCTGATGTAGACAAGACACTACTGTCAGTGACTTTTTATTTCTCCATTTGTCTGTATGTACTGTATGCTTTACTGGCAGGGTATGTATGTATATGGTGATATGTGTGTGTACATAATGTGTGTAGTTCAGACTTCAGGTGTGGCATTCAGGTTGATAAGGGAAAGAGAGGAAGGGGATTTGGAGGTAGATGAGCAAAGCGACAGGATGAAAAATAAAAATCCAATTTCTCTCCACAATTTGTGCTCCTGTGCAGATGAGAGCAGCCAAAGTGGATGAGATAAGCGATAGCTTGAATGAACACATGTCCTCTTCAACAGCCACCCTGGCCTGAGTGAGAGAGCCATTCACTGACTGACTGGATAAAGTACTAGGAGATGAAGTTATCAGAGAGTTGGAGTGTTATGAGTGTGCGTGTGTGTTTGTGTGAAGGGGGATGAAGGGGTGAGTGGGCAACTCAAACTTCTGTGACAGTAGAGGTGAGGCAGCACCTAGTGGTAGTCCATTTTCTTGCATGGGGAAAGATTAGAGATGGTGGGTGATTAGCTTCCTCTCTCTCTCTTCTCATCTTTCTTTCTCTTACAACCCAACCCTATCCCTCCATCACTTTCACTGTTCCTGCTCACGGGGAGGCAGCCGAGGCAGGTTAAACATCAAACTACAGCAGGAGGACAGCCAAGCCAAGTTGACTATGATCTTACAGATAAACAACCCTGAACAACAAACTACTTTGTAGTTAAACCTACACTGGAACGTTTTTCACAAATCCAATTTTATTACAAAAAGTCACAGCTGTGTTGTGTTTGTGGGCATTTGAAGGAATATGTGTGTTGATCAATTAAAAAATATTTTCCCACCTTCATAAAAGCATCAGTCCCTGTTGATCACACACTAGTGATGTTAACTGACCGGCTTTCTACATTAGACTCACTCGTTCATGTTTTTGTTGTGAAGCTTGAGAGAATCTGTGAGATTTGAGAGGGAATGTTAACCCCTTCACAAGGAATAAAAACCCTGCTGTCCACCAAACAGCTTTATTGTGAATCCCACACATGACAACTACACCTGATGGGATACGATCAACAAGTCGTCATGTTGTGTGTGTGCCAGCGTCACGTATCTCAGTCTGTTGCTGAGGTTTCACCAGCCCTCCTGTCTGATATGAAGACTTGATATCTTGCCTAAAACCTCACAGCTGTTTGGACGTTTGGCCTGGAAAATTCTTCTCTCGTGACAGCAGGCGCGGCATGTGGCTGATCAGAGCTGGGCACATGTCAAATCACTCACGAGAGGTTGTCTGCTGATTGTAAACAGTGTTCAGGCTGCAACCTGTGCCAAAATGTGCTAAACAAGAGCTTGACAAGAATGACACTGACCTTTATTCAGTGTCGGCATATTTCATGCAGTGTGATGACGGGGTGTGAAACAGCTCTCAGAAACAGGAACACAGTATCCATTTTGGCATTCATGTGCCAACTTTTGGATATGAATGTCTAAACACTTTTCATCAGCCGTTTTCTCCTGACCTATTTCAGTGGTGCACATTAAGCAGGCCACAGAGGCTCTGCTGCACAAGAGCAGATAATGCAGCATTCAAAATGGACCTTGAGGGACACAGGGAACCCAGATGGATGCATATTTGTGTGTGTGTGTGTGTGTGTGTGTCTCCCATGATGAAACATAGCATACACAATTCAGAACAGTTCTTCATATTGGGTCTCACCACCCTTCGTCTCACCACCACCCTTCTATTCCCACCCCTCTGCCTCCATCTCCCTCCACCCGGAGCTAATGATCGTCGGTCACACATCAACATTCACACACATGCACATCATACTATACCTACAGTACAGTACACACTAATCCACTAGACAATACTGAGTCCAGGTCCTATAGGCAGCACCATCGCTCCACAGTCCCACATGATCTCTTGCAGTGTACACTGTCACTGATGGGATGCTGATCATGCAAGGCTGGGAGAGAGGCAGATTGCCTGTTTATTATGCATCAGCAGATAGAGGGGGTGTGTAAACTTAACACGTCTACATTAGAATGCATGTGTGTGCAAACAAAGCATTCCTGTAGCATTCATGAGCAGTTGTTTATTCAGAGGTAATGACATCAGCTGCAGGCAGACTCTTACTTACTAGTTCATGATTTCTATCAAACACACACACTCATACACATACACACACACTCTAACACACACAATCTCTCCCAAAGCCCTCCTTGGTTGAGCTAACACAGACAGAGTTCTAATGATGGCTGGGCTGGGTGTGCAAAGAATGTGTGTGTCTGTATGTGTGTGTGTGTGTGTGTGTGCGTGCCCATTAGACCAGTGAAGCTCAGCTGGTCAGTGATGGAATAGGTTTTTGCAGTTTTTTTTTTCCTGCATTACTGTAATGATGCTAATATTGCCACCCAGCAACGCTAGAGGGCAACTGACTCATACTGAGGCTAGTCACAAACATCTCTCCATCTCTCTCATTGTTCTTTCACATCACACAACTCAATCCCAATATTGGTTCCATAATTTTACTCATTAACCGGCAAATAGACAAACTCAAACAAAACTGACTAATACAAACACATAACAAATAAATGCAAACCAACAAATACAAACACCTCCACAAACAAC
>JAGFZM010001382.1:136605-147799 GCA_017657215.1 Limnothrissa miodon | reverse complement strand
CACACAATAACATGCACACATTATTAGTGTACCACACATACAGTAGCAGCAAATGCCACTTGACAATAAGCACATGTGAGTCATGTCCACATCATGCCAGAGGGAACAAGAAAGACAGACAAACAAGACACACAAGGAAACTCATTAGCTCGGCTTCATTGTTCAGCAATTTAGTACCTCACCATTCAATTTGTTGAGGCATTGCTAGTACATCATTCACAACTCACAACTTAGATGTAAATGTGTGCTTTTGGGTGTGTGTGTGCGCGTGTGTGTGTGTGTGCGCGTGAGAATGTGTGCATACATGTGCGTGTATGTTTATGCGTAGGTATATGCGTGTGTGTGTGTGTGCGTGTTTGCGCATATTTGCTTTGCATTGTATTAGTCTAGTGAGTCTCACAGTCTGCAGTGCAAGGTCAAGTGTGACCGCTGTGACTCCTGGTTCATCCATCAGGATGAGTCATGATAGAGCCAAGAGCAAACACAGAGCAAACTCAATGTGTCGAACATAAAATATCACAAAGCCCCCACGACTGCACCGTTTCATTACAACCATGAGACCTCCAAAAGCAAGGGAATTTTGCGTCCCTCATTGACTGCCTAATTAGTACACCACAGGATGAAATGTGTGTGTGGGTATGTGTGTGTGTGTGGGGGTGTGTCACTGTGTGCTTGTACTTTTATCATTATTTAGTTTTTAGATAATATTTTAAGGATTTTCTTTTTGGTCATCCAAATAAGCCATCATTTTTTACCAAGACAAATTCCTTGTTTTTCTTGTGAAAACTTGGCTAAATAATAGAAACATCACACCACAAGGCAGATGACAATGTTTTTGTACACTTTTTATAACATATTTCTCTAATGGGTTACTGTAAAAATAGTCTGAAAACAAACAATCAATAACAATACAAACAGATTACCAATACCTGTCAACATTCCTACCAATACTTTCAATGCTACTTGCTACAGCTGAAAACAAACAAATGCCAGCCTGCCAGCCATTGTTTTCACCAGAATCCCCAACTGCACCTTTAACGTGCATTTTCAGTACTTCAGTACAATCATTATGTTCATAACTGTCTGAGAGGCGTAGACTAGGCTACAGTTGGCTACAAAACCTAGTTGTAACTAAGTACAAAGTACAGGGAACCTGGCTTCCATTCAATTCAATTCAATTCAATTCAATGCAACCCCGCACAACAATGCCAAAAACTGCCTCAAATCTATTTTGCTGTTTCATTTAATCCATTGGTGATTCACTGTCTGCCATGCTATAGCATATTCATTGCCTGCAGTGCATCATCAGTGTACGGACACCTTTAGAGTACTTTGATCACAAAATTCAATCAATCCGATGTCTCTCGTCTTTGTATGTTGTTATTGTGTGTGTATGGGTGTGCCCGTGTGTGTGTCTGTATGTGTGTGTGTGTGTGTGTGTGTATACCTAAGCTGGGGTGCATCTCTGCAGAGCTCCATGTTGGGTCTGTGTGTGCGCTGATGTAGCCGGGACTGGGCCACTCTCATTGGAGCCTCCTTGTCGTGGAGAGCCTGCTGCAGAGACACCATGTTTCTCTCTTGTGTCCCAGTCTGCTGCAGGACCTGATCAGACATCACACACACACACACACACACACACACACACACACACACACAAACACACAAAAAAACAAATATCCAAATATTTGTGCATCATAAATTCTGCAAAAAAACCCAAACATTATTGTAATTGTCATGGAACATGCAAGCAAGAATTGATAAGAAATTAAACTGCTATATTAAAATGTTTTTTTCACATCATTCATTGCCAGTTGATCTGCTCTGCTTTTTTTTGGCCTTTGATCTAATGCACACATGTTTGTTCCTCCTCTGTCCTCACCCACACATGAAAATCCCCACAATTCCTTCTGCTGAGACAAAACAACACTCTCTGTTGGTTTTTACTTTGGCTGTCAGAACTAGCCAATATGCAAGGCTTTATCAGATGTTGTGAGATGTAGTCAATATCATTTGGGATTTTCAGTGCAAATCTGAGATCTCGGTGGATGTAACATGACACATAGAACTGCATACTAATTTGAAAGTTGACCAGAAATTTTTAATTCAGACAGAAACATTTAATTTGCATTTAATTTGTTTTTTGGCATTATCTAGCCTATCTGTCATCACCTCAGTCAGAATGTATAAGCTACTGGACACCTTCATAAAGCATCCATCCATTCATCTATCCATCAATCCATCCACCCATCTATCCATCCACCCATCCAGCCATCATCTATCTCTCTACCTGTCTGTGTGTGTGTGTGTGTGTGTGTGTATGTGTGTGTGTGTCTGTCTGTCAGTCTCCTGAATGTCAGAGAAATGCTGGAGAGAATGGTGGTCAGTGCAGATGCACTTTGCGGGGGCAGGTACAGTAGGTAGGCAGAGATGCTAGGTGTGGACTTCTACTCACCTGTGACAGGTGGATCTCCAGCTGCACCTTGGCCTCAGTCAGCTCCTGGCAGCGCTGGTTGAATGCCTCGTCCACCCTGGCACACTGGGCTCTCAGGTCCTCGGACGTGTCCTGCAATACGTGGCCAATTAGCTGCCTGAGCTCGGCGCTGGCCCTGGTCTCCTGCTCAGCGGCTGCCAAGTTGGCGCGAGTGAAGTTCATCCACTGCTCACAGTTACTCACACTACAACGGTGCAGAACAGAACAAATGCATCAGTAAGCAGTAATGCAGACAGCACCCCCTCAGAGGGTGTCAAGGCAAACATGGCAAGTATTCTTAAAGAACGATGAGCTGTATGTGATTATGCTTGAAATCGATTGCTTTCTTTTTTGCACTTGCACGCTGCTGGGTATTCTATAAGACTATACTGCCACCCTGGGGACAAAGTGAAGGATGCAACTGTGTTCACTGTACCACTGTACATTACACAGGGTTCTGGCAGGTTTCAGTTAGTTAAATTTAAGACCTTTTTAGACCATTACGTTAGAAAAGTAAGACCAACACAACACATTGATCGAAACATTCATATGATCCCAGATATTCTCAAAACTTTTCATTTTTATTGATGAACAAGCTGGCAAGCTGGTGTTTATCAGCTTTGGCATGGGACTCCAGTGCCTTTACGCCCAATGTCGCTAACTGTAGATTCTTCTTGCATATTTTGCAGCGAGCTTCATGTTTATTGCCGGGGAGAGCTTGTAACCAGCTGCAAAACTCGCTGTTAACGAGCCAAGTCTCGTTAAATATACACTTGCCCATGTTCTTATCAACTGTCTCTGAAAACTCCGCTGTCGACAAGAAGCATCTGCATCCAACTCCATGTGCAACGTCACTGTTTCTCTACACCTGATTGAATAATGAGCTCTTGCCCGCGATTTTAGACAAACGTCACCTTTTTTTTGGATTTGTTAGTTTCAGCGTTTTGCTATTTTTTTTTTCAGCGAACAATGCTTAAATGAACGGAGGAAATAATTCTAAGACTTGGGTAAATTCAATTTAAGACCTAGACTTGCATTTTTAGGCTTTTTAAGGCCTTAAATTTCACTGTTTGAATTTTACACTTTTTAAGACTTTTTAAGACTTTTTAAGACCCCGCAGGAACCCTGATTACAATAATTCAAAAGAGAAAATTTCAATTCAATTAAATTCAATTCAATTTATTTATATAGCGCATTTTTACAAAAGGCATGTCACAAAGCGCTTAACACAAGAGACCCAATGAGCAACGGGCAAGGAAAAACTCCCTAGCAGCGTTTTTTGTTTTTACTTGTTATGGTAGAGGAAGAAACCTTGGGCAGTTCCGACGGCTCAAGGGGCTAACTTAAAGCAGGATTGGTAGGCCTGCACTTATCATCAATCAGAACTTAAATCTGTCTGCTATCACAAGATGTAGGCTTACTCATTTTATTAATTCTTGAAGCTTGTTCCATTTATTTAGTGCAAAGAAATGTAATGCTATTTTATCAATCTCTTGAAGTTTCTAGGGAAATAAACTCATTCAAATGATTGTTATGAAGAATGGCAATTTCCATTGTAATACCTTATAATAAAATTTCAATTTCATTCTTCCTTGCTTTGGTAAATACTATAAACTTAGTCTTAGTCTTTTCACACTCCAATGGAATGTGTTTTGGTAAATCTGATTGCAAATCAGATTAGGATCAACTGGGACACATTTCTAAGTTCAGAGTTCTAATAAATTAAAGCCTCCATTTGTCTTACTAGATGGATCTGCTCCATGACTGACCAAAAAATAATAAAAGATCTTACTCAGTACTTCAGTGGTAAAATTAATTGATTAGTCATAGTTCTTCTGAAAGCTCAGAGATTTTTAAAAGCTGTTTAAAGAGCCATCTCTTTACTTGACTAATTGTATTCCGTGTTTGCTAATATTAGCTGCATTTATGTCATTTGTTAATTACTATAATTTATACATTTTTGCATTGCTAGAGTCTCCATTATGAGTCTCTCATCTATTTTATTTAAAAAAAAAACTAGTATAGAAATTAATGCTTATATGGTATAAATCTTTCAAAACCCTTTATTTTTGTCATTTGTAGTGTGCTTTTAGGCCTAGATTAGATCTACTGTAAATAACTTTGGTCTTTGTTACAATATTATCTGTTGCTTTGGATAAAAGCATCTGCAAAACAACTGAAAATATTAACCTACAGTACGAACATGGTGTGTTTTAGATGATCACCCGAAACCAGATTTACCTTTTTAATTGTACCTTCAGAATTTAGAATGTACCTTAGTGTTAAATCAGGCTCAGCTCTAGAATAAATGTTTATATTATTATTGTTATTATTATTATTATTATTATTATTATTTATACTGCCTGTAGAATTCTATTGGTCAAATACATCATGGTCTAAAAAAGCATTAGGACACCACTTCCACATGTGGCTTGTGCAATCTTATTCCAAACAGTTTTGGTTATTTTTCATCTTCACACCTACAGTATCTCACATTGAAGATTTGAGATGCTAGGTTGATATTATTAATTGATTGATGCTCAGTTATGATTAATAGACTAATTTTGCAAATGTTCACTCAGCATTAATTTAATGTTTGAATGCTGTTTGATTACATGAAAAATAGACTCACTGCTCCTGGATCTTTGCAGAGCTTGGCTGGTGCTGTGTCTCAATACTCATATTATTGTAGAGGCCACACTGGTTGTCTAAACTGTAGGCTTGAGATTTATCCGACCAATCCATCTCCAGGGTTTGCTTCAACTCCCTGTTAGACCTGGGAAACAGACTCATTATTATGCAGAAAGTGCATATGGACAATCCTCCAGTCATCCTCCGACTTACTTTATCTGAGTGGCAGTCTGGTCCAGAGTTCTTTTGTGCAGTGCCTGAATGCTTCGGATTAATTCCACTTCCTTAAGGAGGTTTACATAAGTTTACATGAGTGTACATTCATTTTACCAGTATAAAAATGCAGTGAAACTTGGTGTATGTGTGGGTTTAATAAGCTAATAATTGGCATGTAATTATAGGCTAATTATAATACATCTTACTCTAATGAGCTCTTCCTCTACAAGGTCTTTAACCAGATCGGGCCCAAGCCGTCTTTCCCGACATGTCAGATTATCTGTAGCAATGGCAAAAGGAATTTCTGTCGCGTCCAAAGCCTTCTCCAAACGGCGCTTCTCCGCCAATAGCAAACCCGTCTCCGCCTCCAGTCGTTCGATGTGCCGCTCCAACTCAGACTTCCAAAAGTGAATATCTTGTAACCTCTCACCCAAATGAGTGGTGCCCTCAGCCTGTGTGCGCAAAGTTCTTACCTCGGTCTCCGTGTGTAGGGTTTTGGATTCTTGACGAACCGCCTCGGAATTCTTTAAATTGTTTTGAGCTTGGTTTAAAGTTGAGTTGTTATTCGCTATCCATTCTGATTGAGTATATTTTGCAGATCTATATCCTGCAGCTGCTAACCCTGATGATGTTGAAAATTTCTCTTTTAAAGTTATTTCTGGATCGGGTGGGTGCAGTTCGTGCTGCGCCACAGCTCTCGTGTCATAACGTGGTCTCGACACTAAAAGTTCCGACATTTCAAATGGGTGATAGACTACATACACTTAACATTAGTAAAAATTACTCTAGTCGACTTGTGAGAAAGAAATAAAGCATGTCTTCTCAGCTAGGCTCTCAGGAACGACAATAGATATCTTAGCTACCAGTCAATGTTTGTATTGCGTCACTAAGGATACTTGTTTCCATGGACGCATCTCGGATCAGTTTACAAGAGTCTCATAGACATAACTTGGGTGATTTACAAGCCTATCACTTTCCCAATCTGAGTCAATTTAGGAAGTAACTAGGCCATGATCTATGCTTACACTATCCTACTACTACTATCCTACTATTTGCATCAGCTATACATCCCAAAATAGATGGACCTGGAAAATCCATCCAGCCAAGTTTCCAAACTTAAAGGAAAGGATGCTTTTACCTGAAGTCTTTCTGAATGAATAGGGTTATTTTATTGGGATGTATCCTGTGTAGCCTGTGTCTTAAGCTTAGTAAACCTGTACCATCCGGACCAAGTCAACAAATGGGCAACAACGGCCAGGTCTAAGGGGGTTTAGGGGTGCAGCAGTAAAGCCATATATAGGCATTCAATATGCTGCTCTCTTTCTGTCTGAAATTGTGTGAAATTGGACATCTAGCAACTTAAACCTTAAGTTAACTCTGTGATCTCTCTGTAGGCCTAACATGAGGAAGTTACGTTATCTCTCTGTGTGACATTTACCCCCACCGTCACAAGAAGTAGCCTATTTCAGTGTGTGTGTGTGTTGGAAAGAGGGAGGGAGCATAATCCATTAAGCTACCAATAACACCTGTGTATAGTAGGCTGAAGTTGACTAAGTTAACAGTCACGCCCTCTTATTCTGAGAGATCATGTTGTTTTAACCTCACTCTCATTCAGCCACAAACTGAGACAGCATCTGTGACGTAGGCTACCTGTCTCTCCGTCTAGACCACACACATAGGCTACAGGTAAGACCAGGATATATCTGAAATTCATTTATTTATTTTCATGACACATTATTTTGTCTTCAAGTGCTTGTGCGAATAAAAAAAATTTGGTTTGGTTTGGCCATAATGTCAGATAAGAGGTACAGTTAATATTATTCAAAGAATGTGAGGGTTGAAAATTGTTATGAGATAGAAAAAGTAACAAAGTGGATTTTTTTTTACATTATTCAGTTATTTTGTACTCGATTTCTTCCATCCTCTTCACAAGGCACTCTTTCTTTAATTAGCTCTAATCTGTCTTCCTCATATCTGCTATATGTGCAAAGGTTGCCTTGCCAGGTGGGCAAATGATTAACTTTCTTCCCTAATTATCACTGTGCTGTGATGTGAAGATGGACTTATTATTGTGGAAATGAGTTGGGTTGTGTGTTGTGTTGTTGTGTTTGTAGTGTGGATGTGGAACAGTCTTTTTCAGTACTCTTTTGGAATAATAAGAAATCTTTTATCACCCAGGTAGGATCTTTCAGATTATGGAGAAGAATTCGGTTCCTCCCCCTTATCCTGGACCCGCCATAGATCCTGGCTATGGTCCTGCCTCTCCTCCCTATCCCGTCCTGCAAGGTGTGTTTCTTCTCTACGTCTCAAACCTTTATGGCTAACTATCTCCATCAAGCCTATTTGTTTTGCATTGGTGGTGGGCTGGGCTGTCGTTAATGAGCCTGCACTAAAAGGTACTCTTTAACTCTCTGATATAGTTCCAAACGCACCTCCTCCAACTGAATATGGAATGAACCAGCCAGCACAAGTGGGTGAGTCTGAGTGTCATTATCCTGTTCAACAAGGTCCTGAGGAACCAGTGATGCAATGGTTTCATTTGTTGTTCATTTGTTGCATTGTTCATTTGAAAAGAAACCCAGAAATTCTAGTATCCCCGCCCAGAAAAGCATCCGTGAGAGCATGACTGGCCTAGTGGAAGGGTCATTTCATGTTATGGCTGAAATGAGCAACTCTTGTGTTATTTAAACAGCTTGGACAATTTCTTCACGTAGCCTCTACTGCTAAATACAGTGAATGTTCAAATTTCGAAATCATTTTCATCATATACCTGGTTTTCTTTTACCTGGTTTTCTATTATAGAACTGACAGTAAGTTAACTTTCCATAGAACTTGCCCTACTACACGACAAGTATAGTAGGAATAGAGTTGAATGGAGTTGAATAGAGAGGCATTTCGATACCACTGCCTCAGGGAAGCAAGAGATTATGGAAAATTAGCCAAACAAAATAGCATGGGATTTCTTTCCTTGAAATTGTCTTAGTGTCCTGTAAAGACAGATAAAAAATATAACACTCTACAGAGTTGCTGCAACCCCTGTTGCTCAAATGCTTGTGATTTCCGCTAAGACTTGGCTGGCTGCCTCATTGAGGTATTGGAAAGAACTGGATAGAGTGACTAAGGGCCTCTAGACATTTCAATGGAAAGGCTGCAGCCAATTCATGTTAAACACCACAATTGAACTCAGGATGGCATTTATATACCCCCGACCAGTGGAAACGGCTGAAGTGCCCTTGAGCAAGGCACCTAACCCCTCACTGCTCCCTTGAGCAAGGCACCTAACCCCTCACTGCTCCCTTGAGCAAGGCACCTAACCCCTCACTGCTCCCCGAGCGCCGATGTTGTGCAGGCAGCTCACTGCGCCGGGATTAGTGTGTGCTTCACTTCACTTCACACTGTGTGCTGAGTGTGTTTCACTAATTCACGGATTGGGATAAATGCAGAGACTGAATTTCCCTCACGGGATCAAAAAGAGTATAATTCTTCTTCACTCTTCTTCTACTTCTAGCACTCAAAGTGCCCAGGAGGATCAGTTTTGGGAGAACACTATGGTGCAGCTCCATAGGCACTTCATGCATAATAAACTTCCCATCCAGCACCCCTACAGTGCAGTACCATAACAAGTCTTCTGAGAGCGGAAGTTTGATTTCAAATGCTCTCCTTGTGCCTTGTTATTGTGACCCTGTGATCGAGAGAAAAGAATCTGAGCGGAAGTACTAGACAGCGCTGGGACTATTCACATTTCATCTGAACTAATTCATAGTTCAGTTTTTACAGAAAAAAATTAATTCATGTTTATTAAGGATTTATTCAAATTTAGCTACTTTTTTCTCTCATAAAACTACAGATCAGATTACTGCAGCTCATGCATAAACAATATGCATATACAATAAAAG
Organism: Limnothrissa miodon; assembly: GCA_017657215.1. Taxonomy (NCBI): domain Eukaryota; kingdom Metazoa; phylum Chordata; class Actinopteri; order Clupeiformes; family Clupeidae; genus Limnothrissa; species Limnothrissa miodon. The sequence continues at coordinate 138,586 of JAGFZM010001382.1, read as the reverse complement.
TAGATGGAAACGAATTCACTTGCATTTTCACATTTGCTGTAGCTCAGGTGTAAGATGTGCAGAACAAATAGCTCTGCTGAAGTATTGAAGTCTTTATATCGATTTTCTTTTATCATTCTTTTACCAAATGGCTGTCCTGTTGCACTTGTTATATATTGATATATATTGTTTTACACCTCTTCTTCTTCTTCTAAAACAAAGAGCTTTACTTTCTTGTATTATCTTGTCTGCACCAAGGGTTTTGGTGTTCAACGTTATTGAAGTAATTAATTCATGCGAAAATGGCCTTAAAATCAAACTTTAATTTAAATGCATGCAGTTAATTTATACATGTTAAGCTTGTGTATCAGTTTAGTAGATTTCATTCGTGTTGTGTTTTCATACATACAGTGACTGTGGTTACCCAGCCAAATTTGACTGATGTCCCTGGTCACATACAGTGTCCACACTGTCAGTCATTCGTTATCACAGAAACTAAATATGAGAGTGGCCTTTTGACCTGGCTTCTCTGTGGAGGTCTCTTCCTCTTCCTGTAAGTGTTGACATATGAAAATCTATTTGGAATTGTAACCACATTAAAATACTTTTTATCCTAATTTGCTTTTAACATTCAAAGCTGCAGTATATACTATTGGCCGGCCAATTATGCATTTTACACAGAAAGGAATAAACATTACTATTTTGTTTGCAAATCATGCATGGCATTGTTCATGTAAACAGACATAACCTCCATGCATTCATCTTTTATCATTGCTAAGGATACAAATATAGTAATTTCATATAATTCTGTTGTAGATGCTGGCCTTGTTCTTGTATTCCATTCTGTGTGGACTCATGTAAGGATGTGGAGCACACGTGCTCAAACTGCCACCGTCTGCTGTACCGCTACAAACGTTTGTGAAAGCCAAACTACTGCACCCTAAACAAAACACTCCAATCCACAGACAATGAAGAAGACTCATCTAATTCTAACTACTTGACCTGCAAAACATTCATGTTTTTATCTACTTGCATCATATTTTATTCATGACCGCTGTTGAAGGAACAGTGTAAAGAAAATACTTGGTTTGTCTGTGCAGCCTGTGCCATCCTGTGTAGCCATTTGCACGGCCATGGATTTGAGTGCACTAGTGCTTAAGTGAGCCCAAGGGTCCAGTTTTATCTTTCTAGTCCATCTCTTGAGGCTGTACATTGGCTAAATAATAACAGTTGGTGTGACTTTGATCTTCTGACATTAATCCTCTGTACGTTTAATGGTTTTTCTCACACATGCACTTTATCACTAATGCTTTTCTCACTCTCTCTTTTCTTAGTCTACATTTTTGATTATGATTATGATTTACAGACATTTTTTTGTGCCATACCTACATACACACTATTTCTAGTTGTCCAGTGTTGCTCTGGACTGTATTCAGTGTTGAATGTGTTACCTCTGAATGTAACAATTTTATAAAGTATAAAGTATTCAAAGAAATAAAAAGATATTGGCAGCTTAAAAAAAAAACCTCAACGGACTCATCACACCTCTTCTCTCATTACACTGGTCCTGTTCGATATAAATAAACTTACAGTTATGCTGGGTTTGCTTGAGTCAACTACACAGCTTTCTCTGTCACAGAAAATGTCCACATATCCACATCTCCACAATCCATTCACCAAGTGAGAGTATGTAGTAGTATTTTATTAACTATCAACAATATCATTAACTATTAACATAAATGGTAGCTTATGACATAAATAGTAGAACTGTGAAAAGCCTGAAAGGATCAGTAAATTTGTTGTTTCAAGTTGCAGTGACTATTTTAAGCCTGAAGAGGGCGTACAAAACCAATCAAACTCAGCCCATACACAACAAGCACACATTGTTGTTGCAACATTCAATTGCACAGGGAATTTTGGTTCTTTTTGAGTGGTAAGTGGCAAACCAGAGACTAAAGTAGGGACCAGCTGCACTCCACAAACCACTGAGACAGAAGTAGGG
>JAGFZM010001382.1:78772-127740 GCA_017657215.1 Limnothrissa miodon | reverse complement strand
GGCCTATGTACTATTACTCCATAGGACACATGGGCCTATGTACTATTACTCCATAGGACACATGGGCCTATGTACTATTACTCCATAGGACACATGGGCTTTGGTTTTCAGCAAAGCAGTTTTTCTAAACCATGCACATATTAAAAAAAAACATTGGATTATTGGATAAATCATACTAATTTTATTAAATTGTGCCCTTGATGTAATGAGTTGTGTGCTTGTTTTACTGTAATTTAAAGAATAGCATAATAGCAAAATGAACACTGTCTATTTAGTAGAATGAGGCACACCTTTGTAATGCAGTTTAGATCAATGTTTGTAGATTTTGTTGTTGTACCTTAATTTTAATTTTGCAGTGACACCTAGACCACTAGGTTTACATGAGATGCTAAATCGGCATTGACTCGAAAACTGATTTGAACTTGTTTAGTTTATCATAATTATCATAATTCACAAATTCACTATATCTAGAATGTCCATGTTTGCTTGGATTAAAGTCTCTACATCTAGCAAAAAGGATGTTATCCTATATTACATACTAAAATATTGCAGTTGCAGTGTTAAGGGGGATGGAACTTAATTTTGTTTGTATAACTGTGACTTTGTGTATGGTAGGTCTTTATCCTTTCAGAACTATTTTCATACTGTCGTACATAAGTAATTTTGGTATAGAAGAGTTTTGATGTCCAATTAATAATAATAAAAACTTCATGAACCCATTTTACTTTGTGAAAATTGAGAGATTTTCTATTAATAGCTCTCTTTCATGCTGCGAAATAGCCTTGATCTTTGCATGAATTGGTCCCTCCACATCTTTTCAAATTCAAACCACTAGGTGGAGCGTGTCCTAGCGTGTACTTTTAACCCCGGCTCACAGTAATGCAGGCCAGGCAAATTGTCATGACATCATTATAATAGGCAGTACATTGAGAGGAAAAAGAACTCGTAATGTTACTGGGTTTTAAACATTAAAGAAGGTAAGACAGCATCTGTACTTTTCACATACATAATATCCAGTTGAAGCACAACAGACGCCCTCACGGCTACCTGACAACTGACCTAAGGGTCTTTCTCCTTTTTTCTCTGCAAAGGTTCTTAATAAGTTAATAGGATTGATGCGGATTTAACCAGGACTTACATCTCTGTCTGTTTAGGTTTGTTCACAGGAGCAGCAAGTGATAGCATCAACTTCAGATCCATTTTGCACTCGTGTTAAAAACAATAGCTACAGTAAACCCACTCTAACAGTTAGAATACTTTACTACTAACACTATCAAATTAGGATAAGAATTTATGTGAGGTAAAATCTTTATGCATTTGTTATGGCAAATTCTTTTTAACCTTGTATTATCTTGGCACTATTAATCTCCTCAAAGCTGTAAAACAAATTGGTGCAGCATTGATTGATAGCTCTGACTTGATGTCCAAAACAGTGAGGTTCTCTTAGTCCTCAAGTACCCTTGAGAGTAGAAGGACAGTTGAGGTGGGGATTATCTTGTCCAGTACTTAACCTCAGATTATAATCACTCAATTGAGCAACTCAGCACTTCTTGTGCTTTGCTCTCTCTCTCCTGTCCCTCCACTTTCTGTTTTTCTGTTCTGTTTTGTCACCTTAAACCTTCTGTCTTTTTACAAATTACCTTTCCTATCTGTTTCTTGGCTCTCACCAAAGTGACTGGCTTTTGTACTTAGGTTACCAGGCTGAAGTGTATGTCTGAATCATCTGGGATGAAGCTTGAATGATTGTACCATCCCGTTGATTAGGCTACACTTTATATCAGGGAACTACTGCTTTGACACAGCTAGTGGAAACGAATCTGATGATTTACTGACACAAGAGTGCAATCTTTACGAACAAAATCTGAAGAACAAGTAATTGTTAAAGGAATGAGAACAGGGTATGCCTTGTCGAGAGACAGTCATCGTATGCTTGTGTGCACAGTGAACCATCCCATCCCATCTATAGCTACCACAGACTAATAAAAACGAAAACCCGCGCAAGATTAACGCCTCCTTAAAGTTGAAAGCTTGGCATATGTGAGTCAACGCTTCCAGCTATGACATAACATCTTGAAACGCGTCTCACGTTGAATTACACCTGTAGGCATCAGTCTTACGGTCTGCGTGAGATTAAACTAACATTGAGAGGGTCAGGAAGAGGTCAGTAGTATAGAGATCTCTTCGGTTGCGATCCCACTTAGTAGACTGCTCTCAGACACCTAAAACTGTTTGTAAACCTCCACAGTTTGCTAGTCGTGCATGAACATACTTGCATCCTTGTGAGGAGCGCAATCGCATTCTTGACTTGTTGTAATCGCGTCTACAGTGATTATTCTCTCTACAGACGCACAGGAAGGTAGGCGACGGTATCTGTTCCAGTGAGCGAGTGCGCGCGAGGGCGAGTAGTGGTGGGGGTAACAGGGGCAGAACACCTACTGCAAGCTGGTGAGGCTGCAGCCAAAGGGATGAACTGAAACGGTAATCGTTACTGCAAGAAAATGTTTTGGAAAAGATCAATTTTTGGTTGAAAATCTTCGTAGTTCATGAGGTGACGGAAGAACTGATTTATGTATGAAGGAGAGTGGTGAGAAATTATACTGGATACCTTTGCAAAAATCTGTCAGTGCCTTCGGTCTGCGATGATTCATCCCGGATAAGCCCCGTCTATAAATAAATTACTCTCAGAGAATAAAAACCTAAAAAGCCACTACCAAATCTGAATCGTCTTAAGGTATGTACGGTATGCTTGTTGCTTGAGTTATGGATTCTATTCATAACTGAGATATAGGATTGTATTGCTTTTTAGTGTCCATAGTGTCCATAAGTGTCCATAATATAGAGACATTTCTTTTAGGGTTCTCTAATGTTTTGGTTTATGACTTCCATTGACTTCAAAACATTTATTCATATGATCTAGTCATTTGTGCACATTATAGCCATCCATTGGTTGTCTTTCATGTTTCTGCCCAATCAGTGGCAGAGGTCACTATTTTGACTCCACCCTCTGCATTCTTCCTACACACTTCTGTGCCTCTTTTTGCTGTATGTTCTTATTGTAAATCCTATGCAAAAAAAAATTCCAAGGAGAAAAAGAAAACGTGGAGGGACATCTTAGAAAGCAGAGTCTGCATGGTATCTGGTTGTGTTGCTGTGTGCATGTGCGCTTGAGATGTTTCTGTGTGTGTATATGTGTGTTAGGGATGTTGCTGTGTGCATGTGTGCTTGAGATGTTGCTGTGTTATTCAGTGGTAGCAGCTTATGTAAAGCTTGTACTGGCCTGCCCACGCGGTGCTACTGGTTTCCATGGGAACTGCTCAGGACTGGCACAGGCTCGAGATGCCACATTGTGGGAGACTAAAGAAAGGCATGACATCATTAGGTTGCGGAGCTGAACTTACCTGTATGGAAGTAATCATTCAGGCTCAGTGGTGATGTGTGTTTGTGTCCAAGGGACACAGAACAATCTGTACTTATTTCTTGCCCTCTCTCCCTTTCCACTGTTTATTCCCTCCAGTCATGGCGCTCAGCCTGGCCATCTTCTTCCTCTTTTCCCTCATCAGCTGTAGCTCGACTGAGACCTCCGAGTCCCTACCGGCGCCTCCGCGGGGCTGTGGTTCCTCAGTAGGGCGCCATTACCAGGTGCTGTGTGACCTGGAGTCTGTGTGGGGTGTGGTGCTGGAGGCGGTGGCGTGTGGGGGCGCGGTCACGGCCATGGTGCTGGCCCTCGTGCTACTGACGCGGATTCGCTGTGTGCCTGAACCAGAGCGTCGCAGCGGGGTGGGGCCCCTCCTCCTGCTACTGGCCGGGACGGTGGGCCTCTTTGGCCTGTCCTTTGCCTTCCTGGTGGGTCGTGGGGAGGGCTTGTGCATGGTGCGCAGGGGGCTCTGGGGGCCACTCTTTTCTCTCTGCTTCTCCTGCCTGCTGGTCCAAGCAATGCGTTTGAAGAGGCTGGTGGCTGGAAAGCGAAGCCCCACAGGGAGGTCTCTGGTTGGCCTGGCCTTGGCGCTGAGTCTGGTCCAGGGGGTGATTGCAGCTGAGTGGCTGCTTCTGACGGTGCTTCGTGAAGGCCATGCGGCCTGCGACTACTTGCCTGTTGACTTCACGTTGGCCTGCAGCTACGCTCTAGGCCTGCTTCTGATGGCAGCGGGCCTGTCTCTGGGCGTTCTGCTGTGCAGAGGAGACAGGTCAGAGACGCTCCGGCGCAGTTGGAGGTGTAATGGAGTCTGGCTTTTCCTGTCCTGTCTCGTCTCACTGATCCTTTGGTCTGCCTGGCTCGGCTTCTACCTCTACAATGACCTGGTGGACACCTCGGTGCTTCACCACAGCCGGCCGGACTGGGATGAGCCTGCACTGGCCGTTGCCTTGGTGACGGAAGGGTGGGCCCTGTTGCTATTCCATGCCATCCCAGAGGCTCACCTGTGTCTGCGGCAGGAACCTCAGCTTAGCATGGCGTCGCAGGACTTTTACGACACGTCCAATCAGTCGTCCTCGCAGCTTCAGGACCAGGGCTTTGAAGAAGAGGAACGACCACCAACCGCACAAAGAGCTCCATTTGCAGACAATCAGGCCTTCACCATTGAGGAACACAGCGCAGGTATATGTTACTTTCTTGGTTATTCATCCCCAAAACACAATATGTTTGAGTGCTTCATTTGACATGGGTGTCTGCTCTGTTCACAGCTCTTCGGTCTGGTGCATACCATAATGGCTTGGCAGGGCCTCGGCAGGGCATGCCGTTCCGCAGTCACGTGTACCAGCCCACAGAAATGGCACTGCTTATGAACAGCGGGACAGTAAGACCACCACTCCGAACAGGCATTCTCCCTGCCATGACACAAACTCACTCACCAGTAACTACTCACACTCACAAGTTTTAAAAGATGGCATATTCATTCAATCGTGAAACTTGCATTGAGAATAAAAAAAAAAAAAAACTATCCATCAAATGTTGAATGAATGTGACTTCCCATTGACCACATAAGAGAAACCATGATGCGTGAGGTAAAACTGCTCTAATCTTCGCCTAGTAATCCTTCTCTCCCTTGGCTCTCTCCACACACTCCGACAGATCCCCACAGCTCCTCCAAACTTCACAGGAAGGCAGCTCTGGTGAGAAGAGAATGGGTTCACGGGAGAACAGCTTGATGCTCAGGATTCCACTTTTAAGGACAATCATTTAACAAGGACATTTAAATATTGTTACTTGAGCAATGTGATGAAATGGCTTACTCTTTTTTATGGGACATTTTTTGTGTTTATTTGAATTTTAAAATACTGTCCTAAGCAGCTACATTTTTCTTCCGTGACAGCAATTCAACATTCGTCTTTGTTGTAGATGTGTTGTTTTTTAATGCTTTGTGAAGTATTGCACAGATTTTACTATGAAGTATGTTGTGATTTGCACTTTAAGACTGAACAATTCCAATCAAGTCACAGTGACTGTACAGTATATTGAATAACTGAATGTATTTGATGCACATAATGAAACTACTGAATGACTGTAGTCAAGTGAATGTGTTTTTTTATTACTACTAGCCTATTACAACTACTATTATTATTATCATTATTGTTATTCAGGTAATTTCCCTTTTATCAGGTTTTAACTGTGTTTACTGTCAGCAAAACCTGTATGTAACATGTAACTTCAACTTGCAACATGTAATCATGACTGGTACTGGATGTGTTTTCAGCTTTTTTACATTGAATTTCCAACATAGTCTCACTTTTTACAAAACATTCTGTTACATCTCTTCTTGGGACAACTCGATATATTTAAAACTTTGAGTGTACAGATTGGATCAGTGGGTTTATTGTAATGAAGTCATACACGCAACAGAAGTGACCGCATTCCTTTAGAGAGAGTCCAGATTGTGCCTTGTCAATATTTTATGTGAGCACTGCCTTACTAAGCTTGGAAATCACCAGACCTGCAAAGGTTTTCCTGGATGATTATCCTTCATGATGACAAAGAGTTGACAATTATAATCAGATCCTTTGGCAGGCTCTGGTGAAAATATCATTGAAAAGTGTAGGCCTACTGACAGTGATGCAAAGAAAGACAGGATTCAACTTTGTAGTAATTAGTAGAGTGAATAGTAGCCTAGGCTTACTGATGGGTGATTAAAAGCATAGACATAATTCTATGGTTAAAAGTGTTTTGTTACAAAAACAGACACCTCGTGATGAACATACGCCTAGCTGATTAACACATTGCAACTACTTATTTCATGTCATATGCCACTCGTGGTTACACACCAACGCAAAATTCCTGAACCTTCCGTGAAGGACAACAAGAAGATTACCAAAGACCACCGAGCCCAGGGGACTGGTAAAATAGCTAGCAATGCCCAAGCGAAAACGTTAACGTATAAGAGCTTCTAAAGGGGCTCTTCAAACAGCTATAACGTTTCTGGTTGTTTTCCAGTAACGTTATTTCACAGACTTGCCCAAACTTCTGTTTCGATAACATTGCACCTCACAATTATGAACCGTCGCATTGAATAATTTGCAAAAATCGTCTTCGTCTTTATTTTATTGGCTGTAGAAATCGTCTTCGGCGACTTTTCTCCTTTGTATCACCAGAGAATTTTTAATAAACGGGCTCTGTCACCAATGGTTTCCACCAAAGACTCTAGAATCTTTGGTTTCCACGTCCTGGCTGTAACCCACTGATCTCTAAAGAATAACAATAAGTTATTCTCTAAAGAATAACAATTAGTCAAAGATCTTTTAGAACACATCAACCGTCTCTGAATTAGTTATTCTTTAGAGATCAGTGATCAGTGGTAACGACGAGGAACGCCATCCGTTGTGAAGGAAGCTTGTATTTTACTTCCGGGTTACAGGGTTGTGCTTATGGAAATACTTCTCACCATGCTTTCACGTGTTTCATAGATTGGATGTGTTGCTCGTAAAAAACAAACAAGTAAAGCAGGTTGTTATACAATATAATTTAGATCCAGGGATAGTTTAGCAATCTAATGTTGCAATTTCTTATTAACAGTGATTGCTGGGATCCCCAACGTTAACGTAAGTAGATCTAAGTCAGTCATTGCTTTCTAGATCGTTTATTATTCTATGAAATTAAAAACTGCAAGAACGATTCAGTATTAATTCTTGCCACATGTTTTGATTGCTATTGTGTGTTCTTGGAATCGCATGTGATGTTATAAACTAACGTTACATGCGTGTCATGTTTGTATGGTTTATGGGCAGAAGCATTAACTGAGTTGACATAAATAAACGTTTCATTTCATTAACTTCATTATCTAAAATGCATAAAGAAAGATATTCATATAATATCTTCGCGGTAGGCCTATTCAAAGGTTGATTTTAGCACATTTTAATGTATCTAAGGGAATTCACATTTCAGAATAAGGACTACCGTTGCTGTCTTTGTCGTTTTTTTTCCAGATGGCAAAAGATAAGACTGAAATCAAAGCCAAAAAAAGAAGCAAACAAAAGGAATGGCATTGTGATGAGGTTGCAGTGGGGGATATGGTGGTACAAAAGGAAGCGGGGACCATTTCCACAAAAAGAAAGAAAAAGAAAAAAGAGCGTGTGATAGAAGAAAATGACATCAGTTTAGTTAAAGAGAAAAAGAAGAAAAAGTCCAGTGACATTAGTGTTGTTTGTAGTGAGCACATCAAACCCATAGAAAGCAGAGATGGAAACATGACAGCAGAGATCACCAAAACAGAGGAACTGTATGCATATGCTGAAACAAAGAAGAAAACAAAGAAAAAAAATAAATTACAACAGCAAAAGGATACTGACTGCACCGGTGTAGATTTTGGAGATGAAGTCCCTGTGCCAACACTGAAACAAAAAAAGAGAAAACGCAAAAAAAAACCGACTGATGAGGAGAACGGATACATTGAAGAGAATAGGGATGAGAACACACATGAACAGAAGGCAGAAAACATCCCTGTGGAAGGGGAGACAAAAAAGAAGAAGAACAAGAAGGCTGAAGAGGCATGTGTGCAGTTTGAGGAGGTAACTGAAAGGCAGCAGAAAAAGAAAAGAATAGATGAGAATTCAAAGGAAGATCCATCCACAAGTAGTTCTAAACAAGCAGAACCCAAGAAGGGAAAAAGGAAAAAGATTGATAGCAGTCATGTGGAAGACACGATTTACACAGTCTCAGGAAAAGACCTTGAGATAATACAGCAGAAAAATGCTGAGGGCAAGGTAAAAAAAAACAAAAAACAAAAAGACATTTCTGTAAACACTGAGACACCCAAACCGAGCCTAAACCACAAAGAAGTAGTAAAGAAAAAAAGGAAGAAGGACAAGCACACAGAGCAAGCCGTACTGCAAGCAGAGAAGGATGAGGGTGAAACCACTGAGACTGTGGCTCGAAATGGGAAGAAAAGTAAGAAGAAACAGATGGATTTAAGTGAGGAAATGAGAAGGGCAGAGACTCTTTCTCCTAAGCTGAAGAAAAAGAAAAAGAAACTGTCTGAGGAGAACAGTGCAGCAAAGACAGTGAAGCAAGAAGAGAGGAGTGTGTCTGCTGGGGAACATAAGGAGGTGAGTATGACCTGGCAGATTCTTGCTAATCATTTAATAGTGACACTAATGTACACAATGTCAATGTCTTCGTGCAGGACAGTCTCACAACTAGGGCTGAGTGGTCTTGCTTAAGAAAAAATAGTAAGAAGATTGTTGTTGAGAATCAGCGAAATAAATATGCTAATATGCTAAAAAAAATAATTTAGCACAAACGGCTCTGCAAAGCATATGGGCACTGCTGTCCATAATGAAATAAACATCATCATTAATACCATGTTGATATTAAAAATCCTTCAATGAGCGTAACCAACTGGCTGGGTATACAAACTACAGGGCCAGACAAGTTGCTGTTCGATGATGCTTTATTAATTATTCTCTAAAATCTGTACGGTATGTGGTGCAAATGGGGACAGACTTCACAGATGTCAATTTTTGCCCAGGATTAACCCAGGATACATTGTAAATACGTGTAAACGGCAAGTGTAAATGGCATTCTCACCATAAGTAATGCATACAAATTTTACCTTGTTTGTAGGGAACTGAGGTGGTCTTTCTGTCAGAGAAGCCTGGTAACCAGGACGAAATTTTGATTGACCAGGTATTAAGAATGTTGGTGGAGGCAATAAGCATGCATATTCAGATCAATGTAGTGGTTGTAGTACTAATTTATGTAGGGATGCACCTGTATAATCACTGTGTAATGTGGAAAACTGTCATTCTAGAAACGAAGGCTGGCGCTTCAAAGAGATGTTGACCAGGAATCCCAGCCAAAAACGGTCAGTCTTTTAATTATAATAGTTATCGTCAATTTTTGATATCTATTAAATGTTATTGATCACATTCAATCTTCCCTGCTGTTAGACCTTTGGACAGTGGAGCACGGCTACTTTCGACAATGCAGATCAGCAGCAGAAGTTCTTGCGACTGATGGGTGGCTTCAAGAACAGCAGTCAGCCTCTTGTGTCATCTGCTGGCCGTCCAAACATGGCAATGGCAAAGGAGCAACAGCAGGACTTGCATCAAAAACTCATTGGACAGTTTCAGCAGGCACAGAATCGGAAAATTGACTTTTCGAGTAGAGGAGTAGGACTTGGATTTGTTGTGCCAAGCAATAAGAAGTTCGCTATTGATGTCAATGCTAGCCGCTCAATTAAATTTGATGATTGAAGTCTTTTTTTTGTGGCTAAAATATAACACTAGGCCATACTGACTAGATGTGTTGTTAGCTGAGAGGGAAAGAAAAAAGAAAATATTTGTATGGCATGGCAATTAAGTGCCTGTCTGAACTGGGTTGTGTGTTTTGCAAGGATCTCAGGAATTGTATAGCCTTGATCTCAAGTACTGCCTTGCTCTGTTTCTCTAATGGATGTTTGAACTACACTGCTATAGAAATTGTCAGAATTGTGGGGTGATGTTACATATTACACCACATACCACATCATCTTGGGGATTAAACTAAACAAGACGTTTCTTTTCTCTTTTTTTATTCAAAGAGCATATGACCTCACACGAGGGAAAGAAAACAATAGCTCTGAAAAAAGGTAAAGGGAAGAAATAAGACGATTGAAAGAAATGTTCCCAATCTTTCAGACTCGAGGCTATAACAAGACAACTTTGTCACTGTCGCCATGTTAACCTTTCACGAGTACAAAAGTCTTTGTAGTTCTTGTGGCTGTTCTGCCTTGGAAGTCTTCATGGTTTGTTTCATCCTCCCAAAAGAACACTGTACTTGTTCTGTATGAAAGCAGTGGGGTGTGACGCACAGAACCTTCGTGACTTGTCGCTTATGGTTCACGGCATTATTGTGTTGTTGCCATGGGAAGCTGTGTGTTCCGGGGGAGTTGAGGGCTTGCTCACACTGCTCATGCCTGCAGGTACTCAGGCTGCACACGCGCCACCTTGCGGAATTCCTTTGCGTGCGTGCGGGGACACTGCATCTCGCACCAGCTTACAGGCACCATCTGGGCACCTGAGGAGATGAATAGTTGTGGAAATATGTGTGCCAAATAAACACAAAAATGCAGCTCTACTATGCAATTCAGAAGTTCCATTTGCTTATTTGGCTCCTTTTGGACATTTTTGACTAATTCTCACCTGCTTCACTGTGGGCCACCACAACACCAAGTTCATTTTCTGCTGTCGTCAAGAGATAATTGGACTGCACATCACCAAGTGAGATCTAATGTAGAGGTCAAGGTATGAAATTCGAGAATCACAAAGGCAAATGTAGCCTGAAAGTCAGCCACTGACTCATAAATGGGAAATGTGATGCAAATGGGTCCACATGCAGGGCATCAAACTTCTATGGTTGCCCACAGCTTAGTTCGCAAGTTTGTGCTAGCAGCACACCATTTTACACAACAGGGATTCGTTTAAAGGATACTACTTTTGCCAGTACGATATCACCAGGTCGAAAGCATTTGTAGGTTTCAACCTGAGGCAAAAAATGAACAAACAAGTTTTCAGAATATGCATAAATATTGCAGTAGGCCAAATAATGACAAAACTAACAAGGAATACAAGCGCATTTAAATGGAAATTCTGATTGTCAGCCTCACCTTGTCTTTTTCTGTTGCCCGTACATCTTCTTTCCTAAAATAAGATGTAGATATACAAATGAAAGCATGTGATGCACCTTAAGAATGCAATAACCAATGGCAATCAACTTGTTTTATGAAATATCAACTTATTTATGAAATGTATGAAACTTATTTATGGAATGTCAACATCTAAGTAACCCTTTCTGATGTGTCCAAAGGTTTTGCATGAAAGGGAATGAGGAAAATATTGCTTTACTGCAATAACGATGGTAAGAAAAAAATTGCAGTAAAGAATACCGCTTTTAATTTCATTTTTTGAAACCAATAACCAAATAAGACAATTTATTTCTGAAATGCATATGGCAGTGATGAACAGTAACAGTGACTAAAGAACTGCAGGGAATTTATAATAGTGTGGTTGCTTTATTTCCTTACTGCTAATGCAATGCATTATATTTTTTTCATAGACACCAGTTACAAGGTGAGAAACACAGGACATTCCCAATAAATGTTAAAGGATAAATAAATTTAAACCTTATTCCTAGCTTGTGACGATGCTATATTAAAAACATGGTTCAGTGTGGAATGACAGCTAGTTTTGAACCAGGCTCTCCAAAGACAACTATGTGGATAACCAAATCAAATGTAACACTGAAAATCATGAAGCTTTTTAGTTAGACACATAAATTAACTTTTTTTTTTAAACAATACACATTCCCACATACCTTATGGTCCCTCTAAACCTGTCCTTTAGTGGAGTGGAACCAACATAAAGGATGTGAACCTTGGCAAATCTGGGGTTGATACTGGTAACCTATCCAAAAAGCATGAATACAGATAAGTGCCAGTTTCTCTGTTGCAAAATGTTCAATTTAAGACCCAGCTTCAATTGGCCTAGTTTCTCACCTTGCATGTTACTATAGCACCAACATCTGGTAATAATTGCGTCTCTGTCTCCTTCACCACAGAAATGACGGGTAGCTGAAAAGGCAATGAACACAGCGTCATATTTTGCAGATCTAAATCGTGCCTCGACCTGGAAACAATGCAATCTTGCTACTTTCAGCATGTGAAAACAATCCTTAACCTTTCATTCAAACAGCTAATCCCCGGTTGCGCAATCTTACACTTTCATTTAGAGATCACACACCCACCTCCTCCCCTTCGTTTTTTCTCAGCACGTAGCCCGCAAGAGAGGCGAATATATATCCATGTTTTAGATACGTTCCCGTTCCAGGAATGCAATCTTCAGTACCGCAAAGCCTCTCACCTGGAATACATTAAATTAATTACTCTCAAACGGATAACTTTAAAGAAATATCTGCGATCTGTTTAAAGCATGCCTCGTAAAAAGATGAAAAGCAACAAGTTTACAAAAATAAGGCAAATCGCATTTTGCACTATGAGTGGACCAGCTCACAATGCAGTATGTGTTAGTTAACGTTTGTAACTTAATTGCGTTTACGCGGAGAATCAGTCATAACTAAATGATTTGCCAAGGTGAATCAAAACGTTTCACGAAAGAATGTTTGGGACTGCGTTCACGCCCCAGGCAGGCAGGCAGGCAGGCAGGCAGTGGGCAGGGCTCAACAAACTAGTTGGTTTGTAATCAGGTATTGCTAGCAGGTGAAAACGAAGGAAATGCAATTTCAACAAAACCTCTAATAATTTAATGAAAACCCACAGCACTAATGCACCACGATTTGCCAAATCTGCTGCTCAAGAAAACACGCTAATGAAGCATGCCCAGTCCACGTTCTGATATAACAGGCCAGTGATAGATAAGCATGGACACAAAGGATTAAATAACAATACATTACACCTGCCAGAAACAAGCCGTGAAACTCATGGTGACTTGCTTGCATAAAGTTTGTCAAAAGAAAGCAAAATCAGTCCACTTTAAAGTATTTTACTCGTACCTACCTGGAACACACAGCTTCATGGGCGACATGTTTTCAAGCAGAAACGTATCAGATCCAATTGGCTGGATACGAAGGGCCAAGAAATTCTCTTATTGGTTGATCTTAAGTGACGTTTCAGTAGTTGCCACCCGCCATTTTTGTTGAGGCATATTTGCGTCACTTTTCATGACAACCTGAAACCTGAAAATCTACTCACGCAAATACATTTTTGCATGGAAATGTATTGTAATTAATGACAGATGTGACACAAATTATAGATGTTATAAATAATTTATTTGGCTAACATGAACAATGGGATTTGCCATAAGGAATAAGCAATTTCAAAGCAATTTTAATGTGTGTTTAATTCAGTCAGATTTCGCTATAGCAATATCATTAAGAGAGTCTTCTGTGACTCTCTAAGTGCAAAAACATAGGATTTAAATTAGAGTAGGCATACACTATATCTTCTTTTTCACAGCATTTTCCCATGATTAATAGTTTTGAAGGGGTGTATTTGCTTGTATAGTAGGCTATTTCCTTTCGATCTGCAAATGTACTAAACTATTTGTGATATTACTATACCTATAATGAGTTAGATAATTCTACACATTTAATTTTTTTTTTTTGCCAGTAGTTCATGTGGTCAATCAATACATGGCTAGAAGTTATGTGAATCAGCAGTGTAGACTGACTATGTTTTAAACATTTTGCACAAATATATTCAGAGAGTAAACTTCTCTGTTTTTGCCACTATGCCCATGTTTATTTCGTCCCTCTATTTCTTGGCTTTTCCCTGGGCTGCCACGGCCTCCATGGCTTTTGCCACCGTCTCTTCATCTCCCAGAAATTGCATGGGCTTGACAGGCTTCAGGTTTTTATCCAGTTCATACAGGATGGGGATGCCCGTGGGCAAGTTCAGCTCCATGATGGCTTCATCAGACATGCCTATGGCAAAATACAAACAAAAATCCCATATTCACACAGAGGTTATAAGTGTGGTGAATCTTACATCAACCGAACACTATTTTAGTGTCTTTTTATTGGGAAAATGGCACACTGTGTACATCCCAATATCCCCCCCAAAGTTTTACAGTTTTTCTCCATTGGTTTGGCTAATTTCTTGAAACCGAGATGACATTAATAAAACTATAAGCAGGCATGTTAACGGGTGGGGGGGGGGGGGGGGGGGGGGGGGGGGGAGGTGTTGGACGGACGGAATATATTGAGCTCTGTTAACCCACACTGAGTAGATATTAACATTACTAACCAAACACGAAATAGTTATAGTTTTCTTTTCTACCAGCTACACTACACTGACATTTGGCCAGTGTTAAAGAGCAGCTGGTTTCTCTAAAATGGTCACCCAAATGCCAGAATAAACAGTGATTGTAAGTTGATTGTAACAATGATTGTAAGCTCGTAAGTTGTCACTCTTAATTTACATTACTTTTGTGGTGTCATGGAAGTGACCAACACTACAGTTTTGACCAATCACTGTTTCTCACATTTGGGTAACCACTGGAATACCAGATATCATTTCACACTGCTGTTTAATTTAGAGCCCGAACTGTAAACCACACTCTTTAGGCCTACTGTGTTCACATCAGAAGTTAATAAACCTGTAAAACAGCCAGAAGTAAATTGACTTTCAAATGGTGACTAGCAACAAAGGCAAGAGCAGAGAATAAAAACACTATTAACAAAGCAACTTTACACTACAGCTTAGTTGCTTATGGTCTAAAGACAAGGCAAGGCTTTCCTGTCACTACTGTGGTCTCTCACGCTGAAAAAAACTTGCGCCAGTCAATGGATGAAGGCAGAAGTGTACAACGCGAGACGCGCCATTTTTAAATGGCTCGAAATCATTATATTTTATGAATCAATTAACAACATTCCTGCCGACCAGTGTTTCTGTTACGTGGGCCTATCGTTAAAAACAAGCTAACATTATTAACAATATCGAGAAAACAGGAGCCAATCATTCTCAGCGGAGCTCATGGTGTTCAAGGCAAGTTGTAGCGAACAGTTCTAAACCCATGTCCAGATAGGTCATCAGAAAAAAAACACAACGTAGGCTTTCTAGCTCTCAAAAAACGCCCAAATCGAGTGTGTTCTGTTTTTGAAAACCATCCGACGTGAACAAGGATTTTGTCTATACAGCGCCATTGAGTTCATCTTGCAATCAGTTAACGGCGTGTTCAAAACCAGTGGGGAGATGAGGTTGCCTGGTCAATCGATACAAACAGGTGACTTTGCGGCCTGACTCAATGGAATATTTGGAAGAGAGAACTGGCAACCAGCAGTGGATTGTACCAGTTAATCTCGATTGGCTGTAACCATGTATGTGACCAAATGTTTAGCAACGTTGTTCTGCGGTCCACATACAGTCTATGGAGCTGCTCACTCGACCCCCCCACAAAATTTTGGTCACCTGAGATCTGGAAACCTTCTTGTTTGCTAAAAGGACAATTCACCTTATTGTCAATTACGGTCATGAATTTTTCAAATGCTACAAGAAATTCATATGAGGTTCATGGCATTATATTCTTGACTAATTTTGACAATTGAACAGACTATTGTGCATATGATGACTTACACAATGAAATCCTGCTGATATGTTTTGGAGAGAGCAACCATTACACTGAAAAATCAACTAATCAGTTTAGATCAGCAAGATCTATTTATTTGGAAAATGTGCTAAATGTGGGCTCATTGTGCTAACTGTAGGCTACTTGTACAGAACCATTTGCAAACATGCATTGAGTCAATTGAGAAATGTACTAAGGCATTTGCAATTTGATGAAACCAATGAGAAATGACATTCTGTTGTGAACAATTGCAAGGTGGTTTGGAGATTTGTCCATGTTATTTTGAGAATGTTATCTCGGTTTCAAGAAATGAGCCAAACCAATCGAGAAAAACTGTAATCAATGAACCAGCAAAGAGGCACATAGCTGGCATAAATTGTGTGGCTAGATAATATGAGGGTTCATAATTGTCTCGCACTTGTGTAAAAGTTCAGGTTGGAATTGCATTGCAATAGCCATTGTTTCAGCCAAATTTATTTAGTTGTGGTGAACACATCAAAATGCCTTGTAATTCTTTTTGAAACTATGGATGCAACAACTGATAAGCGTTTTGAGGATTCTTACCCTCCAGGTGTTTGACAATGCCCCTCAGACTGTTGCCATGAGCAGCAATCAGCACCCTTTTGCCATCTTTGATCTGTGGGACAATCTCTTCATTCCAGAATGGCAGTGCCCTAGCAATTGTGTCCTTCAGGCTCTCACACGTAGGTAGCTGGTCCTCTGTGAGGTCAGCATAGCGACGGTCCTGTAAGAAAATACATTTTAGGCATAAAGTGAGGAACATAATTGTGAGGTTGTCATGCATGTGGTATTTTGTTACCAGAACTGCAAGAATAAAGATATGCCCTGGTTCACCTTGCCAATGTTGGTGTAGAAGTCATGATCTGCATCCATAGGTGGAGGGGGGATGTCAAAAGAACGTCTCCAGATTTTCACTTGGGCCTCCCCATGTTTTGCAGCCGTTTCAGCTTTGTTTAAGCCAGTCAGACCACCATAGTGCCGCTCATTCAGGCGCCAGGTCCGGTGCACTGGTAGCCACATCTGGTCAATCTGCTCCAGAACCAGCCACAGGGTTCTGATTGCCCGCTTCAGAACTGATGTGTAGCATAGGTCAAATTCATAGCCGGCCTCTATGGACACATAGAAAAAGAGATATTTCAAAGGTCACAGATCCGCCTGCATACTGAATGTGACAGATGGGTGTGCCAATGTAGGAATGCTACAAACAGGTCTACTCTTGCCAAGAAAGACATCTACCGTAGGCTATGTTACACCAATTTAAACATTTTACAGTGGGGTGGGAAACAGTCAAATTAAATCGTAAAATGGGCATGAGGCCGCACTACAAAGCTACCTGGTTGGCTGTTGCGTAACTATTTCATCCAGGCTGCGGGCTTAATCCATTGCCAAATGGAACACAGGATGCAAATTTTAGGAAGCATCACCTTTCAGTGCGACACCACCTCGCTGGGCCTCCTGGACTCCCGTCTCACTTAAGTCGGCATCAAACCATCCGCAGAAGCGGTTTTCCTGGTTCCAGCAACTCTCACCATGACGAATCAACACTAGCTGGTAAGCGGCCATCCTTAAAGACGGTCTTGTTTCCCAATATTTCCGGCAACTTAAGGGGGCGGAATTCCTTTTTGAATGTGTCGAGAATATGCGCAATAATTTAGTGCGGTACAGTCTGAACACCCCTTGAACAGGGTTAGAATGCTGAGATGAATATTCTTCGTTCACACAGAGATGTCCAACCGCACGATCGAAGAGACCGTTCGCAATGTCTGTTAATGTCGCGAGAGAGCGCTTCCTGGCCATCTAAACCAATCAGGACTCTAACACGGGAACCCTAATGCCTGTTTCCGCACGTCATGGATGCCTACAGTTATATGACCTCAGATGACAAGGAGAATTATAATCAAATTACTAAAATGTTGTAAATGTGTGAATTTGAATGATCTTTTAATTACGTCTGACGGACCGCACATGATGTGTGCTGTGTCCCGTAATACAAGGAACAATCAATGGGTAGCCAATAGTTGCACGCGCAGTGGACAGACAGACACAAATTCTATCAGTTTAATATGGTTATGAAACATTCATAATGCAACACAATATGTTTAGGATTGTTTTTTGTGTGGAGTGAATTCCATGTGGGGAATATAGAGACATAACAAGCAGTCCAAAGACATTTCATGTCTTTATTTATTGACAACAAACGTGTAGGTCTACTCAAAACCTTGAAAATTCCCCACCCTCCACTGCCAACTCAGAAGTTATTTCATTAGTTATCAGTTCAAGTAGGGGAGGTCCTTTCATGAGTAGTATAGAGCCATTTCTGACATCGCCGCATGGTTCTCCTTTTCGGTCTGAATCCTTTCAGTTGCTCCCTGAAGTCCTGATGGCGCATGGGCACATACCCTCTGGGCTCACACAATTCCTGTTGATACAGCAGAATATCACTGCCAATGTGCATGTTTATTAGAACATGTTCAGGAATGAAATGACATGGTGGAACATACCGGAAAGCATGTGAAGAAGTGTCTGTAGCCTCTGTGTAGGAGATAGACCTCAGGATGGTAGAGACGAGGATATGCACATGCATGTAGGTTTCGGTCCAGTTTTCTCAAGTATTTACATCTAAATCACAGGACAAAGACATATGTTTTGCCATAACCTTCCCATGCTTCAGGCAAGATTTTCCTATATATTACACTTTAAGAGAAATTGAGTCTGTCTTTACAAGCACTAATAAAATAATGCTCTCACAGCCGTGGCCCCCTCTCTGTAGACAGC
This sequence comes from Limnothrissa miodon, assembly GCA_017657215.1. Classification (NCBI taxonomy): domain Eukaryota; kingdom Metazoa; phylum Chordata; class Actinopteri; order Clupeiformes; family Clupeidae; genus Limnothrissa; species Limnothrissa miodon. Next base: position 109,398 of record JAGFZM010001382.1, on the reverse strand, counting down.
TCACAGTGGAAGATCAGAAGCTTTCTTGGTGATTGGCTCTGTAAAGGTGATGGAGACACAGGCCCTGTCTCTGGAGAGCTGGAGCTCTGCTGTTCCTCTGTGGCGGAAAAGGACAGGCCCAGCGGGAGACCATGATGGAAAGCTTTTTGAACTTGAGCGTCTGTGTGGAGGTTCACTGCACCCTGACAAATAGTGATGGTGATTATAATATGCATTTCCATGAAGGAAAACACATAAACCAACTGCTAGTGAGTTTTTTGAACAACGTTGTCTGTCCAGATACAATGAGAAAAAAAATTGCCACCTTTTTAAACTGACCATAACAGTGGGATTATTTTTTATTTCCTAAATTTAAACCTGCTACAGAACCTTTTTACCTTAATGTGACCTCCCAGATATTCATAAGGATAGCGGCAGTCAATGATGAGGAAGTCCTCTACTGATGTGTTGTAGTCTCCTTTCAAAAGTGAAGCCAGCTAGTGGATAGGAAGACATAGGGCTGGGCAATTAATCGAAAGGTAATTGTAATCGACATTCAGAACCTAGAATCAATCAAATTTTTCCAGGTCAATTATTTCAATTAATTTCCCTTCAAAACCACTTCTGCGTGTGGAGTCACGTGACCCCGCTCTGTTACGTCATTCCACCGGCATGTTGAGCATGGAGAGCTTAAAAGCTGAGACATTCCACCAATATGTGAACATATTTACTGTAGAAAATATAATATTGACTACATTAACAATAGAATATATAATGCATGCATGCTTCTGTTTTTTTTAATTGGAAGAAAAAAAAAACAGCTTTGTAGTTGCACTCACATCTCTCTCTATTCTAACAAAAGCCTATAAGTTAAATGAATTATACATGTGCATATTGAAACACAGAAAAGTAGGAGGTAATGGTAAACTTTAACATTATTCAGATCATATAACATATTTAACATTATTCTTTAATGTTATAATGAAAAATAACATATGTAAATGTGATAATATCTAATCAGTGGATGGAACATAAAGACGGTAAAAAATCATACTGTATTGGCTGATACACAATGAAGATCTTTATCCACTTGTTCGATAGGAAGAACATGCATCTGAGGAAAAAAATACAGACTTCATTCTAGGGGTGGGCGATATAGCCTAAAATTTATATTGCGATATATTTTGAACCATAGACGGTAGATGATATATATCACGGTATACTTTGGTATGTAACTTACAGCATAACAGTTTCTTAATGGTTACTATAGCATAAAGTCAATATGTACAACAGTTGTTTAGTCATCGTTCAGAGGTGTTTATTTTGGACTCTCAAATTCACACAGAAGTAAACTGGTGAGCTGCATTTGTGTCAGGCAGTAGCTGTTCAATTTATAGGCTCTTACATAGTTTCGTTGTAAGAATGAAAAGGTGCTATCAATAAGGTGAAGCTACAGGTCAACATTTTTTCACATGGTTGTGGAGACGCAATGAGCCTATCACGGTATGCCGATATGACCCAAAATCTCTATCATTGGCCAAATGCATATTGCATACGGTATATATCTTCTATATTGCCCACCCCTACTTCATTCACATTCAATATATTATTGTCTTTAAAATACTTGTGCCCTGGTTAAAGACGAACTTGTATCTTGTAAAACTAATAAAATAAAACTAATTATGTTGTGTTATATTGTCCTGTCTAGGAGTATGACTATTTTGATTAACAGGTACCTCCTTGACTGGCAAGTGACAGAAACTGGACTTGCTTTATTGTCCCACCTTGCTGAAGTCTCCTATAAGGTGGTTTCCAGTGGGTGACTGTGTAATCTGATTCCATTTGAGATGTTGAGTAGACCTGACTCGGCTCAGGGCAAGCAAAGCCTGTAGGGTTCAAATAAGTTATCACAAACCTGAAGAAACCTGTTACTAAGGTATAGAAGGAGCTGCTACAGACCAAATGAATCTAACCATGTTGTCCACTCTCTCTTCATTCTCTGGGGATTGAGTGACCTCTGCTGGTAAAATATTGTGCTGCTCCTTAGCCAAAGATGTCCCCTCTTTATTTGATGTGCTTGGGAAACGGGAGGTCAGCTTCACACGCACACTTTTCTTTTTGGATTGCATAAAGGGATATGAAAATACCAGCAAAACAAGTCATCAATCTGAGGTTGAAGCATCAACCAAACCCAAGTAGTAGTCTGCACACAATATGCTTATCTGAAACACATTCAAGGTGGCAGAATTCTCTACCGAGAAAAAAATAAGAGAAAGATATTCCTTACCAGTTTTGGAGCCAAGTACTCAGGTGAGTACCTAGAGAGACAAATGTAGGCATAGAACAGGATTGAAATAATGCTGTTTAAATACCCTTATACATTTTAGCGTATATAGTCCATACCTTGCTTTACTTTGAAGGTCTTTTGTGTAATTCCTCACTGGAAATTGAAGAATGCGTTTTTTAAGTCTGACAGACTGAAATTGTGTTGTTAATGTTCCGTGTAATGTTCTGCAGTTCTTGTTCTATTTGCAGAATTCACATTAAAAAAAAGAAAGAAAAAAAAGAAAGCAAAATTGACTCAAAACGTCTACTATCAGTTTTTCAGGCCACTTAAATAGATAATTTAGCTCATTTTAGTCCTACTCCAAGAGCAAAAATAGGAAATAGGCCTAACAATATCGAGTCATTGTTTGAACTTTTGAACTTCTTAATAGAACACTTCCAGCGCAGCCTACAAAATATAAATCCTCCTACAGTTATGAATTTGCTGAGATGTCCGAGAAATGGTTAATTGAAGTTTTAAGCTAATTTTCCATTGTTTTCATGCGAAATATGCAAATATAACAAAGCACTACAAAACGTTACACAGAGTCACAGAGCATTATATGGAAAGCTGGGATCTACTCGTCAGACATGCCCGAACCTGTTGGCGTCTCCAAGCGAGGTCCTCTATTGTTTGGGGTAACCAGGGGAGAATGTGAGTCTAGTGCCCGCTGCAGATGTCTCCATGTATTGCTGAAAATAAATATGACATATTATGCTTTAAGCTATTTAAAATGTAATTTTACACTAAAGTTATGCCTGGGTTTTTTTTTCAACAGCCAATAAAGTCACATTTAAAACTACCAATGACATCGTTGCCATTGAATATCATCACTGCATTCTTAAGTTTATCAATGAAAATACAATTATGCAGTCATACAAATCCACATTTACAATATATATATTTATTTCAGTACAGTCAAATTCACGAATTAAATGACACGGAATAGCTATAACCTACCCAGAAATGACCATTACTGACCTAATGATCATAGGCCTAGATTTGTTGCCTAAAGAACCGAAAGACATGCCTAGGGCTACTCACGTATCCTGGTGGTTAAGACTGCAGAAAAGTAGAGTGAGGTCAGAAATAGGTGAAGAGCATTCAGGAGGTGATTGGTTTTGTGGAGACATTTCATCATTCCAAGTGTTCTTCTGTAACGGGGTGCAGTCCATTAATGTTGCTAAAAGGCTGATATTGCCTATTCAGTGGTTCAGTGCTCAAACCATGCCTTTCTGAGCTTTCATCGTCTGCATAACCACTCCTTCCCTCAGTGGTCTAAATAGAATCCCCTCCTCTTTCCACCAGGATGTAAACCTTGCTGTTGCTGCCATGGAGCTATTTTCAGAGAACGGTCATTTATAAGTACTGCTGGCACGAGAGGATGCTCCCGAGCAGAAAGCACATGAGTGACTTTTTACTTCAATTCTAATGGAAAATCAGTACTCAGGTAACTACTACCACAACGTACATTAAGAAATTAAGTTGTCAACTGAGACAACAACGAGTTTTAGCCGCTTAGCTCCATAGACCACAATTCATTTTTTCACTTGCTCAACAGCAAAACTAGCGGAATTCCAACAGATTGCGGGAAAATCAGGTAAAATCCGTTGAGTTAATAGAGACGGCTCTCCGTAAACGGGCTCCAGGGTGCGTTTCCCGATAGCATCGTTGCTAACCAAGTAAGCAACTTTGTTGTTTGCAATGCAATTGCCCATTGCCAACCAACTTACTTGCTAACTGGGTAGCAACAATGCTTTTGGGAAACGCACCCCCGGTTGCTACAAACAAGCACGCGTACGCCCTCGAACCTCCCATACCCCACGGACTGGGACCCGCCTCAGGAAGAGTTTAGCCGCGCTGACAGTTTAGTAGACAAGTTCTCTGGTAGCCACTCACTTGACCATCATCAGAATGCCTCGATTCTTTGAAAGTGTTTGTGTTGCCAAGCAATGAAGAAAAAATATGCCTAGTAGGCATAATCATAATGTAAGGTGAATTTTTTCAAATTCGAAATTAATTTACAATATCGATCGAGAGAGACTAAACTTCTCCAAGTGATGCTTTCATTTGTTGAATCTATACCTACTCTATATAAAATGGCATCTCCCAAATCAGAAGGATAGGAGAAATAAACTTTAAGTTTTTCTTTCCGAGCCCTTTAACCAAGATTGTGTCCTAAACCAATCATACAGTAACCCACTAGTGTTGTGCAGAATCACGTGCATACACTGGGCGTTTCAAAAACAGCCTATCACAACCATGCAGTCAATGATCACAACATGCAAGTTGGAACGTTATTCGATTAGCAACTCTGATTGGTCCAACCACTGGGCAATCATTTCAGTTTCCGGAAGCTGACTATCAGGTGACTTGTTTGTTGAAGATTTGCTCTTACACATAAAGCAGTGGCATTGAGGTGTAAAAGAAATCCCTGTTCTGCTTTCCCCTCTCCCCTTTCTGTCTACCTTCCCTGTTTTTTTTCCCAACGCTGAAATGGACGAGACTAGCCCGCTGGTGTCGCCTTTACGGGACTCAACCGATTTTAGCTATTGTCCCACTGAGCCTACGAGTCCCCGGGGCGGATTTGGAGGAACACCGGGCTCTGTCGTGCGCATCCCGGCTGGAAGCCCTGGAAGGAGCCGTGAACGGCAGCCACTTTTGGAAAGAGATCGTGGAGGTTCTCCACGCGATCCACACAGAAATGAATTCCCGGAAGATCCAGAGTTCAGGGAAATTATTCGGAAAGCAGAACGGGCTATTGAAGAGGAAATATACCCAGAGCGCATCTATCAAGGGTCCAGTGGGAGTTACTTCGTAAAAGACTCACATGGGGTAAAGCATTGAGAGAGATAAACACCCGTTATATGTTATAATCCCAAGTATTAAACATTATATTTAGATAGGTCCAGGTATTACTGATCCATAGCAAAACACCACTTGTAAAGCAACAGCTGACTAACTTACACGGTTAGCTGGCTAATGTTAACACGATGGCGTTAGCTAAGGAAGTTTGACAAGTCACACACGACGTTAGCCGTTTCACCATATGTTCGCCGAACTATATAGTTTTAAAATTAAATAATAAACCAAGACATTAGTAAACCTCAAATAAATATGTTGTATCGACATTTAGTTGCCGTTGTAAATTGGTTCTCAGTGCAGCAAGTTAAATGCTGTGTCATTGCAGAAAAAGCATAATTCTAAATTGGACCATTTCATGGAAACTGACCATGTATGAAATTCCATTATTTGCTGTTGGTATGTCAGCTATTTTAAGACGATAGGGAAAAGCATTAAACTAGATTTGTTTTGACTGTTTTTTTTGTCTTTAGTTCGTGTGTAACGTTAGTCAAGTAACGTTATTGAAGTTACGATATTATTTGGCAAGATGAGGATTTTATATAAGGTTAGGCTACACCATTCCCTTAATCTGCTCGGCTCGCAAACACACTGGTCAGTGGAGTTTCCACAAATTAGATTTATGCCTCATGGATGGTGCGATGGCAGATCGTCTGTGAGATAAAGAATGTCATCTCATGGCGACCTCTGACCAAGAATTTGTCAAACTGGGTTGTGAAACAGCAGTTTTATGGGGCAAGGCCACGTACATGACATTTGCGCAAGTAATTTCTGTGAAGTTTAAACATCAAATGCGTAGTGATGGTAGACTACGCATTTTAGCTCTGAACACGACTGTGTTAGTTTGCAGCTTAATTAAGCAAGAGTGCACCTCCACATATATGCTTAAAGATGCTTGGTTACTCACACGGTGATGGAGTGGTCATGTGCCAGAAGCCTACTCAGTGTTGTAATAGTAACGTTAATTTTAAGACGTAAGAGATAGTAGGCCTAGATGTCATCCATACTAGTTCCGCTTTGAATACATTTTACTCTGCTTTCTAACATGCTTTCTAGTTTGCATTCTTAGATCAAATCGTGGCTGCAGTTTGTCTACTTGCTTTTATGCATTAGGCAGGTGACAATGTTTTAATTATTGCCGTATGGCTGAGATATATTTCATATATTTATTTATGGTCACATTTTTCCATAATCAAGATTCTTGGTAAAAGGTCAATAGGCCTTTAAAATCTCTCCTTCACAAAAGTGCTTCATCTCGTATCCTTGGCTTTCCCTTCCCTTCTCTGGTTGCAGAAAATCATTGGAGTGTTCAAGCCTAAGAATGAGGAGCCCTATGGCCAGCTGAACCCCAAATGGACCAAGTGGCTGCAGAAGCTGTGCTGTCCCTGCTGCTTTGGCCGAGACTGTCTGGTGCTCAACCAGGGCTACCTCTCAGAAGCAGGAGCCAGTCTGGTGGACCAGAAACTGGAGCTTAATATTGTGCCGCGGACCAAAGTGAGTACAAAAGGGAATGAGAGGGATAACCACAAGGAAAGGACTTGCATGTGCTTTTCAACTCATTAAAACCAAGGCTATTTGTGAACATTCAAGATGGCTTCTTTGATGATGTATAATTAATTTGGTCAGATAAAGATTAAACAACCACTCATGGAAGTAAATTTTGACCCAAAAAAAGCTCCCAGCTAAAATTAAATTATGATGCTGGAATTTCAAGCATGTTTGTCATGGCAACATGCTTCCTTTAATTCAATAAAGTTGTTTTTTATTTCCCTTTGTAGTTAGAATGCTTTGGCTTTTTAGACAATATACTATGAACAAATGTTGTTTAAAGGGACACTTTTTGCTATTACATTTTCGAGGGTTGTTGTTCAACAGCTTAGTATTTTCTGCTATCAAACATAAGCAGTTTACCACATCAAAACAAAAATAAGCTTGCACATTGTGAGATCAATATGATAAGTATAATTTATTAGATTCGTCACTTTAGTATGTAGTGTAATTGTTACTTGTTTACAGCAGTTAGTGCTTCTGGTTCCCTTTATGCAGTATCTGCTGAACCAATGGATTAATGATTGTGAAGTTCACATGATTTCTTCCTTCCTTAGGTTGTCTACTTGGCTAGTGAAACATTCAATTACAGTGCCATCGACCGAGTCAAGTCTCGAGGCAAACGTCTGGCTCTTGAGAAGGTCCCCAAAGTGGGCCAGCGCTTTAACCGCATTGGCTTGCCTCCAAAGGTAACGTCTGTTTTGAGACTGATCAGATTTGGTATTGTGCTAATTGCCAGGTGATGTGTTTAAGTGAAGTTGGTAAGCTTTATGTTGAAGGAGGTCATGAGTTGTCACCTTCAAAATTGCCTGGTTAGGATTGTAAAATCTGTGACAGTTTTTAGAGAAATGTATTAAGAGTGTCTATTTGCTCACATATGGTACGGTGATGCTTAAGATTTGCATGAATGGATTGAGGTTTGACTCGACTTACTGTAAAAACAACACCCTTGAAACGGCAACGTTGTTCTGTAAAAGGATTTTGTGACCATAGTCAAACTGATTTGGAGGATTCCTAAAACGGTGACTAATGTTTGTGTTGCAGTGTTGTAGATAAAGCTCACTCCAGCACTGATTGACTCCTCTTGTGCAGGTGGGATCATTCCAACTGTTTGTGGATGGTTACAAGGATGCCGATTTCTGGCTGCGACGCTTCGAGGCAGAGCCTCTGCCTGAGAACACCAACCGTCAGTTGCAGCTTCAGTTTGAACGACTGGTGGTTCTGGACTACATCATCAGGAATACTGGTAGGCAGGGCAATTTTCTTCACGTTCTTACTTCCTCTATTATATTTAGCTGCTTTCTTCACTCAACTGTTGCGTATTTTCTTGTTACAGATAGAGGAAATGATAATTGGCTCATAAAGTATGATTGTCCTATGGACACCTCAGGCAACCGGGTATGTTTATGCTTATAGTATTTTGTAGATGCTTTTGTCCAAACATAATGTAAAAAAAGAAGTAATTTAAAACACCAATGATTGTCACGTAGCACTAATTTAGTTTTACAGTTAACCTATTTCTAATGGTCTGTTTAGTGTACAACTTCCGGAACAGTCCAGAATCCATTTAACTACTTGAATGAAGCTTAATTTGCACATACTGTGCTGATGCACTGTAGTCCTTAATGTGCCATGTCTTGCTGACTGTATCAGTTCCTTCTTTGAGTTTTTGTTCTTGTATTTCACTGATCTGCTCCTAATACCAGAATCTCTTGTATTGCAACAGGACACTGATTGGGTTGTTGTTAAGGATCCTATCATTAAGTTGGCTGCCATAGACAATGGCCTTGCATTCCCTTTGAAACATCCGGACTCCTGGAGAGCTTGTAAGCTTGAAGTGTTTATTTTATGTCCTTACACATGAGTGATTTAGCAATCGGTGGACTTAAAGTACACAAACCTGTGTGTTTATTTGTCGTGTGTGTGTGGCCCCCAGATCCATTTTACTGGGCATGGTTGGCTCAGGCTAAAGTGCCCTTCTCTCAGGAGATTAGAGACCTGGTCCTGCCTAAACTGTCTGACCCAAACTTTGTCAAGGATCTGGAAGAGGATCTATATGAGCTGTTTAAGGTAAGGGCTAGAATCCTACCTGTGTCCGAAACTTCAAAAATTTGCCTTCTAAAGTTGTTAGGTGGCAGCAATATGCATAAAAATATGCCTTTGAAGGCACCTTTATTTTCTGGATTTTATAGGCAGCATTCAAAATTCGATCAAATCATGAAATCTGATGTTTGATCTCGACATTCGTGCCGTAATTGTGAAATTTTTTTCCCTAGGTCCACAAATTAGCCATACAGCTTGGTCATCTAAAAGATTTTAGCCTGTGCCTTGATGTCTAGTATGTAGAATGAAGCTGGTGGCTGGTGACAGACACTTTTCCCCTTGATTTGTAACACTGTTGTATTTTAAATGATAATATAACTGTATTTATGTTCTTGTTCTTCAGAAAGATCCTGGTTTTGACCGAGGTCAGTTTCATAAGCAGTTGTCTGTAATGAGAGGCCAGGTAAGTATGTAGAGGATCTCTTATCACAAAAATATATCACACATCCATATGGACTAGTCAGGCCTGTCAACTGAGAGATTACTCTTGGTCTTTGAGCAGATTCTTAACCTGACGCAAGCTCTGAAGGATGGAAAGACTCCTCTGCAGCTGGTGCAGATGCCACCGGTAATTGTTGAGACGGCTCGGGCCCCACAGCGTGCCAACAGCGAGTCCTACACACAAAGCTTCCAGAGCAGACGGCCCTTCTTCACATGGTGGTGAGGTTTGACTCGGTGAATGAGTGTGGGCAAAGAAAGTGAGCCGACACCATATACCTCCACTCTCCTTTTCTTTTCTGGAGTGAGGGAAGACTGGAGAGACCAGATAGCAGAGGGAGGAAGCGAGCAAGGAAGGATGAGAAAGTGAGTGAGAGAAAAGTGGCCTGTTTCAGTCTCTCGCTGTTTCTTCCCTTTCTTTTTTCATTGTTTTGTCTCCATCCTGCTGTAAGGAAGTTTGCCTTGAAAAAAAAGTAATTCAGCTGTCATCTTTGGACTAATCTACACTAAACCTCTAGAGACTGACATTGGAAGCAACTAAACCAAGAAGGAAAGTTTATTCTTGTCCTATTCAGGCAAGTGAAATGGACATGCATGATTCCTGCGTTAACGCTTTGTTTGATCACTGTATGTGCGGAGGGGCATCAGCTGCATTCATCTGAACACTGTCTCTTTGAATAGATGCATGCTCATCACGATGGGTCTCCATACTTACCTTTGGCATGTTTTGTCACGTGGAAATGGGCTGTGAAGAAGCATCTGATGAACACACACTGACTAAATTTCAATATCTCCCTAAACCCTCAAAAACTTAATTAGATGATTAGGTTATTGAGGGGCTTGGAGTTTTGAGGGGCATTGGGATTCAGCCACTCTTTCTGTCTACATGTGTTTTGTTTTGTTTTTTTGTGCTCACTTAAGTTCAGTTTAATGGAGCTGACCATGTGGAAGATTGCCCACTCTCTAGGAGGTGATGCAGACTTGCCTGTTGCATTCCAAGTGATTCTCTGTTGTGGGGCACTGATGGCTTTTGCAGGACATACTGGCTGAACCCTGAACCCTCAAAGACTTAACATGACTCAGCAAGCCGTGAAGTCCATTCATGCCAGTTGCCAGCCTCGGATGGTTCAGGGCTCAGAGGCGACATTGGATTTAGTCAGCATGTAGTTAAGAAAAGGCCATCTATTACATTGGTTGTCTCCTTAATTATTTTTTTTTAAATACAAGCTGTATTTGCTTTCACCTGAAACTGACCCACATGTATTGTGACAACACACTGTATAATTTGTATGTAATGTATTTAATGTAAGATTATGGCTATAACAAACAATACTTCATCACTGGCTTGGTTTCTTTTTTTTAATTCCCCATTTTAGTTGACCACTCAACATTGGTAGGCTTTTCATAAGACTTGGTGCCTGGTCACACAATTAGCTACTTTTGCATGCATCACTACATATTGCTTAGTGTGAGGGATTCAAAGCACACAGTCAGGTTAGTAAGGTGGTCCCATGATGGGCATTGCACATTCATACTCTGAGATCCTCGCACACTTGGAATACTCAGGAACTCTCAACTGGCACACCAACATTACTTGTTTCCTGTCAACTGTGACCAGCAAGAGTTTTACAATGTTTAAACCCTGTCTTAAATATGCCTGTCCGTTTCAAGTTTAATCATTTCTGTTTTGTAGTTAGTTCTTTTTTGTTCTGCCACCTTGGCACTGATAAAAGTAGGTTCTGTGGTAAGGAATGAGGTTCAGTTCTGTGTCCAGCATTAGTGAACAGACCCTCTCCTGTCCCCTCATCGTCATTGCTGTCAATCTCAACTAGCTTAGCTGTGGAAAGATGATGGACATGGAGTATTTGGTGGAGAATGGGCTACAGATCCAATTCCTGTGAGCAGGCTGGCCTCAGTGTCTTATCCTGTGCAGATGGCGCTCTGGGTCCCTCTCTCTCAAACCACTCCTGCTGGAGGTGATCTCCATCATCTCCTTGTCTGGCAATGTAGGGGCCACTCTTTCTGTGCAGCTTTTGGCCTCAGATACACCGAATTCTACCTCAGAGTCTACATCCAGCACATCAACTGGCCGACCCAATGATGCTTCGCGGCTCCTGGAAACAGACACGAAGAAAATGAGCCAAAGGAATAAACATGTGACCTTTTCATAGATCAATTACTAAGGTATTAGACTAGTCATGTGAAATGAAATCGGTTCTGAACAGAGGCGCCTTTCATAATTCAAATGATCGGCTAAAAGTATTTTCCCCCTGATAATCTCTGATCAACAGGAAAGGCAGTGTTTCACGATGAAAAATGTCGTGTCAAGGGTAGAGGTTTCATGCTCACCGATGTTGTGTTGAAGCTCTAACCCTTCTAAAGCCATCGCGGTGCCCCTCAGACCGTATGCCACTCCTGGTGCGTGCACGGACCCGGAGACCGACCAACGCCTGGGCTAAATCAATCTCCACTTCTGCCCGCACTTCTTCCTCCTCCTGAACCCCCGTGTCAGTTTGGAGTTGTCCACATCCTTCTCCCCACACCATTCTGGCGCGCTGCTCTGCGTCCTGCTCACCTGCTACCTGAAACAGGCGTCGCAACTGCCGCAGGTTCAATCCTTGGAAAATGTCGTGGGTCCCAGTTTTTCGGATATGTCGCTCTGTGGGATGCCAGCATGGAACACGAGAGGGTCCCGGAAGGACAGAGGGAGAAGCCAGCTGCTCCATATTGCCCGATGATCACGCAGTCGAAAACACAAGGAATTCACAGCAGAAAATGCTTCACTAAAAAAGAAACGTGACGGAAGACACTTTAATACAATAGTTAAATAGTGATAGCGATTTTTATTTTATACACTGCATTTCTTAATTAGTTTCATTTGTACTGTTTAGTATTAGCCAACGGAAGGCCACAACAGGATTGTTTGACCAGTCAAGTCCCCAGCCGTTCTTGTCAATTAGCCTAACATAAATGTTGCCAACAACTTGTAACCAGGGAAATTGTTTATACGATGACACACTGACATCTTCAGAAAGATTAGGTTTAATCTAGCCTACACAGACGTGATGTCTGTATCTCGTGTCGGATTTCATTCTTTCACTGCGTACATAATGACGCAGGCAGAATACGTCACTGTTTTTCTCTGCGCAATTTTTGACCGCTGCTGCAATATAGAAAGACGAATAGTATCCTCTCTGACTCAAAAACAGACTTTGTAGGCAACAGATATTGTTGACCTCAGATGCAATTTAAAACGCAATTTATCTACTATGCTTCGGGGTCGTAGACTCCAAAGAGTAGCCTAGACAATGCAAATATGCAGAAACCAGCCTGAGCAAGAGAACTAGGTAGATAAGGCTACTCACACATTGTCATGAGCGTTGTTTCAAGTGTTGAATAAATGCGATTCATCCACCTCTGCAACTCCGCATGTTCTCCTAACGTCCAGCCACTAGTAGCCTATCTAATATAGTTTGTAGCATCGTCTATCAGGCTTTATAGTACTTAAAGCTCCGCCCAAGATACACAGACAGCCTTTAGCCAATACCTGTCTGCGAAAGGCAACGTCCTCTGCCCTGGGTAGTTCTAATCCTTACATTGACGTCAGTGACATTCTGTTCAGTTCAGTTATTCACTACAACTAGACATTAGACCCAATTGTATAGAATTGTTTAGATAATACTGCAAATTCCATGAGCCTGTCCCACGGACTTGGTCCGACTATGTAAAACACAGAACAGACATGACCTCTTGATATATTTAGTGTAATATGATACTAACATGATATATTTACTAATAGGCCTATATAAACAAGGCTTGGCATTAGACACTGGTAGTCCACGTTTAAGAATGTTATTATTTGAAGAAGAAGAAAAAAAACATTGCCAATTGACAAAACCAAATTCAAGGATTCCTATAGAACCTACAGAAAATCAGTGGGCCTACTCAATCAGGGCTTCTTAGCTAGTCCTATCAGAGGATATTACAGACATTTACAGAAGTCTCATAGGCAATGTAAAGTGTAAGTCCAAGATACTTTATACATGAATTAAGTTCAGGGGTTTTGAGCCATAATAACATGATATATTCCACCGCCTCAGGTGAAAAGCTGCATGGATTAGCAAACTTACTGACCTCATTATAGAGCAATAGTGACTGTAATGCTGATTGGAATGTCCATGACCCACAATTAAAATGGTACAGAAGGGATTAAGGTCTAGCCTACAGTAGGTACTGTTGAACATTTCAGGACAAAGACAGTTTCAGTGTACAAACTGGGGAGATTAGAGGATAATTTCATTGCAGGTCTACCTATGGATATTATTTATATTTGACAATTCGACAAGATAGTGATGACTGCATTTGACCAGCAGCCCAAAATGTGTCGGTATAGACGGAGTATCGAGTCTTTCGGCAATCTAGTGGTTGCCCTTTTCTCATCACGCGATCTGAGACATACATGTTTACCTGGTATTTAGCGGAAGGATTACGAACTTCAGCAGAAAAACACAACATTATTTGAGAATTCGAAGGCAAGTGTGTCATTTTTGTTACAGGACGGCACTTTAAAAAGCAATACCTGGTGAGTATTTTCCTTATGCGCGATGTTTGATTCGGTGTGTTTGGCTTATTTTCTTACGTTATAAAAATAGACAGCGAAAGACTAACGTTACCAGGCACACGTCAGCGCTTTCAAAAGTCTTAGACCTAAATAATGCAGGACATAGCGGGTAAGTTGTTAAATGAAAATCAGCAGGAAAGAACGGATAAAAATAAAGTTAGCCATGTTGGTTGTAGGAAATTTGAATGCATGCTCAAACGGAGCCAGAGGTCGTGTTGCTTGAGGTTGTTGGAAATGCTAGGCTAACGTTAACGTTGTACGTTACGTGTTTTGATTATTCTGTTCGTCTTTGAATACCCTTTGACTTCAATCAAGGTGTCGTTTTGGTATCGTTTAAATTTTTTTGATTGGTCTTAGTCTCAGCGTTCGTAAAATCGCAGGAAATTGATGTCTGGTTGTTCGAAGATGTTGACGATGGATGCTGCTTAGTGTTAAGTCCACGTTAACTAGTCTAACGTTACTACGTCGTAACTGCTGCATCTCAATGTTAACGTTAACCTGCGTATTTAAAAAAAAAAAAAAAGTTAAATGATTGAGCTGTGACTAATGTTGTTGCTGATTAAGAAAAAAACAGATACGATTTTAAGCCAAGTTAATGCCCACCACAACTGTGTCGGACATGTGGTTATCATTTTGATTGACAGTGTTGTGGTGTTCCCCATTTAGTTGGAGTGAGGCTTTCTATAGCCTTCCTAAAACATGCAGACCTCAGGGACAGGGGGTCTTCAGGAATCCCCGCAGGGCCAGGGGGAGAGAGGAGAGCTCTCCCAGCCTCCCCCCAGAGAACCAACCATTGCAGATCCCTCTGAACTTGCATGTCCACGGCCAGTAACCTTTGACCTTGTCAATATGGTGGTCTCTTACAAAAGAATTGCAATCTACATGGAGCCTATGAAAGATGGGGTGGAAGTGGTGCGTTATCTACTGGGGTGAGGAAAGGTTTTATTGGTTTTGCACATTACCAGTGTTTAATTAGAGGTATGCCGTTGTCAAACACAATCCTTACACTTCAAACAGTTTTTCTCCCTGTGTTTCTCATTTGCAGTTGGAAGATGCCTATCTTCTCATTATTCTGCTGTATCATGCTCAACATTCTCTTCATCAGTCTCAGTGAAAGTAAGAGCCAAAAAAAAAAACCCCAAAAAAACAACTAATGACAGATATGGTGTATCTTCCTAAACCGACAGTGTAAACATACCAAAAGATAAATTCCTTGTGTATGCAAGTATACTTGGCTAATAAAACTAATTTGATTCCGAGCTAAGGCTTGGTGTATGAATGTACTATGGTAGGTTCGGCAGATGAGGAGAAGGAGAAGAAGGGGACACTACTTCTGTTTCATTTACAGTATGTGTTTTTCTCCTGTTTTGTTGTTAGTGGCCTGGTTTTCCCTCTGTCTCATGGGTGTGTCTGCCCCAGCTGTGCTGGGCTACATTGGAGAGAGATGTCAGGGCATCAGCAGTGACACAGACCTTCAGCGTAAGAAGCACCATGCTGTCCAGCGCGGGGACCTGCACGCTGTTCACCTCACTAAGCAGGAAGCCATGCTTGAGGTCAAGGGCCTGTGAGTATCAGCTGTGTGTGAGGATGCTTAAAGGTGTCCTGCCACACAAAAACATTTTATCTATTTATGTTAATTGTTGTTCGGTATCCTATGGCACATGAATAGTACGTTGCAAAATAGTCACATTTGGTCTCAATGATCCTGCTTGGCCATAACAGTCCATCAAGATTCATCAACATTTCTATAATGCTATTGATTTTTTTTCTCTGTTGTGATAGAGAAGTTTCTTGTCTCTGTTGTCATGTTTGGAACATAGATTTTACTTATGTTAAGGGTAGAAACTGAAATGATTGGCATTATAACTGAAAGTTATTTTTTTTACACATCTTCAGAACAGGAGATCAAGTCAGACGGGGATTATAAAAAACAGGAACAAAGTTTTATTTATAATGATGCGCATCAAGAGAGAGACAGTATGTTTTACATAAAGATCCACCAGCTGCTCTAACTAGACAAGGAAGTAGCCTGACTTAAGTACGGTTCCGGGTTAACAGAAGATGGCGTTGATCATCCCAGTTTACATGGTCCACACTAATCAGACCATAATTAGTGCCAGCATCATCAACTAGATAGCCACTGATGCAGGATACATACTGACAGTGCAAAGCAAGAACATTATATTCCACTTTACTTTCCACTGTTCTTTGAGCCTCAATGATTGCGTATGAAAATTTGTGCGGCTGAAAAAGACCCAGGAGCATTTCTAGGCTGTCTGTTCCATGCTCAGAAATGCGTGCTCATTAAAAATGTTCGTATTTCCCACCCTCTGGCCAGTTTCCCGCCCTCTGGCACTGATTGGCTAGTTCATTGTGAGGCCTATAGAGTGCCCCAGTGACTTCCGTTTTACTTCTGCCTCATGGGACCTCAAAATGTGTACGCTCGCCATGTATTTCTATGGCGATATTAAAACAATTTCCTGGTCCCGTTTGAATTGAACCATGAATGGGACATATGTTGTTTGTCAATTTGAAATATAATTTTTAATACAAAGAAAACCACGATTCATAGCAAAGAAGTTTGATGGTACAAGGTTTTGTGAGAGGCCGCTTTGTGAACTACAGCTCTTCGCCGCAAATTAAATACGTCACTACTGTATGGATAACTCTGGGTATCTTGGCAGCTACGCTCTTCGTTAGCCGCTAGCTGAGTAGCAGCTATATTTGCTTAGTTCGCTCAAAATTCGCTCTTACCTGATCTGTTTAATCCAGCGATGCGTTGTGGGAATCTAGCTCAGAGGGATAGACACATTGATCTCTAAAGAATATTCTTTAGAGATCGTGGGATAGACACTGAGAAAAAGTGAGGGTGTGACGTCGAGAACGCGACGTAGTCTTTCTCATTTTTGTTTTCACTATAACTTTCATCTGAACAATAACGCAACGAACAGCCAAACGTTTTAGATGAAAAAACATAATTTTTTTCCACAAACATCATATGTCATATCAGGGACATACAACGACTGGGACCAGAAAATAGCTACTTTGCTCTCATTGCATCGCATTCATTTTTTTTGGCTCAGAGGTCCCATGGAGTCAAGCGGATGTGGCGTCACTGGGGCACTCTTTTTTTTGCTGAAGCAGATTGGCTCCCTAGTTTCACTGATACTCTCTCAGCAGTAAATTGGTGAACTATCTGAGTAAACAGTAAATTGGTTAACTATCTGAGCTAAATAAACACGCAATGGACTTCAAGGAATTCAACCATACAACAGCCAGATCCCCACAGCATTTGGAATTGAATGTGTCAGACTGTTAAGTTTTATTAGAATTCCCGGTAACTAATGTCACATACTATTTAATTAAAACTAGGGTTGCTTCACACATTCAGACATTGGGAAGTTAAACAATTGGCATTTTACATGAAGGAGTGCAATAACTAATGTGTTAAATATGAATTTTGCCCATTTAAAATACCCGATATCCAACATCATAGTACTATTATTGCGCATTTCCACTACGTGGTAAAACCCCGGTGTTTGGTGTAAAGTATCGGGGCTGGCCCAGGGCCGGTGCTTTTTCAGTTAGCCTATTTGTTGCGACCCGCATCCTCCTCTTTTGCCTGCGAGAGGCCAACATTATTACCACTTGGCATGTTTTATCTGTCTCTCTTCATTTTCTCGGAGAAAACAAATAAAGTTGTATATAAACATGAACAAAGTTTTCCACGTCTAGCTTTCAGTAGCCTACGTATTTCTACATTATGATATTATAGGATTGTCAGCCTTTATGACAACGTTACGCAGATCCATTTTCCATTTAATATTATGTAGACATAGGCTACATTTTAGCTTCAGCACTAATGTCTGAGGTTAAGATATGCTATGATATACAGCGATATGCATCTTTACCGGGAAATTAACATCGGTTATTATGTTTGTATAGTAAACATTCCAAGTTCACCTAAAACCCCGGTGTAAAAACTTGGTAATGGAAATGCAACACTTGGGCTAAGCACAGGGGTTTAAGACCAGGGTGAGGGCCTGGGGGCGGACCGGGGCCATAGTGGAAATGCGACATTAGTATCTGTTGTTATGGTTATAGCTTACTAGCCTACAAACACTTAAGTGACCTAGTGTGCAGCAACTTTTGTCCTTCCTTGTAAAACCGGCAACGTTATGAAGATGGAAATAAGGTTTGTTACTTTTGTTTTAACGCATCTTCAATTATTTTCTTGAACCGTATTTGGAGTTTAAAACTAGCACTACCCAGCACGTTTCCATCATGTGGTTGCCCAATGCGTACGAGTTGACCCCAAAGTCAATCAAAGGCTTTCCGCGTATTAGGCCTAAGTGACAAATCGTAGCAAATGTGTACAGGTTGGGAGGTATGCAATTAGGTGAAATTAGATAATTTCCCACGGCACACCATGTTCCGCGGCACAGTGGTTGAAAAACACTGCTATACTGTACCTTAGCCAGGAAAATTGATTTAACCATTCTTTCCGGAAAGAATATGTTTTGGGCTTTTTCATCTCTTTACCGTTACCGGGCTCTACCTCAGTCTCCTTTGGTTCCAAGTCTAGGCCTACTGTGGAAGGCTGAGGTTGAGTCTTGGCTGCATGGAATCTGGTTTGTTTCCTTAAAGCCACTATGTGTAGGATTTATCTTCTATTTATCTTCGTCTTTTATTAAAAATGCATTTTTTTATTTTAAAAGTATAATGTAAAACGATGGTAATTACCTCCATGAATAAATTGTAGTGTTCCCGTAAACTTGGTAATTTCCATTTATATATAGATGTGGCTGGGTGCCAAATAAGAATATCCATTTTGCGCCGCCATTTTCAAAATGAGGACCATGGGAAACGAGGACCGTGGGAAGGGAAGGGCTAATACATTTTATTCAAACGTGTGCAGTATACCACTTCACCGATAGATGGGAGAAATTCTCACACGAAAAAAATAAAACTTACACATAGTGGGTTTAACGAAGAAAGTTTCAATATCTCTACCTCTCTTTATTTTCACGTATTTGTCGTGTTTATTTTCATTAAGTTTCAGTTCCCTGCTCAGGTCGCGCGCATTTTTTGAGCTGACAACAACTTGGAGCAGTGAAAAGCACCACAGCCAATCAGAGGCAACTCTGTTTCTTATTGGTTTAGACCACGATACAATCAGGATAACCAGAGGATAACACAGAGAGATGCTGCACTTGCAAAATAAATTCATGTTTTCGCCTGAGCAACGTCCAAGTGCACCAGTGCGACCGCAAATTTTTTTCAGTCGCACTTTTAAAAATTTCGGTTGCACTCTGGAGCCCTGGGTTGTCATAACCTGAATATGGTAATGAGAATGATAATCCATATTCTGATTCCAATATCTCATCACTTTAGAACCGGCGGGTTGCAGGTTCTAACCCTGCTCCACCATTCCCCATTGAAGTGTCCTTGAGTAAGACACTGAACCCCAAGTTGCTCCTGATGGCGAGGCAAACATTGTAAACTTCTTTGAGTGCTTGTAGGAGTGAAAAAGCGCTATAAAAACGCAGTCCATTTACCATTTGTTTATGCCTGAATAAAGATTTTATGGAGAAACATCAGCAGTTATATTTCGGAGAGCTCCTTTATAATTTGCCTGGTCTGTTCATTTAGAAAAAGGATAATTTTTCAACTTTGTCGAATACAAGCTTCATAACCCTTTTAGATTTTGCATTTTTACGCAGTTTCAAAAAAATATGTATTTTTCCAGACCTTTGCACAATGTTGCAAAATGGAGCACAGCTTTCAGACCAGAATTTGCCAGGAAATGCTGCAATTCCTATGGAGTGAGAGAAACGGTGTTCTGTTTTCTGACGTAAGCAGTGTGAGTTGGATACAGTCATGAGCATACAATCTATGGTCGAGAGGAGCTAGGGGCAAAATTGAGTGTTGTTGAACGTAATGCTAGAGCGGTATTCCTATGCAGTTGTCAAGCAATCTTTTTAAAATAGATTAGCTCCTTTGAGGGTTTTGTAAGGAGTTGTTGTGGCTGGCATGTTAGAACAGTGATCACTGAAAATTATTTATTTTAACAGGCCTACCTGAATAGCCAGATAGGGTATTTAGTTTGCCAGTTCAGTCGATTACAACGTTCCCATAAATCGAATGGTTTGTCTTCAGTAGAGTTGAGCAGGGCTATTCAGTTAAAATTTCATTTGAGTCACATTTAGGGTTGCCACACTTTCTGGTTTTCCCGGGATTGTTGTCCGGAAAATTGATAATCTTTCCCGGGACACCAAATGTCCCGGGTTTTGGTGCAAAGGCACTTAATTGTTTTAAAAGTAGGCCTTCTCCCTAGTTTCACTTTTAATAAAATCTACGTTCTGCTCATGCAATCCTAGACTACTTTTTTTAGGAATCCCATGAAAGACAACCTTTTGACCTTCACATTTGACCTTAATATAAATATGATTTTGGCAACCACTGGATTCTGGAACTTCAGTGACCACTAATCACTTCTAACATGGTTGCCAACTTAAAAAAATGAAAAATGGAGCTCCCCAAAGAGGCAATCCATAACATTTATTTCTTGTTTTTTTTTTTTTTACGTTTCTCACAGGCTACTGACGTAGTGGTGCGCTATGCTGAATTTTTGTACATAATTTCTTTGTCCCCGCGCGCTATACATGTGTGCGCCATATACGTGAAAAAATATAACCGAATGACATGATTTTGATGTCAACTCAACGTATGTATTCCCAATCATCCGTAAATTGATCTAAAGCGTATTTTACTCCGGATAAATCCTTTAATCTTGGTTGGGATGAGCACTGCGTCAGATCAATGTTAATTGGGTAAGGCCTGTACCTTGAATACCTACACAACAGTATTGATTTTCACTTAAGTGCTGTGTCCTGTACAATTGCTCTGTTTGTGGTACAGGTTGAAGCGGCTAGATGACCTTTTGACCCAGGCCTGCGTGTCTGCTGAGTCTGTGTACAAAGTGCTTTACTGGGAGAGTCACTCCATCTCCTCCATGTGAGTGGAAGATGCAACACACAAACACACACATACCGTATCCCACACTGGAACAGTGGTATGAAAGAGTCCTTTTTTAATGGCAATAGTAGAGTTCTATTTATCTACTGAGTCTGTTAAGCTCTCTCTCCCACACACACCATATCTCACACTTTCACATGGTATGGCATGAAAAGGGTCTGTTTTAATGGCGGTAGCAGAGTTCTTTATATTTACAGAGTTTATTGCTAGATATTCCGGTGTAGCAATATGATGCATCTGGTAGTGTGATTGGAAATCCATTGTCTGTAACATTTCTTCCTCTCCCCCTGTGTTCTAAGGTTCTATGGGGGTCTGCTGATGATGGTTCTCCTGCTGTATATGGCCCCAGTGGGCTGGGTGCTGGCACTTGTCAACAATGTTCTCTTCTTGTGGAACCGAGAATTCTGCAGAGGTGCAAACTTTGAGACACTTTTAGCCACATGTAGTACACATGAGATTTTTAATGCAAAACTCACTCCTCATCTTTTGAAGCCTATGTTAAAAAAAAAATCGAATCACATGAAAGAAAGGCTTTTTTGTGTGGATGAAATGACAAATCACATTAAAAAATGGCACATAAAAAAACCTGACTCCAATATACCGAGTGTTACTCTCACCATAGATTCATAAATACAGCGCTCTCTCTGATTCAACATAGAACCTTGTCTCCCCCCTGCAGTCCTGCTGGGTTTGAAGTCTTTGCTGAGCCCAGGCAAGAGTCAGTCAGCAGAGAAGGAAGCTGAGAGTCGAGAGGCAGAGCTAAGCTCCCCACCAGAGCAAACCCCAACTCCCACCAGCCTGGAGGTTTTTTTTTATTAACTTTAATGTCAAGGCAAATTTGGAATTGATTCTTCATTGAGGGAGAATCTGTTTAGTTATACCTCTGCTTATTTATTTCTCTTTTGCCCAAAATATACTTTAACTATAGAAGTTTTCTAGAATTTGTCAGAAGTGTCTCTGGAGTGTCCTGTTATGGAATGTGGACTTATTACTTATGTGTTGTAGGAAAAAGCATGACTTCCACATTTAGGATTAAATAAATAAGTATATTGCAATAGAAACCAAAATGGCTCTAAGAAAACCTAGGGTGATGGCCTTTCTGATTTTTGCAGTTTTATAAGGTGATGTGAGAATTACAGATAGATTAAAACAAAATTGAAAGAGCCTAACAAAATCAAATTGTTGTATAGGATCTTTCTCCTGGGAGCATTGAGGAAGCCGAAGAAGCCGAGCCTGATGATGAGTTTAAAGATGCCATTGAGGTAGTTGTCTGTCTGTCTGTCTCTCTCTCTCTCTCTCGCTCTCTCTGTCTCCCTTTCTCTCTGTCTGTCTCTCGCTTTCTCTCTCTCTCTGCACACATGATCTCTTTCTCTCATTCTGTGCCTATTAATCTCTCTCTTCCAGTTTCTTTCCTGTCTTCCTCCTTTAGTCCGGCACAAAACAGTCCAGTGAGTGACTGGCCCAGTCAGCCAGGCAGCAACTTCTACTGTATGTAACCCTGCTCTTCCTCCTGTCTGATCTAGTCCTCTCTCTTTACCATCTCCCTGCCTAAGGAGCATCAGACGGCCCCGCTGGCGGTGGTGAGTAGCTCGTCTGAGTGGGCCTGAGTGATCCTATGCCCTGCCAGCAGAACTTCAGCCGCCTTTGCCACCATCTGCTTCAATTCAATTCGGTTTGATTTAATTAACTTAAGTTCAATTGAATTGACTTAAGTTTAATTGAATTCCCTTTAGTTGAATATGTGGCTGTGTATCACATGTTGTACAGTAAAGTGTGTCCACTGTCCACCTGCTGTGGAATACACTAAGCGATGGCACTGTGTGCTGGAGCTCAGATGGCTCTTCAATGGGGTATCACTCTCACCACTCTAGATGTACAAGAGTTCTAGTAGATCCTGCTAACATACTCACTTGTTACGACTGACATGCAAACATTAGTGTGTGTGAGTGTCTGTTGATGTTTGTGACTGTGTGTGTTTGCTCATTGTTGTTGTCACCTGTGCTAATAGCTGTCGAGTGCTATCAGTATTTGATTATGTGGTGTGTGCGTGTGTGTGTGTGTAAGGTTAGAAAAGGGTGGAGATAAACAGCAGGCTTTTATTATCTGTGTCCTTCCCCCACATCCCTCCACGCTCTCGCAGGAGACACCTCTGCCTCTAGTGGTAAGTGAGAGCATTGGTCTCTCTCTCCAAAGGCCCTGCTTGAATCAGTCAGAGAGCGATTCCGTCCGTTATAACCATGGTATTCCCCAATACAAGTCATTTTATTACAAAACACAGTTTCAGGCGCATTGTACACCTCAGCTGTGCATCAGCTACTTTATGGGAATGCATCACTGGAGATCAGAGATCCATATATACCTCACCCCATTGTTTATCTCCCTGAGTCTGATATTATGTGAATAACTATTGTCTGCATGCAATAACATCTAGATTGGTAGATTTATTCATTGTGTAGTATTTATCTGTTGTGGCATGTTATTGCATGTCCATTAGATTTTTTGTGTGTTTGCAGTGATATTAAAGATGGTTAAGATGTCGTCATTAAGATAGACTTGCTCAACTTTGTTTATTTCTGCTTTTTTTGTTTGCATGAATTTTTGGCAGTACCTCTTCTGCAGAATTACAAATAATTCTTTATTAATAATTTACATTTAGAATTTAAAATTAGAATTTAAAAGCACAACACTAAGTGGCCAGGGAACAGCTGTTTTAATCGTCATTGGTTTTGGAACATTTATACTTGAGCTTTGAAGTTGAGCAGAAAATGGCATTCAAGTAACTGGTTTAAAACGAGACTGCAGTTTTGCTCAGATTGGACGTAACGCAGTCCTATAGGCAGTTTAAAAGACCACCACTATTTCCGGCCCTTGGATAGAGCCTGGATTATCAGTTATGGCCAGACTATATATTTTGGTGTTTGATATTTTGATAGTCTAGCTAAAGTACAGCCAGAATATCACAAAATTGAAATGGTCCATTTTTGGGCACATAGTTGAAAGTACAAATGTGTTTTGTCAGCTTCAGGAGCTTCCCTCACTGAGATGCTGCAGGATTTTAGAGCAATTTCATTTTTGTCTCAAATCGTAGGAATCTCCCCTTGATTGGCTAGCTTTCTACCCCCCTGAATACTCTGCGACAAAACCTGGTCTGGAAAGATAGCACTGGGGCTGGAAATACTCGGAGTGGTATTTCAGGTTTGTTTGAGGAGAACAGCCCCTGTGTTTTTCATGATGCCCACAATTTGAGAGAAAAATGAAAGCGCACTAAAATCCTGCAGCATCTCATAGAGCACCTTTAAACTGTTCAACAAGGCTGCCCAGTCCATACAGCTGGGGAGTGGCATGCTAAGACCGCAGACTCATGGAATGACTTCATTTCAGATGACTCTGGTCCTCTGGATTGATCTGCCTTTGTCAAGCCATGTGCTACCACACTAGTACTCACTGCAGGAGAGAGGGTCAGGCCAGCTTCTAGGCTAATAGGGTTCTTACTAGGATTGTCATCTCTCTCTCTCTCTCTCTCTCTCTCTCTCTCTCTCTTTTTTTTTTTTCCCCTCTTTCTCTCAAATTCTAAGTAGCTTTATTGGCATGACTCAGACATGAAGTGTTGCCAAAGCTGACATATGACAATACAACAGATACAATATGTTTTGGGAAAAGCGAAAAGAAGAAATCAAAACAAACCAAATTAAATGCAAAAGACAAATTACAATGATAAGCTAGTATGCTCTGTAGTGTGCTAGTATGTCTCCCTTACCATCTCCCCCTTCTCTCTCTCTCTCTCTCGGCCAGGATGATGATGATGTCCCTCTAGGCCTACCCGACTATGACTCCTTATCAGATAACGGTCTGCTGAGCAGGAATGAGCCCATCCGCAGCAAAGTGTCCAAACTAACAGAGAAATTGCGCAAGCGTTATCCAGCCAACCCTGCAGGTCAGACATCACATTATTTTCCTATTCAAAAATTCTCTCTGTGTCTCACACTTTGGCTAAAGACCCTGATGAGATATGCATCTTCTCTTTCTCCCACCTGCTTTTTGTGTGGACGGCTGTAGGTAATTGCTCGTATTGCAATGCCGTTTTTTCCGTTTTGAAAAAGAGGGTACGTTTTGAGAATACCTTTTTAAAAATTTCCTGAAATAATAAAAAAAAATTTATTATAAAAATTCACTGTGATTTTATTGTAAAATTGCCATTTTTTTGGTGTGCATCATAGAAAAACTGCAGTAACTGTGGCAATAGCTTCTGTTCAAGATGCTGCTCTTTCAAAGTGCTCAAGTCCAGTATGGGAGCCACAGGTATGGACTCAAATTGAGTCACAGCAAAATCAACCACAATATGAAATACTCTCATCATGATTTGTCTGAGTATAACTCATGTTTACCCTTTTCTCTTTATTGGTTATTTTTCATTGGTTTCAGCACCAGAAGCTCAGAGAGAAACAGTGTTTGTTTGTGCGACATGTAATATGTTCCTGAGTAAAAAGGAATGAAAGACCTATGCTCTTTTATGACCTCCCACCATCCCCATCATTGCCTTCCCTGTGGAACCATGGTTTGGCCTCGCAGCTTGGGTGTCTGTCTCCTGCTGAAGAACCCCCGTCCCTAACAACCCCCATGCTGCTGAAAACAGAGGAAAGGGAAGGAGAAAGAGCAGAGACTCTCACAACATGTATACTGTGTATTGGTCACACTGTTATTGAGATTATGGCCCCATTTCTGCAGCAGCTTCTCTTTCTCTGGCGTCTGTCCTTGCGCTGACACTAATCCCAGGCAGAAGTCGTACCATCGTACAAGTAGTAGTGACCACTATTACTATGGCATCTGTCTGCTTGGTTTGCCTCCAAGATTATTTACCCTACGCTTAAACCTGGTGCTAAATAACAGCATAAGGGATTGACATTTTCCCATGATTGTAGTAGGTTTTGCGGATGTACTGTATGTGTCTGAGATACTGGGCAGTCAGAGTGAAAGGGTCTGTGTACGTGGTACTGTATGGCTGTTCCCTCTAAAAGATTCTGTTTTCAAACATATCCACCCGAGTAAGTTCTGAGATTGTACATACAGAATTTTAAATTAAGGTTTATTTTGGTGCAAATTATTTGGGGTGTGGGGGGTGTACCCTGTATATGTTGATCCGCCATCATTATTCAGCTTTAGCGTAATGAGTGCATTAGCCAGTTTTGGCACAGTTACAAGTTTATTAAGTATTTATTTTTTTATTTTATTTTAAACAAAAACATTTAAGTAAAGTAGTAAAAATATTTGAAAGAGAATCTCACTGTAATTTCACTGTGTTCAGCAGAGGTTGCTAGGCTACCAGGTTTAAGGGAATTTTAAGCTGTTTGAATTGTAAGCTGTTAACAATTTCATACAAATGTAATTTTTGCAATACTTGTGGACTTGCCCTACAATCAACTCTGTTTTGCTTCTTTGTTATATTTTAAAGATTGGTTTTATTACTATTTTAGAAATCTATACTGCGGTTATATGCTATGACATGGCACCAATAAATGTTCTGTGCTCAGTATTTTGCATTTTTTTTTTTGCTTATTATTGTTATTATTATTATTATTATTATTATTAGGTCAGTTTTGGTCCGGTGAAAGGGGTTGAACATAAGGGATATGTGAAATTGCAAGCGTTCTTGCACTCTTCAGTGGTGTTCTGAAGTTCTGATTTAAAAATCTCATCCTGTGTAAAGCTCAGCCTATATCTACCCCTACGCCTGCCGTCATCTCCACCCAACCCGCTCTACCCCTCCCTCGCGCGACCTATGCGTGTCCCACTAAAGGGATTTTAGCACCGGAAAATTCTTCGCCGCGGCCGCGCACGGATGGCAACATGGCGACAGAGGTAGGTGCTAATCGTATAAATGTTAAGGCATAGGGTATTTGACGTGTTGATTACGGGGGACACCTAGGATCCTTGTAAGAGTCGGAGTAGCTGTGGGCATTAAGCGAACCATGCATGTGCGACACATGCAAACAAGAGAGGTAACGTTAAATAGCTATAAAATTCAAGACCGCTAGAGGCCATGCGGCTATAAATGATTGTGGCCAATATTTTTTTGCTCAAGAAGATGGATTTTGCATCAACATAATGTCTGTTGTTTAATCCACAAGTGAACTGCTCGCGCAATCAGACATGTCATAGGCAGAAATTAAGTACTGTATCGACATCTTAGGCTAAAGAAAATATGTGGCATGGGCTTGAATTCTGATTCGATTCAATCATGATGCACAAAATCATGTCAAGCTACGCTACGCAATCGGGCATGATTGCACTGACACCGTCTCCCTTGAATATTGAGTCAATTTCCTGAAACAAGGCCTGCATTTGTCGATAATTATTGTTGACACTATTCATATCAGTGTGTTGTATTGTCAAAAAAAATGATGCTCACGTGTAGCGGTAGCTTACTACATTGGCCCGCTTGTCTACCATGTCGCACGGACGGTGACGTAGCAGTGTACACAAGTGGGGCGTCAAAGCGGATAAAGAGGCAACCCTCGCGTCACTAAGCTCTTCGGTGAAAGCAGTTACCGGCGTATTGTTGTTGCCATCAGTCCGGACGGTAATCCACCAATAACGTCTTAACGGGAGTCAGATATGCTTTCAGGACCGCGGACAGCAACTGACAGATCAAAACTCCCGTTCTGTCACGAGTCTGTAAGCTATTACTTGATATTTGTCTTTTTCAGGCATATAAACAGCCTTTTTATTTTGTGGCTATATTATTCTATTCAAGTGTGTGAACACATCAATCTGTACTTTTATTAACATGTGCCACAAACTTCCTATTATATTTGACATCTTGAAATATCGTTTTCCATCCACACTCCTCTTACGGTTTGTGTGTGTGTGTGGGTGAACGGCTGTTTGGTGTATCGTCTTTGCGCTATCGATCGGTTGTGCTTTGAGGACATTCCCTTACGGTAGCAATGTATCTGGATATCCAAAGGGACTTGTCTCTTCTCCACTTCTTGAAAGGCATACATTTTTAATGAGGCGATTAGCAGCAACAACTCGATATTTTTCCGCCAGGTGTTGAAAAAGGGGTATCATTTTAAAAGCCCCATCATCAGTAAAGGTCAACACGAACATTTGTTGGCAACAGCGGCAGGACTGCTTTGGCCAAGCATTCTTTGGATGGTTGGGGGTTGGGGGGAGGCTGGGTAACTGGCCTGTACATGATGAAATAGAGCCAAGAGCAACCACTTGAAAGGCATCAGAAGGACTCCAAATGCACAGTACTGTATAAAATGGAAATGAATGGCCAGTTTATGACTGATGCAATTGAGATGCACTTGGTAAAGTGCTTCCCCATAACCAGTGGCTGCAGGACACAGACCCAGTGTTGCTATTGAAGCTGTGTACCAGGATGTTTGACCAGCACTATTGTTTCTCTCTCTTTGTGTGGTCTGTGAGATAGATGGCCAGATGGCCCTCTGCTTGCAGGACACACTCCGGGATTAGAGCACTGACTTTCCTTCCACCAGCTGCACACACATCTGGAGCATGTACACAAAGCTTAATAACCTTGGGTGCTCGACGGACAGGGATTGACAGAACTGTTGCGGGCTATGTAAATCTAAAGATATGACCTGCCCTCTCTCACCTCTTTCTCTCTCTTCCCCCTGGACACCCCACCCTCCGTCCCATGTTTCCTTTGTCTGCTTAGTTCCATAATCTGCAGGAACTGAGACATAGTGCCTCACTGGCCAACAAGGTGTTCATCCAGAGAGACTACACAGAAGGCACGATATGCAAGTTCCAGACCAAGTTCCCATCTGAGCTGGATAGCAGGGTAAGTATGTGCATGCACCTGTATATATATATGTGTGTGTGTGTGTGTGTGTGTGTGTTTGGGTGTGCCTGTGCCAGTATGTGATGGCATCTGTGTATGTGCGTGGACTAGACAGAAGAAAAACCTATTTCTTAGAGGTTGTGTTGTAGATTGTCTAGTCATGTAAAGGTGGCTCACTGTGGGCAGTAGAAATTAAAGAGGCGATGTATTGATCAGCATAATGATGTGTGTGTGTGTGTGTGTGTGTGTGTGTGTGTGTGTGTGCGTGAGTGAGTAAAGACTGAACTGTCTTTGAGATGTCTTTAAGCAGCTGAAGATGGCTGCCCCATCTCAGTTTTTTTGAACTGGACTGTTGCTTATTGAGCAGATTGAGAGAACTCTGTTTGAAGATACTGTGAAGACTCTGAATAACTACTATGCGGAGGCAGAGAAGATTGGAGGCCAGTCCTACCTGGAGGGATGCTTGGCTTGTACCACTGCCTACCTCATCTTTCTGTGCATGGAGACACGATACGAGAAAGTGAGGCTTTAATTTTAGACATTCACACAGTAAGAAAAATAGAAATGGAGTAATAATCAGTAAATAATGATTGCAAACAAAATTATGTAACACACTAATGACCACACACAGATTCACATGCTCCCAAAGAAGGTATTAATTACCCAAGTTACTTGGTCTTTGTCCCGTTCCTGACATCTGATGAAGACTGATAAGTTATTTAGGAGTACACATTATACTTGAACTTGCCCCTTCTAACTAGTTCAGGGATATGCACGCATCCCTTGACAAAGCTTTTAGAAAACACACATGCTACTGTTGGATTTTGAGCATGCATAGAGTACTTGGTCTAAGCACACAATGACTTTTTCACATTATTTTGACACATTTGTAAAAAATCTGGCTGCAGGTTCTGAAAAAGATCTCGCGTTACATCCAGGAGCAGAATGAGAAGATTTATGCTCCGCGAGGTCTCCTTATCACAGACCCCATTGAACGGGGCATGAGAGTTGTATCCTTTAGGGGTTTGTAAGTTAAAACAACATTTGATTGTGTTTTCGTAGCAACACACAATTGATTTGGAGACACTTAATTTTTTTCTGTTTCTTTCTTCTTCTTGTCTACTGTATTTTTGGATATGTGGCATGTGATAACGTGTAACTAATGTGATCTCAACTGAGCTAAGTTTGGGCAAATGGACAAAGCAGATCAGTGTTGAACAAAATTAGACCAACTATGACCATTCTGAAAAACGAGCACAGCTAAATCACAGCCATAAAAATGAACTTAGACATCAGGTTTATTGCGAATTCAAGGCTTTGGTTCAAAATGTGGATGAACCTAGATATCAGGTTTATTGCGAAAGAAAACCTTTGGTGTATAATCTGCATGAACTTAGATATGAGGTTTATAATGTGAATGCTCAGCTCCTGCAAGAGATGCTGTCTGTCTGCCTTTAACTGCGGGTGTCAGATTGAGATCTCCATCTACGAAGACCGCGGCTCCAGCGGTTCCAGCTCAGGCAGCAGCTCCACCACCAGTAGCAGCGGCCGATGACTGATGCTGCCGCTCCACAGGTAACACAACACTCTCTCACACTTCACAGGTAACACAACATTCTCTCACACTTCACAGGTAACACAACACTCTGCCGCTCCACAAGTACCACTACACTCTGTCGCTTCACAGGTAACACTACACTCTCTAATGATCTTCAGATAACACAACTCTCTCTCACACTTCACAGGTAACACAACACTCTGACATTCCACAGGTAACACTACACTATCTGACAATCTATAGGTAACACAACACTCTCTGTCGCTCCACACGTAACACAACACTCTGGCACTCCACAGGTAACACAACACTCTTTGTCGCTTCACACGTAACACAACACTCT
>JAGFZM010001382.1:38660-52388 GCA_017657215.1 Limnothrissa miodon | reverse complement strand
GACTTTTTACAATCTGAAGCTGGACTTCTGCTATGCAAAATGTATTTGACCAGTTTCCCTCTTCTGTGATTCATTTGTAAGTGAAACATAAGCTCCAACCCAGTGTCTCCTACACCACCCACCCTCCAGATTTTCCTTACTCTGTTCCAGCTGGGCGATGCGGTTGTGGAGCGTGTTGAGTCCCTCGTCAATCTCCTTGTGGTGGCCCTGGGTCTCCTTCCGCAAGGCTTTCCTCTCCTTCTCTAGGAGTTCCATCTTCTTCTCCAGCTCCCCCTCCAGGTCCTCCACACGCCAGCTTGGTTTCCCACTGGTCTTTGTGAAGCCCTTGGTGCCCATGTCTGTGTGATTCTGCACCGCTGGCCCTATTTCAGCCTGCTCCGCAGATGGAGGAACAAACGAGGAAACCTCATAGCTTTGTTTCTCTCTTTTTCAAAATGTTCAAACAAACAAAACAACAAAAACTTCACCATAAAACAACATAGCATCCATGATCGCAGCAACATAAGGCCTTGCAGTCATGCTACAAATCCATGCTATAGACCTGCAAGCATTTTTTCTCAAGGTCTTCTCCATTCGTCCCCTCATCTTTTATTTATGGGCCTGACTGAGCGGATGTGCGTGTATGTGTGTGTGTGTGTGTGGTGGGGGGCAGCAGGTGCAGAATCTACCCAAGAGTGACATGGTGGTGGAGGAGTGCAGAGAGCATTGAAAGGGCAAGTTGTCTTCCCCACATAGTTGATAGAACTATCAACATCAGTAGTCATAGTGTTAAGTTAGGGAAACTGGACTTAAAGCAAAAAAAAAAAGTCCAGTTGCCTTAACTGAACACTATGACTATCACAACCTGGATGAATGAGAACCTTCACAGACCTATTAACATCAATGACTATTTTGAAATGAAATTATTTTGAATCCCATGTTTTCTTATGGCTGTCAGGGATGTTAAGTCCTTTTCGGTTTGAGAGAAGGTTTGTGTCTACAGTTAGGACCATACCTTCTGTATTGTAAAATTGTTTCACTACACCACGTGGTGAACCACGCCGTTATCTAAGCCATAACCAAGGCCTACAAATAATTTAAATGTTGGGAAATTGCATAACATTGTCCTATGGCACATTGTGAATATATTTATCCTGTAGAAGTCACAGCTAAGCAAATAAACTACCCATTTCATAATTCAAAATATTACCTCGAGCTTTTCAATGCGGTCTTTAAGTTGGAGAATAGCTTTTTCCAATTCCTCTACAGCTCTGGCTGTTTGCAATTGTGCTGCAGCCGATGCGCTCACGTCATCCCCGGCCATCAAACGACGGTTGCCCGCCCAAATCCCGACGCTTCTCTCAGAAACACTGGTGTCCTCTAGACCGCTCTCGCATTCTGTCAGTTTGCCAGTTAATTCACCTATGGTTCTCTGGTCCATCTCGATCTGGTCGTTTTGCTGCATGACAGTTTGTCGTAGCTCCTCAGCAGTTGTTCTGAGATAGTCCCACTCGTCATCTGCGTAAGGGTCATCGGCTTGTTGGTGAAGGCCCTTTGATTTACAGTCTCCGGATGGAATCGGTGTGCAAATAAGCCGACTGAAGGTAAACTGCTTGCGGTTTTCACCAGTTACTTCTCCAGGGCTAAGCTCGTTCAGTGTAGGAACCCCCATACCGAGGTCCAAGCCTCCTCCTTCGTATGATTCAGAACCGTGGAGAGCTCCCAGAGGGCCCGCTTGCGCCACGGATCCTGGAGAAATAGGCTGAAGGAGAGCTTCCGTAGACCGGTTGTCTGCTAAGGCTTGAGGTGCAGCAGGCGTCGAACGAGAGTAAACACTGGCAATGATGCAAATGACTGCGCCGAGAAAGGCCAGTACCCCGGCGGCCACCAGGACAACAACGAACTTCATCTTTGCCAAAAATCCGAGTTGGTCTTTCTTGTCTATTTATTTGGCCCACCTAGCCACGCGATAACGAATAAGGCAAGATTTCTTGTTAGAAAATGGAACGCTAAGGCGCTTTCAGCTCAAGACCTGTCAGGTCCAGACGCTTTCCTTTGGTGGGTACTCTGTCTCCTCTGCGTTGCTAAGCTGATCTCTCAGTAGTTACTATGGGGACTGTAAGGGGAGGCGGAGAGATGAGTACAAAGAGTGATGCTGGATGCGTCCGCCAGCAGTGATCTCAACGGCGAGGAAATGAGGAGGGCGAGGAGGGGCCAGACACGCAAGCAGCAAGCAGCTGCGCTCTAAAACACGTAGGTTATGATCAGGTTTTATGACCTGAACTCTCTTAATGGTTAATAGATAACTGTCATTTTATATTTGAAAATTATTTTTATTATAAAGGATTAAATGATTCAAAGAACTGAAGTTAGTTTAGCCTAATAGGCGTATTTGGTAATGTGAAGCAGAGTGTCTGGCACCCTGCCCACAAAATTAGCAATTTTTTGAAAACACTAATTCACTAAATCTCACCCATTGGTCCTATCCAGTGAGCCATAAACTATTAATAAACAAAAAATGGTCAAATAGCTTTTTGGAACAATAAGTTTCCATCTACTGTCACATTCCATCAACATAGATATAGGGTCAAGTGAGCTTGTAGGCCTACTAGACTCAGATGTCAGCCATCTTCAACCCTTGTACTGGATTACTAATGATAAAAAATGATAAATGATAAAAAAGCCTTCATAACCTACGAGTTTGTCTAAAATTTATTGTGATGTATTAAACATATGACACTTTTAAAGTGCACACAAATGTGTAAGGATGCAAGAGACGAGACAGAAAAACGCTGTTGTTCAGCAAAGATACAAAAAAAACTATGCACCCCAAAAGGTTTGAAGGTAATAAACAAGTATAATAATTCTTCAGAACACTAATGGAATAAACAATAGTATTTTGCAACGTGGCTCACACCTAAGGATTATGGAGTACACTGTCAGTTTCAGATCAGCTTGTCCTCCATCCTGTCCAATGTATTTAGGCCAAATGTTTTTTATTCTGTAATCGTGTCAAATAGTGCCACCATGTGGTTATAAGAACTGCATGTCTAGCTCTCATCAGCCTCAGAGAAGTCAACAAGCAAAATAAATGTTTTAGTTGCTAAAATGATGACCATATTTGCTTTTAGGTATAACACTTAAGAACTAATTGATTCCTGACTGCACTCTGTTGTCATAGTAGCAAAATGGCACATGGCAAAGTAGCAAAATTCTTAATAAGGCAACATGTAATTTGTGTGGCTGGTCACACAAGCTATCATCAAGCTATTTATAAGAACACACAAAATATCACTAATAATAAAATACATATATCTGTCTTTGAAGGTGAGTTTTATTAAAAGCCTCATACAAGAAACACACACACTGGTACACACACAAAAAGCAACAATATTATGACACTTACATGACCTGTACAATAAGGGTTTGGAAACATGCCTCAGATACATTACAATGTTAACATCATCATCGTCATCATCGTCATCATCATCATTAATTATCATAATTATCATTACCATAATCAAGAGCATTTACATTATACTTATTACCATAGAGAAACAAACTGTAGTCTTACCACACAGACTTCATAACCTGGGTTTACCATTCACTCAAACCCATACTATTCAAATAACCATGGCTATTCAAACATGGCAACAACATGGAAATAACACAAAAAATCCTAAAAAAATGCACAAAAGCCCATATTTCAACGTTGACAACATTTAATTGTCAGATGAGTTTTCTCAAAGTGACTCAAAAAACTCTTGTCCATCTCATTTTTTGACTGCCGCTGATGGCTCTTGTTACTACATACAACAAATTCAAAGCCCTATAATATAACAATTCAAATGTAGGCCACTAGAGTACAACTGAGCTGCCCTTCTCCAAAAAGGAAATGTTTTGAAAGTTGCATTCTACTTATGAACCGATGCATGATATACAGGTAAACAATACGTACTTCTTGTTTGAAATGTGGACTACTCTGATACGACAAACTAACCGTCACTACAATGTGTTTGTTTGCACTGAGCAGAGCAGCAAAAAAGGCAACACATGCGTTGACACTGGATACTGAACGGATACACCTATATGGGAGGCCC
Organism: Limnothrissa miodon; assembly: GCA_017657215.1. Lineage (NCBI taxonomy): Eukaryota > Metazoa > Chordata > Actinopteri > Clupeiformes > Clupeidae > Limnothrissa > Limnothrissa miodon. The sequence continues at coordinate 48,309 of JAGFZM010001382.1, read as the reverse complement.
TAGGGTCCAGGGACAGCACCGGTAACAGGGGATGGTCTGTGGAGAGTGTCTTTGCCTTCGCCATAGCACCCGCCTCCATCCCACCACACACTGTTTACTAAGATGACTGCCTGGGGGTTGATTAAACTGCAGTCCAAGCTAAAAATGGTCCTTTGCCATCTACAGCAGAGTCTCACCCACAACTCCAAGCTCTTCACAAACAGCTTTGGCCTTTAGCCCCAGAGGGATCACAGTTAACGTCAAACACAAACTACTAAGGCAGACAGAGAGAGAGCGAGAGAGAGAGACAGAGAGAGGGAGAGGGAGTGGGAAGTTGGACATAATACATAGAGTAAAAAGTAAAAATCACACACGAGCATATGGTAGGTTATATGTTACACTCAAAATGCAGTCCTCAGGTTGAATAAGAGTAAAGTCAGTTTAGCATCATGCCAGACATGTCTCTCAAGGAACATGACATAAACACGCTGATAGAGGACAGAGGAACAATAACTTAAATGTCCTAATTTGATGAATTTTGCAGCTTTCTATTGTGCGTGCATTTAAATACATATCCTTACGCCTGTGCGATAACTGAGACAAAAATGTGTGGCAAGCGTCTTCTAGTAACAAACAAGAAAGGAACATTTCTTGATGCCACGCACAGTGGAGTGAGTGTGTGCATATTGCCGTTTCCTGCTAATAAACAATCTCACTTAACCTACACTAACAAAGTACCGCTGGGTTTTTTTCAGTCTAGACAGATGCTTCCGAAAATATCCTAAAGGCAAAACTATGGGTCCTTCAATTTAGCGATCTCTGTGGTCCCTTGGGTACAGGCTGAAAAAGGAGCTGGAGTCTGCAATGCGCTAGACTAGTGATACGCAGCCTGTGGAGATCACTGGAGTGGTTAAGACTACCTTCATCTATCACCTCCATCATCATCACTATTGTGCAAGAGGACATGCATTGGACACTAGGAGAGATACTCATTATTAGGCCCCTACTGCAGCATCAGACTTAAGAATCCACATCTCTACTCCTGGTCCATCAAAAATACATTGGACTTTCTTGGTAAATGCAGGGACCCTGCGAGGTGATGCAGCCCAGGGAAGCAGTCACGCTGTGGGCCAGCCCGCCTGCCTACAGTCCTATGGTTGAGCCATCGGGGTGGCTGGGAGGGGCGCTGACAATAGCGGCTCCTCGGCCTGAGGAGGTGGGGGAGGTGAGGAGGAGGAGGAAGCCGTAGCAGAGGGTGAGGGAGGACCGGAGTCGGCTTCAGAAGGCTGACAGAACTCTTTGATGGTGACAGTAAGGAGGTTGGTGGTAACGTCTGTCACAACCACGTTGGCACAACGGGGGGCCATCTCGGGGTGCCAGTCTGGGTCCCCCTCCACTGGTGCCCTCCTCCCCCCTGGTGGGGCGGAAGCGTCGTCCACGGGGGTGGTGAGGGACACAGTGCCGCCATTGCTGGCAGCGGGGGGCTGACTGGCAGGGGTGCACCCATGAGACTGATGGAGGACTCTCCTTCTGGCTCCCCTCTGAGACGGCGCGGCAGAAAGGCCGGCACCCTCCTCGCCCCCCTCCTCGTCCTCTAGAGAGGAGGCAGAAGATGAGCGCGAGGAAGAGAGAGAAGGCGAGCAGGGGAGGAAGGCGGCCGGTGACTCGGGAGGTAGGGCTGCAGCAGCGCTCTGTGCCACTCTTGGCTCCAGCTGAGAGGGAGCACCTGGGATCTGGGGAGCGGCCTGTTCAGGGCTCAGTTTGGGGGGAGCGGAGGCCAGGGCACTGGGCTGGGACTTGGAGGGGGGCTGAGGTGCAGCCAACTGGCTCTGGTGAGGTGTGGTAGGTCTGCTGTCGGAGCCGCTAGAGCTGGAAGGGGACGGCGGTGACTGATACTGGGGCACGGCTGGGGCAGGACGGGTAGAGGCCCGGCCGGTCGGTGCCCTGACACGAGCTTCAGTGTTGGACGCCATCCCGGCATTGGTCTGGAAAGCAAGTGGGCCAATCCCCTGCAGCCCATACGGCTTTCCGTACATGGGGAAGCCCGTCATTTTCATGGGGGGCTGGAAGGGTCGGTATGGGACGTCGCCACACCTCTTCCCGATGATGCGGTTCCGAGAGGGAATCCCTGCCCTCCTGCTGGCAGATCCCCCGCCTCCTCCTGCTTTGTCGATGACCTTCAGGTTCAGGATGATGCGACCTCGTTTGACCTCTCTGGGCTTGACACGGCGGTTCAGAATGCGCACTGTCTCTGAAAAGGGTGAGACGGGGGGGCGGGAAGAGAAGGAGCCGCTAGGTGGAGCCAGGGGGTCTGGACGGGGCAGGGGCCGTCGGGACATGCGGTGGCAGCGACGGATGTCCTTCTTCAGCTTGTGGGAGGCGGCCAGGGAGTGGAGCTTAGGAGAGGGAGCAGCAGAGGACGAAGATGAGGATGAGGAGGCCAAGGAGGAAGATGAGGAGGTGGGATTGGACATGGAAGCAGTGGAACTGGAGGAGGAAGGAGGCCGGGAGGAAGAACGGCGAGGAGCGGCACGGGAGCCTGAAGCGTGGGCCGATGGCTCACCTGCCTGGGCCCGTGCCTGGATAAAAAAAACATGTGAGGTCCTTGTTCACACTGGCTCAATCCTAATGTCCTTCACACTGACTCACCATAATCTTCATGTTCACACTGGCTCAATTGTAATACCCTTGTTCACACTGCCTCAATCCTAGTGTCCTTGATCACACTGACTCAATCTTAGTGCCCTTGATCACACTGACTCAATCCTAATGTCTTTGTTCAAACTCACTCAATTCTAATGTCTTTCTATCTGAGTGTCTGAGTTCTATAACCTTGACGACTTAATTGTCATGACATCTGCCAATCACAAGTCTATTAAAGGTGCTCTCTGAGATGTTGCAGAATTTTATTTCTATCTCTAATCGTAGACATCTCCCCTTGATCGTCTAGCTTTCTGCCCCCTGAAAAAAAACAGTCGCGAACAACACAGGGGTTGTAACACTCAAACAAACCTAAACACAACAAACCATGAGCAACCAAATAACAATAAAGATGGTAGAGGATGCGCATTAACTCCCACCCCATCTTGTTGCCAATTGGTTTGTCGTTGTTTGTTATGTTTAAGTTCAGATCCTCCTATCGCTAGCATTTGTTTAAATACACCACTCAAGTTTGAGTTATTACAGCCCCTGTGTTGTCATTCGAAGTTTTTTAATAGTGTATTTAGGGGGCAGAAAGCTAGCCAATCAAGGGCCTACGATTTGAGATGAAAATGAAATTGCGCGAAAATCCTGCAACATCTCATAGAGCACCTTTAAATCCTTCTTGATGGAACTTGTTGTAATAACATGATTGTATGCTCTGAGAAGGTAATGGGATTACATGAATCAGGGGAAATAATGATTCAAAAGTTCAAACCTTGAGAACAAAGTTTTTTGGTTTAGGCCCACGCTTCTTTGGCCCATACAGCTCCTGCTCACGCTCTCTGTAGGCGGTGGAAGAACATAATAGGTACAGTCTGACTCAGTGTGACATCAACTTATGTTCATGGAAAAAGTTTTTTTTTAAGTCAATTTACAATAAATAAAATTAAAAAATACTGTGCTTAGTGTTGTAAGGGTATGTTATGGGTTGTGTAGGAGACACACTTTTGTTCAAAAGCTGTGATGAGTCTGTCATCCAGAATATTTTCTTCTGGTTCCCATGTGCTATACCTGTGATAAAATCGAAATATAGGTATTTCAGTAAACACACACACACACACACACACACACACACACACACACACACAACACAGTACTTAAAGGCAGTTTCTACTGTGTGACTGGGGTCTTTTGAACAAACAACTTACTTCAATGCCCATCCTTTCCACTTCACGAGATATTCGATACGACCCTACAAGAGCAACAAAAAGCATTCAGTACAAATCTCATCCCCGATTCAGGACCGACTCTGGCTTTTAAAACTGGGCTACTATGGGCATTTGTGTTTAATTATAGTATCATTTTCTTAAGGTCGATTACAATTTAATTAACATAATGGGTCTGACGCCGATGCTTCTGCAACATTACCAAATTCATAACTCAATACAATACAATTTAAGGTATCGCAACTTGCTGCAATTGCAAACCACTGAGTTTAAAATCAACGTAAAAGTGCAGGGCATTTAAATGCAGCTGGCAAACCGATGCGTGTAGTAAGCAGTAATCTCTTACTGCGATAGTTGTACGTTAATTTAGCTAGCCTTGCAGTAACCTTGTACTGTGCAATGTGTAGCACTTCACGTTAGCTGGTTACGATTTTCCCTGCAAAACATTCCCTCCAAGTTATCGTTAGCTGGATTGGTTCAATCTAGTACGCACAGTTTCACATCATGAATGGAAATCTCCTGACAGAATTAGAATCGACCGTGGTCTACTACAAAAATGGTCAAATAAAAAACAAACAATAACATGATCAGTAGTTATCAAGCAAGTTAGAACATAATGTTAGGCCTCCCCCTCGTCATTGCGGGGGAACCGCGAAGCCTCGGGTCTCGGCATCAGCATACGACCGAAGCGACCCTCACCCTTCAGCTACAACAGAACCAAATAAAAGGCCAAAATCAGCACCCACTTTTCGTACGCGACGTTTCAGTATGGCTTCCGCGGCGAAAACACGATCCCCGACCGCAGACAGCTCCATCTTTTCCAGACTCTCCAGACGGTTCTGTCCGCTGTCTAGCCGCTGGCGGCGAGAACACTTAAAAATTTTGTGACAGCAACAAACCCCTAAACGAGAGAGCAACTGTCACGTGTCCAGGGTCAGCCCCTTCTGGTCGTCCTAGCAACGTCAAGGCACCATAGATGATGATGCTTCTCATGAGCACACGGACGAAAGTGTGGATAGTTCTACAACAAATAGGTTACCACGCATTTTTATTGAAATTAACTTGTTTGATTAATAGTTATGTTGTAGAGTAACTGAAGTAGCTGAAGTAACTGAACCATAAAAATTGACAGCTCGTTAGATATCTAAAAAGGAAAGGCTAAGTAAAATTATAGATTTTTTATTTAGTTACACTGCTGGGGGCAGAAGTTGTGCACGTATGTTAAAGAGGAGAATTTACTACCCTCTCGTACTGCCCCCTGGACAAAGGTTCTCAACTGATTGGACTAGCTGAACACATTTCGCTGCCAGTTGATTGGATAGTCAACAATCTGTCAGCGCCCAAGTAAAGTTTGGTTGAAGTGCTGCGACTGTTGATGTTCTGTCATAAATCGCCAGCTAGGGCTAACGCTAGCACTAGAACTCCCACTAGAAAGAAAGATAAACTGGGATCCAAAGGTAAGTGCAGTAACTCAGTTTGTTGGATTGGAATAGGACTATGGCTCACACGAAATTTTAATGATCACGCCAGACTAGACTTCATATCGTACGATGGTCAACGCAGGTTAACTAAGAAGAAACCTACATGAGAGTGCACCGCTTGTCAGAAGCAGTAGTGACCTTATCATCATGCTCCTAATATAACTTTAATGTTTAAATGATCTCGATCGCTCCTTTTAATTGGGTGGTTTTGATTATTGTAAGTTGGTAATTGAAAATGGCACAAACAGCCTCTCAGCCTATTAGCCTGGAAACTAAAAGGCATCATCAGATATAGTTGAGGTGAACCTATTATAGCCAACGACATTATTGCCCACTAGAGTTGAAGGACCGCTTTGTGTCAGTCTGACTACGTTGGCTATGTTAAATGTATTTGATCTATTTTGCACTGTAAATCTATCGCCTTTGTACTAGCGAGCGACAGAGAGTTTAGGATAAAAATATTTTCTAAATGAGCATCCTGCTTTATCTTATGTATTCAATGACTAGCTTTGGCTTGGCTCGGCCGTCAACAATTGTTGATAATCTCTCTTATGTTTTAATGGTTATTCTTATCTTTAACTGGCCAGCACTGATGTGTAATAGACGGTAATAGTGTAATACAAATATTTAGTTCCACTTTGGCTACATATGCATTTTACCTTTCTCAATTCCTATAGACCTTTTGCAGAAATGCAGTTCATTGGGCGTCTCTTGGACACTGTCACTTCTGTCTCCAACTTGTTCTCCAACCCATACCGGGTGAGAGATGTGCCATTGTCTGAATACAGTGATAGGGGAAGGACAAAGCTGAAGGAGGATGGAAGGATAGTTTTGTACAGGAACCCACCTAGCCAGTCATGGGACTGCTTGCTTTTGTTTCCTGACACACCTGGGACAGCCCTCAGGTAGGCCATTCCCATTTCTCTACACTATCTCTTTACCTCATTCTTTACCCTCTCTCTTTAATGCACAATAGACAGACAACACCTACATTTCACTACATTTTTTATCTTTTAAAAAAAGTATGTGACAATAAATATCCTTGAATCCTTGAATCCTTGAATCCTTGGTTCATCTCAAACGATTCTAGTGTTGAAATGGGGAATCTTTGAGTGTTCTTTCTTTGCTGTCAGTTTCTTAGTTTGCTTGCAGTTTGCTTGCATTTCTTGAAAACAAGAAAAATGCACAGCCTTTGAAGTGTTGAAGGTGTGATAAGACTGAATATGAAGATTTTAGCATACTTTTTAGTTTTGTTTATTACACCAACTTTTCTGCCATTCTCTTGGTGGAATGTTTCCATCAATACTTTTAAATACTTCTTATGAGAGGAGAGAAGTCCATCAGATAAATTGTTTCAGCTGGTTATGTCTTAACCTGCTTGCCTAACTTATTCTGTGACACAGAAAAGAATTAGGCCTGCTGATAACATTTGTTGAATTACTTCACCTTAAGATTGCTAAGGAATTGAGATGATAAAGCAAACACTCAAACCTCCATCATGACATGTGATTTTGGTATCTGTGGTCATTCTATTTTATCCCAGGTTGTTCCAAGTCCCCTCAGAAGAAGATGCCATGAACTGGTTCCCTCAGTATTCCCTCAAACTCCGCCCTTTCTATGAAATGATCCCCTCTTTAAAACCCGAGACCATCCAGCCAATAGTGGACTGCCTCCGCAACCACCCAGACTGGAGCTCTGCCCATATTGCAGTGGATAAAGGATTAAGGGAATGCTTGAAGCACAATTATATTCTTAGGTGAGACTGTTTGCACCCTAGGCATGTGACATAAAAAATGAGAAATAAATGGGTAGAAGAAAGAGGCAATGTGCAATTTCTTTTCTTTCTATCTCTTTCTTTCTTTTCAGTCAGATAAACGCTCGGGATGGCCAGGGTCAGACACCGTTACACCTGGCCTGTGAACAAGGTGATGTGAGTTGCGTTCAGGAGCTTCTTGATGAGTGTCAGGCTCGCACTGATGTCAAAGATAGAAACGGAGACACACCCATGCACTGTGCTGCTAAGCAGGACACTGCGGGCGTCATAGAGGTGAGTTGCAGGCCAAGCCCAACAATGAAATGGGTGTGCGGTTATGTGAAGTATGCAGCTCACTTGCCAGTTGACCGTTTGTGTGGTATATACGTTTGTGGAAAGCATGGCAGCATTGAAATTCAGCCTCAGTCCTCCCTGTACATCCTAAGCCCTAAATCCTAAACTAACCTATAATCAGCTTCATAGTTAAGTCTTAGAGGGTTCAGAGCTTGGGGTTTAGGGAGGACACTAGGATTTAGCCAAGCCTTATTTCTGTGCTTCTGTGTACACTGTGGGTAATCTAAGTATGCTCTCCAGGTGCTGTGTTGCCGTCTGTGTGCTGGGGTGAATGAGCCCAACCTAGCGGGGGAAACTCCCCTGCATGTGGCCTGCCGCCTTGGACGTGCTGAAGCTGTCAAGGCCTTGCTGGGAGGTGGGGCCCAATGTGACGTTGTTGGAGGCAACTGTTACCCCATCCATGCTGCCATGAAGTACAGCCAGAAAGGGTGAGCAGCAGAGAAGAGGGAGCCTCTGCACTTGACACCAGGCTTGAACAAAGTCTTTCATCCTTGGAGAAGCAAATCTGTTCATCAGCATCCAAAAAGTTTGTTTTCATTTCCCAAAACCTTCTGTCCAGGTGTGCTGAGGCCATTCTGACTGCAGATCCTGGCCAGGTCCAGGCTGAGGATCCCATGTATGGTGGCACTCCTCTGCACTGGTCCAAAACCTCTGAGGTCAGAACCTTTTACTTCTCGGTAACCTTCAGATGTCAGTAGGTTCCACGCAAATGCTCCTTGGTACCTTGCAGAAGACTCAGATGCAGTATGTTAAGGCCGTCCTAACAGTGCTGTGCTCTGTGGGCATGTGACAGACTGCTAGAGCCTGTGTGATAACCAATCCCAATTGGTTGGTTGGTCTTTGCTTTCTTTCCTTTCCCAGATGGCTCGGATTTTGTTGGACAGAGGCTGCGATGTGAACTACCTCAGTAAGACAGGGGAGAGCCCTCTCCACATCCTGACCAAGAAGGACCGCTTTGAGGCAGCCATGGTCCTGCTCACGCATGGTGCTGATGCCAACATCCGTGGCCCCGATGGAAACACTGCCCTGCACCTTGCCATGAAGGTAGTAAAGGCTTTAAATAAGTCTGCGTTCACTCTGTAAACTCTATTGGCAGAGGTGTAGTGTTAGACCTCTTTGGCGCAATATCTGACTGGCTTGCCAGATTCAGAAAGGGCCTAAGAGATTCTTGGGAATCTCATAGGACATAGGACCCGACCATATATGTTTTGGGCTTATTTGCGGCAGGCTGGACAGAGATTGCAATCCTGTCTTGCAGTCCACAGTTAATGTTTGCTACATGGTCTTTAAGGAACTTGAAAACGTCTAGTTACAAGAAACAGGATGTTAATTGATTGGATAATCCAGGCATTTATTCTGCTCTTTGTGGCCTTCAGCTGGATCACATGGACCTGATCAAGGCTTTGATCGTGTTTGGAGCAGATGTTGAGATTCACAATGATCTGGGAGAGACGCCAGGCCTCATAGCTGCCCGCACTAGCAAAGGTGAGGCAGTGAGGTCTCAGAAAGAAGTCAAATTTTAGCAGTTGACCAGGGATGGAGAGGATGTCTGTGTTGAAAACTATCCCATAAATGTCTTTTATTTATGGATTAGAAGAAAGGAAGTCAGACTTCTAAACCAAAGCTTGTTCAGATGTCACAGCTGTAGGTGAGCAGTTTGTAAGATTGCATGTGTGTGGTTAATCACAGGCATGTCATTACATGTATGCATTCATATATTTATACTGGATATAAATACTTGCTTTTCTCATTGCTAAGTAAAAAGTAACAGTTGGTGAATAGCTGGATTTACATGTGCGTGTTCATGTTGTCTGGGGTCATTGCATATGTAATGATATGTGAATGTATTGCATGCGTAGGCCTGCTTCATATTTTACCATCTCAATCAGTTGTGTTCTTCTGAATGGCAGTCATGTAGAATGAAATTATTAACATCTAACATCATGTCATGTTCTGTTTATGATTTTTTTTTTACTCATCTTTTGACAAAAACTACCCACTCTCTCCGTCTTTCTCTCTACCCATCTGGTTTTGTTGTGGACTGCTGTGGCTCTAACCCCTGGCTTTGTATTCAAAGGGCCCAACAGAAAGGTTCTGCTGGACATGCTGTGTAGCGTAGGAGCAGAACGCTGCCACCCACCAGCAGGGCCAGACCTGCTCTCCCCCAGCAAGAGAACTACCACTCCAGGCATAGGTAATGCCTCCCCCAACCC
>JAGFZM010001382.1:0-21252 GCA_017657215.1 Limnothrissa miodon | reverse complement strand
GCTGTGTTGTCCTGGAGGCTAGCGGATGTTTCTCAGTGTGCTGTGTTGAGGTGCTGTGTTGTTGTCCTGAAGGCTGGCGGATGTTCCTCACCGTTCTGTGTTGTTGTTCTGTGTTGAGTAGCTGTGGCGGATGTTCCTCAGTGTATTGTGTTGTGCTGTGTTGAGGAGGTGTGTTGTTGTGCTGGTTCCTCCTGCAGGCAGGGCTGGTTTCCTGCTGGTTATGTGGCCCCAGCTGAGGATTACCTGCAGCCCTCAGGCACTGGGTAAGATGCTTCTAGAACCTAAAACAATGGCGTTTTAAAAGAACTAATAACTATTAACTATTGGCTATAACATGGCCCTACATATTGGTGAATTTCATTGGTTTGACTTAAGTTTTTGTCTGTACTTGTACTGCACTTGTTCTCCCTTTGACCCTTCTGTCTGTAGTGGGGCCTCCGTTCGAAGTCACAGCATGAGTAACATTTTTGAAGTGACCGACCAATCAGAGAAAGTCAGTACCAAAACTGAGATCCCACCCCCAGCTCCAGCAGTCCGAAGGAGCTCAGTGGACATCCGTTCAGTCTCTCCCCTTCCTGAGAAAAAGGCGGAGCTCTCATATGAAAGCAAGACCAATCCAAAGAGTTACAGTGAAATCCCGCCCCCGGTCACCCCACTTCGGAGGGCCTCAGTGGACGTGCGTCCTGTCTCTCCTCTGCCTGACAGGAGAGCTGAGTCTCATTTTGACAGCAAACCAGACGGTAAAGGCTTTGATGTCCCACCCCCGACTCCACCCCCTCCACCTCCTCCACCACCACCTCCTCCTAAGAGCCCAATGGAGCTGAAGCCTCCTGTCTCCCCGCTGCCCGACAGGAAAACTGACTCCAGCTCTGGGGTGAGCAGAGCCTTCCTCTACAGTATACTGTAGGTCCAGTGCTTTCACCCCAGCGCCCCCTCAGCCTTAACCCATGAACCCACCAAGACTTCACTGGCACAAATTCACTTATCATCAAGCAGATTCTTGCCTGTAAAGTCTCTGAAGGTTCAGGGTAGAGGGTTTAGTGGAAGGGTGTATGGATTCAGCAGAAAGTTAAACAATACTATTCTATCCAATGTATTAGTATTATTTGATGAGTAGATACGTGTAAAAGAATCCCTGACTAGTAAGACATGTTGACCTTGTAAGAATTATGTTGGTATAATCGTGATAAAGATTACAGAATTTGAGTGTTTTTAAATTCTATTATAGCAGATAATTATAGATCATTCTTACATGTTTTACTAGCAAGGGGTCCTTTTAATTTTTCAACTTTTAATCATCTTTTATGGCTGTAAATGGTACACCAATGGCTAAAGTACCATGTTTGTGTGTACATGTTTGTGTGTTTATATGTTTGTGTTTGTGTGGCCCCTATTGACTAAACAGAGATCTACTCCTCATGGCCAGTTCCCAGAGAATCCACTCTTCCCACGGTGAGACATTGCGATGAGCCTGTTTGTATATGTGTCTGTGTTTAATAGATAGCGTAGCTGAACGTGTGCTCATTTCTCTTCTCTCCTCGACCTGTTCTTGACTGCTCTGTCTAATGTTCTCACAGGGGCACCAACCCATTTGCCACAGTGAAGCTTCGTCCCACCACCACCAACGACAGATCTGCCCCACACATTCACTGACTCTTGGTGTGCAGCAGTGCCTAGGTGCAGCAGCATAATCCAAAACTAACAGAACTGTGAGCTCTTTGGAGTTGATATGAAAAGCACCTTGTAAGTTATCAAATGAAATAATTACTCATCTATTCCCGTTACATACTGTAGGTATGTAGGTGTGCTTTAAAATGTGTTAATTGGTCTTGAAAGTTTGCTAGGCTTCTGTTTGATTACTTACAATAGACTATTACATTCCCCTAACTTTAATGAGTCTTTTTTGATGCAGACTTTTCCTATTTGTCCAAGTAGAGAAGAAGTGTAATTGTGTAATGTGTGTGTCCTGACATGCTCAGATGATAATTGTCCATGTTGAGATCATTACGACTCTCATCCCATCATTGAAACGAGCAGGCGACTGAAATAAACACACACTCTCAGTGTACTCAAGACATTGTTTTATTTCTCAGCGGGGCCATTCCCCTCCTCAGAACTGAAGCTCGCCTTCATCAACAGCTTGTTTTATTGGCATATTTAATCACTCAGTAGGGATGGGGGGGATAGTGCTGGAGGTCATGATGGAGAGGAAGAGAGGAAGAGACACTCCATTGGGAGAGGGGTGTCAGAGCATGACTACAGTTTATAGGAAGACAATAACACATAGATCTAGGTTGGGATGATCAAAACCAAAAAGAACTCAGTGCACTTTAAATAAAACAGAGACATGACGAGAGTGTTTTGTATAAAAAGAGGTGGAATAAATTGAGGTGAGCGTGTGTTAGTGTTGGTGTGTGCAGGTGAGTTGGTGTGGCCTCTGGTGCCCCCTGGTGAAACACAGTGGTACAGGCACTCTCTCCACACCAGGAGGCTCAGAGGGAGGGGTCAGGGGTCAAGGGTCAGGTGGGGTGAGAGAAAGGCGTGGGATGAAGGATAGGGGCGTGGGTGAAGGACACGGGAGGTGGGGGGTTGTGGGAGGGTTAGATAGCCCACCAGGCGGCCAGGGATATGCCTGTTATTCATGGACCAAGGCTTCAAACTCTGAAGAGACAAAAAGTTTCATGAGTTTATGGTTAGTTCAGCATTGGGCATTTTTTTAAAGAGAAAAATAACAGACAGTGAAGTCACTAAGAGGAAATGTCTTCCCCCTGCTGCTGTTGTGGTAGTGTTTACATGTAACTCACATGGAGTATTCCAAGTAACTCACATGATGATGTATGAGTGTTTGTGTGTGTGTGTGTCTATCTTACCATCAATGCCAATTTTTCCATCTCCATCCTTGTCAGCGGCATCCAGGAATGTTTTGGTCTCGGTATCCGTCAGGTCTCTGCCCTCAGCGGAGAAGCCCTTCAGTACAAATCTAGAACAGTACAAGTCACAGGCAGCACAAGCACAAGTATAAGCTGAGCTCACAATGCACTCTCTTTTAAAACTGTTGAGCTCAGAGCAGTTTTTTAAGACCGTCAACAGCACAGGCTAAGTTCACACTGTACTTTTTATATGTTATGGAGCTTTTTGTCTTTATTCCAATAGAGGAAATGAGTGAGAGAGAGAGATGGGGAAGGATCATGAAATGACCTCGGGTTGGACTCAAACCCGGGTCCCCGGATTTATGGTATTGTGCCTCAGCCCACTGAGCCATGGCGCCCCATAGTGTACTTTTAGGGCGTACTCACACTAGGTACAGTTTACCAGTACCGTGCTGGAGTACGGTTGTCTCTGGTTCTTGGTCCGCACTCACACTGCACATATCGAACTGAACCCGGGCACGGTTGACTTGCTGTGTTCTGGAATCTTTACATTTAGCATGTTTTTGTTACTATAACGACCGTCCACTCCCAAATATTCTCGGAGATGAAATGGAACATTATTGTTTATTCCCTCATAAGTGATTCTCCGTGCTCGGGTTCGCTTGCAATCACACTACATGCGTACCATGCCCGAGTCCACCTCTCCCAAGCGTACTAGCGCACCGCTATTCCTTTACTGAATCTGATGTAGGCTGATTAGGAAAAGGCTTAGGCTTATTATAAAAACATAATACTTTCTTGACGAACAAAACACTGCAAAGTCGAAAGAGCGAGAGATTGCTGCGTCTACACATACCGCCATCTTCGATCAATATTAAGGTCACTCAATGCCCTTAAAAAACAGGTCTATGGATTGGTGGGTTGTTTTACACTGTATTTCAGAAGTGTTAAGAAATGTTAGCCTGAGTGCTTGTTGGTGTGCTTATTAGTTTGTGCTACTGTGTATTTCTGTGCTTGTTGGTGTGTTTCTATGTGGTGCTTCTCACTTGAGCTCCTCCTCCTCGATAAAGCCACTGGCGTCCACGTCCAGCACCTTGAAGACCTGCTTGACGTTATCAGCAGACATTGCCCTCAGCCCCACCATGTCAAAGAACTTCTTGTGGTCAAAAGAGTCTGCCGCTGTGCAGGGTAGAGAGAGGTTCACTCCATTTGCATTTACCACATGCCTTTATCCAAAGCAGCTTACATTTTGTCAGCTATCAATTACTTCAGGGCCAGTCTCCCTCAGAGCAACTTAGGATTTATTGCCTTCCTCAAGGGCACAACAGTAGCAGCCAGGATTGGAACACACAGTTTCTAGGCTCCTTGCATGCTAGCCTAGTTCCGTAACTGTTATGTCACCACTGCCTGGTTCATCAGACATCCATTGCTCTATGCATAAAGTAACCTCTTGGTGACCTATTCAAATCCACACACGTCACAATCTTGGTTACTGTTGAAAGGAATTATTTTATATATAATGTTTGTCTTTCTTGTAGACACTGTCTCCAACTTTTGAGGTGTGAACTCTCTCTCTGTGTGTGTATTCAGGCCTGGGCCTCTTCCTGGCAAGGTATTAACCTCATTTACAATTAGATGGGGCTCGGTCCCATTTGATTAGATAATTGATAGTCGTGACCTGTGCTTGGACACCCACACGCAGACAGAGAAACCCATGCCCACCATTTGTTGACCATTGTTCTTTGAAATTCCTCTTTGAAGATTCCTGGATTTAGCCTAGGACAAGTTCTATGTCCAGTTAGAGGTCAGATTGGTAACCACGGCGTATGGTCTGTCTCTCCCTTGGGCCCATTGTACAAGCAATAAACCTGACTTTTGATTCTTCACGGTAAACCTGACTGCGTCGTCAAATCTATAGCATATTTTTGCTATCACTATCATAAGTAAACATTGATTACTTGAAATGTATTGAATCTGTCTTCAGTTGAATAGAAGGTTCTACCGATCGGAGCAACCTCTCCTTACCCTTGAATGCATCAAGAGCCTTCTTGATATCATCTTCTTTCAAAAGGTCTTTCATCGCCATCTTGGCAGCTAGGAAGCAAAGAAACAAGGGAAATAATAGACTGTCAGAGGAGGCGAACTAGACGGCATTACTAACAAAAATGCACATTTGATCAACTGATAATTTGCAATAATTTGTGTCAAATTGTTGTGCTAAATGAATAATCTACATTCACTAGTCTTTATGTCAATGTGAACGAAATGACATGCATGCCCTTGAGTTGGTGGCACATTTAGAAACATAATACCTCATCTGACCAGGAGCTGTGTGAAAACTTCACTTGCAGCATGTGAGCCATTTTCGGGGGATGATTCTAAGCAAATATCCCTCCTTTGGATGCTCTATTTTCTTATTCCTCTATTTTCATATCCTCCTACAGATGTTCTCCCTTCTATAGATGCTCTACATATCTCTCCAACAGATGCTCTATATAGTCTTTCTATGGATGTTCTGTATATGCCTCCAATGGATTCTTTATTTCTCATTCACTCTCTAGATCACTTCCGCAAATGCCAAGCTCTTTGGGTCCTCTGACTCACTACACCAGAGTTCCACAATACCAGTTGGAAAGCTCTAATAAGAATATAATCTTGATCTCTTTTTGATCTCTTGATTTCTTTTTCTCCGGACTAGTGTGTCATGATGGTAACTGTGCGCCATGGAAACAGACAAACAATAAATAGCAACTCGCAACTGTCTTCATTAAGTTAACATAATTAGAAAAGAACATTAATTAAAATCATCTAGTCTCTATCAGCCATCTATCAGCAATAAAGTGATCCCATCCTGTTTGCCGGTTACACCAATAGGTACGTGTGGCTGTCTGCTGACCTCAGGTACTCTACAAGGGGTTTACCTTAATTGCTGTCATCAAGCTACTGCAGTCTTGGCAGAGAGCTGCATTTCACATCTATTTATATTTCCTCTCGGTATTACTTTGCCTTAGATTTTTTGCAAATCCCTTTGAACAACTGCGATATCATGCCAAAGGCAGTTGATGGTGCCTCTGGTTCCCTCTAAGAAGTCTCCATTATGGTTATTTTGGTATAAAACAAGGCCACGGACAGATGAAGAGCACTGTCTGATAAACTAGGTCAATCTTTTAGAAACTCAAGTAACCACAGGAAAACATACTCCTTCAAGTGGATTGAGTTGTTAAGACTCCTGTTGTCTTTTCTACACACTTGTGAAGCTGACATCAGAGGTCAAAGATAACGTATAGTCTGGACTCCAGTATCTCCTCTGATTTAGCACAAACATGGTACAAATACCATGTGTCCAGCGTTTGTGTGTGTGTGTGTGTGTGCAGTAGTGAAGTTCCTGGACTATGAGTGTTGGGTTGGGCAGAAAAAAAGAACTCTGGAGAATGTGTTGTGCTGCATAAGAAACTCTATCCCTCTGTGTGTGTGTGTGTGTGTGCTTCTGTGTGTGTGTGTGTGTGTGTGTGTGTGTGAGAATGTGTCTTGCATATGTATGTGCTCACGTAAACCAACGCTGAGATCAGAGGGGATAAGCTTTCCTGACATTTGAAGTGTCTTGGCAGTGTGGGGTAGGTCCCCTCTCAGTCCCCGCTCACTGTGTGACCTCAACAAACAATTCACTGACTGGCATGTGTCTACTGGTAGTACTGCAGCATCACTAATAACACCATTTACAGTGTTCTTATAGATATAGAGATATATAGATAACTAGAAATGAGTATTTCATACAGATTTCACTATATATTGGGTTTTTTTTTTACTTTTGATTATTTTTACAGGATTCATCTTTATAATATAAATATAATCTATATATTATAGAACATTCTATATAGGTCATTTAATCAGGATCAGAGCCTATACAATATTTATTTTTTACCAGCTAATCTACAAACACAAAAAATATGTGTTCTTTATCAAAGGCCAAATGCTACTTTCCTAATTTCCTCCTGATTTATTTCAGTGATGACAAGAGTCATTTTACACCATAAATATTGTTGCATGATGTAATTCACACTGGAATTTGGCTACTAACTTTTCAGCCATGCCTATTTAATGTTGTTAATATTATTTATGCAAATTTGGTACTAAATTGAGTGCAATCTGTATTCATGTATACATTTTATATTATCTATTGTATCAAGTACAGTATTTATTAAAATACATTAGTCAGATTAGAAGCTATTTTGCAAAAAATCATCAGCCTCAATAACACTTGATAATTGATTGCATAAACATTTACATGAGCTGTGCTATGCTTGACATTTTAAGAAATTGATTTTTCCACATCTTGACCCCAATCCTGACCCTCACAATTCTTAAGGACTCCTAATGTATATAGGTATCCTCCCTTACCTGCTTGATGAGAACCTTGGAGAGAGAGAGATAGAGATAGAGAGAGAAAGAGAGTGAGAAAAAAGGGGGATGGAGAGAGAATGAGACAGATGTAGGTTGGGGACTCCACTCTTTGTCTTATATACCCTCATCCATTTTAGGAGGGGGACACACTCCCGGCCCCAAACAGAAGGAAGGTGTGCGACGCCCACTGTGTGAAACTAGACCAACCGCTGCACTATTAATAATCACCCCCCCCCCCCCCCCCCATCACCACACACACACACACACACACACGCACTCTCTCTCTTTCTCCCTTGGTATCTTTCTCGAGTTCTGTCCCTCTATTTTCAGCTTTTTTAAATTGTAGCCATTGGTGCCTTCATTCCTCTCTTATTTTTGAGTTGTTCCAAAGCTCTCTCTTCCCAGTGAGCTAAGATCAGATGATCCTCTTCCAGCTCACACCACTCTGTAGATTTTATCGTCTGCCATTACATCACTTCCTCTCTAGGATGAACGTGAAGTTGCTGCTCCACCTTGCAGATGTCTCTGGGATTAGGAACAATTCTCAAGAGCAGCTGAGCAGTTCCTAGTCCATCGGCCCCTGCTTTTAGTTCCTAGCCCCTTGGCCCCTGCTTCTAGTTCCTAGTCCCTCGGCTCCTGCTTCTAGTTCCTAGCCCTTAGTCTCTTGCTACTAGTTCCTAGCCCTTAGTCCCTTGCTTCTAGTTCCTAGTCCCTCGGCCCCTGCTTCTAGTTCCTAGTCCCTCGGCCCCTGCTTCTATAGTTCCTAGCCCTTAGTCCCTTGCTTCTAGTTCCTAGTCCCTCGGCCCCTGCTTCTATAGTTCCTAGCCCTTAGTCCCTAGCCTTCTGCCTCAGTGCCACTCCTTTTTGTGTTTTGCTTTTACATTCGAAGCCCAGCTGTGCTAAAGGAAACATCATTACTGATCACAGATCAACTCTCTGGCACAGCATGTATGTCTTCACAAGCATACATTTCATCTTTTATGCTCTCATGCATTCTCTTTCTGTTCATCACACGCCACTCATAAATGAAGCTAATAGCTCAATGTTTGCCCTTACATTGTCTGTTGCTCTGAGTAAGATGACTATTCAGTCTTGGAGTTGTTTTCAAACCAAGGCTGCTACCAGAATGCATACCATGTGGTCACTTGACATTTAAGTGACCGACATTGTGTGTGTGTGTGTGTATGTGTTCACATCTCTCTCAAGTTTACTAGTAAGGATCGGGCTCTCAGTCCCTGTGTGCCTTGACACCATCTGACACCAAGTCACCTCATCACATATGACAGATGGGCTTGATTCCATTCCACACCTTTGGTACTGGTGGTCATACAGTCATCATATCTTTACATATGACCCTGGGGGATCTGCATGAGTTTTCATCCCCCTTCAGAAGCAGCTCAGAGGTCTTAGACTAGACACGGAGAACACAATCTTTCTTTAATACCGACAGAAAAATACCACTGCCTTAATCTTGCAGTTGTCATATGTATTTCTGTAAAAAGTAAGAAGAGGGGTTTTGCTTCTTAAAAAGAAGCTGAAAAATAGAAAGCTTCATAGCTGCCCATTTTCACCCACGTTTATTGGCAGGGGGGTTGTGGGTATTGGTTCAGGCCCTGGCGCACACAAAGAGATATCAAGTTCTCGTCCTAAATTTGCTTCCCTTTCAGCTCTGTTTTCTCCTCTCCTCTTGGTTTCCACCCAGGAGGCTAGATGAGTCCGCTTATGTCCACAATATAACCTAAGTAGGAACACGCACATCCCAACTGGACAGCTTCTTTTAAACGCCAGGCCTTTAATACAGATTATTGTTTCCATGACAATGAGGAACGTGTGTGTGAATATCAAGGGAGGATAAAAAATGATTGGGGGGGGGGAGTGGAGAAAAAGTCATTTGATGAACCCTGAAGCTTAACTAATATAGAGCTGCTCCCCTGAGCGGGGTCTGAAGGGCCAGGCATTGGGTGTCTTGTGAGGTAGATGACTCTGGGACCCTATAGAAGATCAAATATCATTTCTCAGCTTCTCTCCCTAACTCACATTTCTCCTTACAGAAAATACTGTACATTGATACAGTTACTAGACAACAAAATGGACTAGATAACATCAGGACAAAAGACATAAACCCTCACATCATGAACATAATGTTTTTTTTTTTTTTTTTTTTTGCATATTATGACATTTGGTCAAGAGAGAGAAGAGTACTAAGATCATATTTATTCACTGCCACATTGGAAAAAAGTGAAAATGCAAATAGACCTGATGAAAATGAGGGAATGCAGGGGTTGTGTGTCAGAAACCCTAGTGTCCATGTGAGAGGAAGAGAACCTCAATATCAGCACCACTGCTCTCACAGCCGCATCCATTCAGAATCTGTAAATAATACTGATTTAATGATAGTATATGCACTTATAAATTCTTAAAATAACACAGATTTAGTGGTGGTATACACACGTAACTGTTTGAGTTGTCCTTGAGTGGAGCTTGAGAAAAGGTAGCCGCTGATTAAGAGCATATGAGCTCCCTATAGTAGGTTGCAACAGCGGTGTGTGTCCCCTTGTGTTCAGTGTGTCTGGGAGCGGCACAATATCACACTATTTACCCTTGTCCCCTATTACATTTCCCTACTTCAGCACTTTACTGTGGGCACACTTGGTACAGGGCTTTGGAGGAGAAAAGAGGAGAGAGGGATTGAGTACAGCAGGAAGAGGGAAGGAGAGAGAGAAAGAGGAGTGGAGGGAGGACACAGAAGGACATAAATAGGTCTGGAAACAGATACGCAAAGCAACCAACAAACATCTATGCAATACCATCTCTCCCATGTAAAGAGAGACACAGAGGACGAGAGATAGACAGACAGCCAAAGAGGAGACCTAACTGTCCAGCATAGGAAGAACTAATAATAGTGTTAAATACTATTGACTACTTAATAGATAATAAGACATATTAATACAGCATGTAGACTTGTGTGTGATCAAAGAGGCTGTGTGTGTGTGTGTGTGTGTGTGTGTGTGTGTATGAGTGTGTGTGTCATGAAGAGGTAAAGGGTTTTAGGTAATGGCACTACTGCTCTAACGCCACTCAAGCAGGTGTGGGGATCCCTCTCAGAAACAGGTGCAGGATTGGAAACAGTAGAACGCTATGGCCCACAGCTGTGTGTGTCTGTGTCTACTGGAGGTCTGCATCTGGGTTTGTAGCATTATTTCTGTAGACATAATCCTAAGTTTTTTTTATCAAGATTTTTAATCAGCTTATTTAAATCAAACTCATAAGTGTAAACTATACAATACAGTATTGGGTCTTCAGTAAATTTGTGTGGGTGTCCTCATGTTCCGTTTAACATATTAGAGTCCCCAGGGACCTGCTAATGGCCCTGAGACATAAACTCATTATTGATATGGCTTTAGGCAACCCATTTAGGGCTAGTAGTTAAGGATGGCTTTCAGTGGTTTACCAAATGCTAAACATACAATGTATGCTAACAAATGAACACAGTAGATTAAACAGAGATCTCCGTCTGTCCTGCTACTATGTCTTGAACAATGTTAGCTAGAGTATGAATGTCAGCCTCATCCTTCAACTGCTTTCTCTTCCCTTCTTTCAGTCCCTCCATCTCTCCTCTTATTTCTGGAAGGACATGGTGTCAACATTGTGACCATAACTGTGTGTATGTTAGCACAGTAAGACAGCACGTCAGTCCGTTGGAATTTTTTTGCACAGCCTGTGTCCTGATCATGACATTCACACCATTTCTTATTAAAGTGGTAAGTTACAACAGTCACACACACACACACACACACACACACACACAATCATTTGTACATGTACTACATATCATCCTTCACTCTTCACACGATCATGAGAAGAAAAAAAAAAAACACACAGCTGCCATGACCTTGGAGTTAAATGCGTCCTAAGCTGAAGTGTTGTAAGGTTTGCTTGTGTGTGTTTGGGTCACACTAGCGGCCACTCTGCGTTGAACATAGCTTTGGTATATCATATGAATACGGGTCTGTTAAAGGTAAGGCTTTATTGTAGGGACAAAAATAAATATGGAATTTGTAAGTGTTAATATTAAGCCTCTCTCCATGCACGACCACAAACAAACACACACTCAAATACATTTAGAGCCCCCAGTAGTAATTCTATTTCCTCTGAGAGCAATGAGAGTAGTACTACAGTACTACAAACAACATTCACACGTTAGTACAAACAGGAATCATCCTCTTGAGTTTCAACTGGTTTCAAAACGCCTCTGACCCAAAATTTGTGGAAAGTTAGGAAATGTCTCCTCTGTAACGCCATCTAGTGGAGACATTGTGGCACTGTAAAAGCTTGGGCTTCACTTGTGCCTGAGGCCTATTTGTTGCCATATTGTTTCAGAAGCCTAAACATAGATGGAATGGAGGCCTACATGTATTGATGGTAAGCCTCTGACCGTAAAAACCCAGGACCCTGATGTTGCAATCACTGCTCTACCCAGGTCACTGTTGAGCACAGGGCTGCCAAAACTGAAGAACAGGGAGGATATTTTTATTTGACTTTGGAAGTGTAGGACATAACACTCTCTTTTTTCCAACCGTGGTCAAGTAGATTACAGCTGCAGTCAAGAAATCCTTGCAGTAAATTACATTCATCCCTGTTTCATTAAGCCTGCAATCTTGAGGAAATATCCATCTGAATATCCGTCAGATCAGACAGTCCCTGATCTTTGAGGCTGCCAAGCTCTCCTGGCAGGGAGTATAGAAGCCCATTCTTGCAGTATAGGTAGCTATAAGGACAATATATGGAACAATGTAGACTGACTTTGTAAACTGACAGCTAACAGTATCTAAGGGTCACATGAAAACGGAAGTTCTAAGCCCCTATTAGTCAGCTTTGGCTGGCATTCGCTATTCTCTCTACATTTACTTCTTGAATTTCCTGATTTTCTAAAGTTTTACTGCAGGGCTTAGTAAGGGATTTTAAGGGATTTTAAATGGTGATAGTACCAGAGCCTTTTGAATGAACTATATCATTACACATGACTGCCTACCCAAGAATGCTACATTGACCCCACTCCATGCTCTCCTGCACCCTTTTATTTCTCACAGGTGTGGGGAGGGCTGTGGAGACTGACCTGCTCCCTGTTGCAGGATGAGACAGCAAGTGAATACAGGGAGCCGTACAGCCTCTAGCAGACCCTCCAAGACTTCTACACTACATGTGCACACAGTGGTGGGAAGGAAAGGACAAATCCGATTTGACCATTTACCATTCATGAAAAGAAAAAATGTTTAAAGTCTCCTGGAAAGGATGGACTTCCCAGATAGTTCTAGAAAACCTTTTATGACATTGTATCCCTTGACTTGCTATTTGTTTGTAGAGAATTTGATGGACTGGACAGACTTCTTGGCAGTTTTATTCCTCACATTATTGAGAAGGCTTAATCGGGTCTCACATACCTGTTACAGGTGCTGCCCCTTCCCAGGGAGCTTTTTAAAGTGCGTTACCACAACACTGCAAGATTCTTGTCAACCAGAGGTGTCCTTATCTGGACATCTGTTTTGTGGCTGGGATAGAGCCACTAGTACAGATTTTGAGAAAACAATGAATGGATCAAAGAACTTGACCTGCCAGGTGGACTTACGACAACCCATTCACTGTACTGACTACATGGACGACGTTACCCTTTCATGTTCTGACATTTTATCAGCTAAAAGTCTCTGGCTATAGAATGCTGGAGGACTTGCGAGTTTGAGAAAATGAATGGGATTACGTGACTTTGCACCTTCAGGCAACAAACGTTAATGGATGGGTGAGTCTCCAGTGATTGACGTAAACAAATCCAAGGTGGCTGGCCTGGAAACCATTCCAAGATGGCTGACCTGCCTTCTCGCGAGAGCAAAGATTTTAAAGGGCTCATAGAATTTTAAACCACATTTACCTTGTTATTGTTGAATTTAGGTAGGTTAAGGCATCCAATGGACCTTACCAAAACTTTAACACAGTCTCCCGCTTGCTTCTACATGTAAATTTCGAACTAGAAATGCCAGCGCTGAAACGGGCCAATCTAATCAGGGGCCCGATGTTACGTAAATTCAGGAGGATACACCTCCTACATTTGCACGGTCCAATCAAAGATGGTTTATAACCGTCTCTGGTCCAACCGCCTGTTGCCAGGTTGAATTTGCCAGGGGTGTGGGAAATACGAATCGTTTTGTTCTAACCCTTTTAAATGAGAAAGAATAAGATGCTCGAGCAGTGCTCCTGGGTCACTATCAGACACACAATTTTGCATACACTGTTATTGAGCCTCAAACAACAATTTCTGATGGTCAAATAACATGTTCCATGATACCTTTAAAGGGGCAAATTAGGCAGTTGAATAAAACCAACAGCTATAGCACTAACTATTTAAATATACCATAAATAAAATATAGTCATAAATATAAGCAATTTTGCTGGCTAGAGGACTCATCCTCTTTAACTGGAAATCAGCTAACCCACCATCATTTGGACAATGGGTGACTGATGTTAATCTTACTTTAATAAAAAATGAGATGCTCCCTTAAAACATTTAAGAAAGTGTGGCAGCCATTTATACATATAGAACAGAATTTTAGACCTAGCACATAAATGTATTTTTATGCCCTGGTCCAGGTCTCCCTGAACTATGTGTAATTCTGACAGACTCTACAAACAACAGGTTTCAGAAGGGTCCATTGGAAAAAAAGGAGGGAATAAGAGGTTTGTGAACACATTGTGCTAGTGAACACAAACATACACTAATCTAGGTATTTTTATATTTTCCGCAGTCTCACCAATTATTTTGCTAATGGTCAGGACAAAGCTAGGTTCTCCACTCCCCGTGGAAAGACTTAATGACCAAGACTTTGGAATTTTAATTCAAACTTAAACTCGGTATTAGGAGCCCTGGTAATAACTGTAAATAGTCTACCCTACCCACTTCACATTACTCCATCGACCATATTCTCGCTTCCTGCTTTCAAGTCGCAGAAAGAGCGACATCTGGTTTCACTACAGAAACGGAACTTTTTGACGGCACAGACTTCATTCCTCATCTACACCCCGATGACATAGCCTATCTTTGATTCTAAAGGACAACATGGCGCTTCCGCGTCAGCTGCGAGATGAAAGGTGAGTGCTGATGCAGTCCCAGAAGTGTATTACAATGGGTAACTTAACGTGTAATATCGACGAGAATGCGATGCTGTAAACCGATGAGTGCGTGCTCACATGCCCAGTTGGCAGTGTTGAAGAGTATTGTGTTATGAATATTTCTATCCTTTGTTACTCTTTGTAGCCATGTCACAAGTTGTGAAGCACACTTGCAATGTTTTTAGTGGCTAATTTTTAGTGTTTCTCGCGTTTCACAAATTTAGGCATGAGATTTAGCAGGTGAGCCATTCCAAGCTCAGAATTACTGATTTTAATAGAAAGAAAGGTCATTGCTGATAATCTGCTGTAATAGGCCTAGATTGTTGCATCAAAACCACTTTAAAACTATGCATCAAACGGGCCTTTCAGTCGTTTAATTTCATCATGTAGGAGTGTACAAATCAGTTTCCAATTATGAAATAGCAGAAGTAGCCTAGTTTACTACATGTAAGGCTACTATAAGGCCGCTATCATGTCTCTTACATACACATACGATATAACAAATTTTATACTTACATATAGAATGTTTTTAAAACAGTAGCATACTCTTGGGTGTAATTTCTATTTTTCGTGCACAGGATAGAAAAAATGGGAGAGTATATGCATGTGTGTGCTTTATTGAGTCCTAAAAAATTATGATTCTGATGTTCAGAATTTCTTGTGATGTAAGTTTGGAGTATTTTATGAAGGTGAATAGGTCATTTATTCTTGTTTCCTTCCAGTGATTTTGATCAGCTTCCAGATAACATCCCCATTAGTGCAACCATAGCAGACATTGTGGAGAAGAAAGGCTTCATTGTCTACTACGTAATTTTATTTATTTATATACTTATTTTGTTTTATATCATTCTATTATAATAAGGAGAGCTGTCATCGTGTCATAAAATAGTTATTGTCTTTCTCTATTTCATTTTCCAAATTCCACAATTACAGTAATGTTTAATGTCACAGTTCAACACTAATAAGATATTAACTCTGACAGGTACCGATATGGTAAACAGTGAGGGAAATATGAATTTTCTCTTACCCGTTTTTATATGTCGTATTACAGTTAAGTTTGGTTTCTCTCCTCTTCTTCATTTCTCTCTCTCTTTTCTTAGCAATTTGTGATTGAGGTGAGGACGAAAGGTGGTAGTAGGTACCTGATTTACAGACGCTATCGCCAGTTCTTCACCCTGCATCAGAGTATGGAGCTTAAGCTTGGGTCTCAAAGTGGCTCTTACACATGCACTCTCCCCATTCTGCCAGGTGTGTGTTTGTGTGTGTGTGTGTGTGTCTGTTCATATGTGTGTCATTACACTCCCAACATCTTGCTGAAGGATTTGCAAACTACTGCACTCCTATCTATTTTCAATTAATTATTGGTAAGTCATCTTGTACTCATGACCACGGTCATATGTCATTCATCTTCAGCAGGATTAGGAAAAATGTTCTCAAGTTGGGATAATTTGGGAAAACAATGTTGATACTGCAGGCTTATCCTGACACTAAGGGAGGAGGAGAGGGTTGAGTCCAGGACAGAACAGATCAAGGAGGAAGAAAGGATGGGGGCGAATACGTCTTCACTTAAGGATAATAACATCAGCCCAAGGAAGAGATGGAAAGAGAAAAAGTGACACTGGGTACATGACTATGACTAATTAACTTAGCCATTCCAAACCTAATTATACTGCTGTATTGGCAGCTGTCTCGGTAAACCCTGCTTTGCACCTCATTTGTATCGACTTCAATCAACCCAGGCCTGGATAGATAAGATAAATGCAAATGTCCACAGCAGGGGATCTCAAGCAAGAGGTGACCTGACACCTGACAGGTGACAGGGCTGAAAGACCAGGAAATGGACAGACCGTTTTAATTGTATGAAGAATGCCCAGAGTGAAGGAGTTTGGTTAGGGTCTTTTGGTAAGCTGTTCTTCTCTCTTTCTTTCCCTCCTTCCTTTTTCTGGAATGCAGCAGGTAGAGCATCTGCTTAGCAGGTGTGTAGGACTGTAGATGTTCTGTGGCCTCAGACAATGAAGCTTTGTTCTTCTAGAAAATTCTCCACATTATAGTCACACTGCCATATTAGTGGGACAGTTTTCTCATCCATGATGCTGCTCTCATTCCTGCTTTCTCCCTCACATTGTAATAATGGATTGGTATCCTGCAACAGTATTATTTGACTAGAAAAGATCTGAATACGTCTTCCATATGGGTTCTTATCCCTCTTTTTCTCTGTATTATTGTCTTTCTCCCATGTCTCTCTTGTTTCTCTTCTCCCCTTTTTCTGAGTGTTTCTTTTTCTCTCTCTCTTTCTCTCTCTCACTGCATTCTATTGGAGGCGGACCGCTGCTGTTGAACATTGCAAATGCTGTATCTACCGTTGTAGGCCACAGTGGCGCATTCTACACCGTTCGTTCACCGTGTAATGACTCATTAACTGAAATATGTTGCTTAGTGGGCCTTTAATACACTAACTATCGACCCCTAAATACACAGGAGATGGAATGCCTGCGTGTGTGTGTTTGTGTGTGTGTTTACATTTGTGTGCACTTGATTGTTGATTTGTTGAGGGGGGGCTTGTTTTTTATTCAAGAACAATACAATTAGTTAATAGAAAAATAATACACCACTGAAGGTTACCATTATAAAACCACTTTTGGTTTTATTTTGAATTGTGGAAGTTTGATGAGGGAGCCATCATTTTCAAATCCAAAATAAACAAAACCCCAAAAGCCCAAGAGGGAATGAGACCGACGTACAAAAAGATTATTGCACTCATTAAGTTGAAGTTAAATTTAATATTAACTAAAGTTTGACACGACCTAATCAAAAAGTTTATTTATGTATGTATATTTGAAATCCCTCAAAGATTTCCGCCCATCCATGCTGGTTAATTTAAACTCATCATAATCGTATGTGCTTCCAAACACATATCGCTATCTACATACCTCAGTCTTTAACTCAATAACATCTTGGCTTTATTGCATGTAAATGAGTTTTATTTGTATGCACGATTGGGGATTAAAACCTCATTAGTGCGACTAATAAACGTGTTTACTGGAACGCTTGCTAACTTGCGTGGCCGGGCTCTTCCTAACGGCTGTGCGTGTGTCTGCAGGGAAGGTGTTCATGGGGAATAAACAGGAGATAGCCGAGAACAGAATCCCCGAGCTCAACACTTATATGAAGGTGAGGCAGGGAGTGCGCTGGCTTCACACTCAGGTCTTTTATCACCTCCACTGCAGCTGTCTGGAGAGTTCCTCACTGCATATGCTGGAGGTTAAATGACATTTAAAAGGCCAAATGGCTCTCCCTTTCTCCCTCTCTCTCCCTCTTTCACTTTCTCTCTTCCTCGCTGACTTTTTTCTGTTCCCCTCTTTTTTGCTCTTCCTCTCCTACCTCCATTCATTTGTCATTTGAATTTCAGCTCAGTGCTTTTAGCCTCCTACTTCCCTTTCTCAATCGTTCTCTGTTTCTGTCTGCTGTTTCCCTATATTCGGTGTCTCATTAAACGAAGGCCCCTGAAAGTGCATTGTGTTACTGTTGAAACATGTAATCACTTGATAATAAGACCTGATTAGTTTGCTAATCTCTCTCTCTCTCTCTCTCTCTCTCTCTCTCTCTCTCTCTCTGCTGTGTTGTTTCAGAGGTTGCTGAGTTTACCCACTTGGGTTCTGCTGGATGATTTGATCAGAATGTTCTTCTATCAGGCAGAGTCGGACAACCAGCAGGTTCAGCGGCCGCTGCGTCGCCTCAGGCCCCCCACGCGACGCGTGTAGGAGCCCCTTATGCAATAGCACATCCCACGACACTCTGCTTTTCCACACATACACACACACACACACACACACATACATACACACAAAGCTTTCAGTGTTACATCTGGGTTCCAAAAATGCTGTTGGCACATTCAACACACTCACCACAGCTTTTTTTTGCCATTCACTGCCCTCATACGAACGACTGATGGACTAAGTGCATTGAGCCCCAACCTATTAGAATCAGAATCAGAATCCATGTTAGAGCTCTTGTGACAGCTGATTAGCGCAAGTGGGCTGCGAAAGACTTGTTTCAGCAATGTGCCTCTGTTTTTTTCGAAACTGCTCTGATATTTTTGAGTGTGTGTGTTTGTGTGTGTGTGTGTGTGTGTATGATGCACTGCTAGAATGATTGGAGCTTCCTCTCTGAGGAGAGTGTTGTAATGCAGGAGGTTACACACACACACTTCCTTTTTTCTTTCCTAGGAAGACCATCAAGACCACACCTGACCTGCTCTCCACTCCAAGAGCTGAGGTAGGCGCACCAGCATCATCGCCTCAGGCAACCACCTCACACACACTCATACAAGCATACACGCACGCACACACACACACACACACACACACACTCACACCTGACAGTCATGAGAACAGACTAATGATCAGTTCTGGAAGGCTAATATCACAAGATGGTGACAGTCTCCGGTGTCACGTCACCCTGACCTAATCAGCCTAGGGATGTGCTCTATTAGTCACTGTTTGTGTGTGTTTGTATGTGGGGTGGACATGACACAGCTGAGCGTCACTGCAATATAGTTGAGATCATTGGTAAGAAAAAAAACATTTGATGTCATTTGACCTTTAATTACAGTCAGCATATCTGATGACATTACTGGTGTCAATAACAATAGAATTGTCCTGTGATGCTTTAAGACATTAACTAGGAGGAATATTTGGGAGATGTAATGTTCTGAATGAGAGATCAGTCCATTTAAGGACTAAACTGGTGATGACATGTTCAACAACATACAAGTATGTCTGTCGTTATGCAGCATTTTAGAGGTCACTTCAGAAAAAATGTCTCCTCCGTTTATATCTTTGAATCTTAGATTGAATTTAGATTGTATCCCTTAACCACAAAATCCCGTCGCTAAATAGATAGAATTGCGCTGTTTCTGGACCATCCACCCGATCAGTATATAATGGCTGAGTCCATAGTTATTTGGCTGGAGTGGACACCTGCTCTGCTTGCTATGCAGCCAGTGTTTGTCTTTGATAAGGTCAAAGGGGTTTAGCAATGTTCTCATTCCTCCAGTGTTCCAGCTCCTTCTCCACTCCACTTCCCCTCATAATTTCTTTATCCATCTCTGTCTCGCCCTCCCTCCATTCTCACCACCGCCTCACCACCGCCTCACTGGCTCTTTCCCACTCATTCTTCCACCCTCTCCCTCACACACCTACTCTTTTCCTCCTCCACTCTCTCTTTCTCTCATTGCTCTCCATTTATGCCTTTTATTCTTCCTCTCATTCTGTCATGACTCTGTTCTTCAAACAAATCTCTTATTTGCTTTGACCTTTATCTCGTATTTGGACAATGTCTAGTAGTGTGTATAAGCCACTGGACCAGCTCAAGTACTAACTTATTATGAGTGCAATATGCACTCTGTCCTCGGTCTCTTTATGTCACTACTGTATCTCTCTGTCTGACTATTCTATCTATCTGTCTACTGTACTGTATACCTCTGTATCTATTTGTCTGTCTGTCCATGTGTTAGTCCTTCACTCTTGCGCTGTGTTCGTTACCCATGGCATTATCTTTAGTTCACACCTATTCTGGCACACTGCACCCCCTGCACTGGAACAGAAACCCTCAGAGAAAAACACCATTTGTATTCCATTCTCAACCTTATCCTCCATCCCTAGTGTGTGTGTGTGTGTGTGTGTGTGTGTGTGTAAGAGAGAGAGAGAGAGAGAGAGAGAGAGATGCTGGAGATTCCAGAAAAAGAGGGTTGATGTAAGTAGCTGTCGCTGGTTGGGTTCCCATTCAACTAATTCCCATTTATTCCAGAGCTGTATATACTGTACTGTATTTCACCAAAATTAGCCTTATCAAGTTACATTTGAATGAGCTGTTGGATTACTGTAAACCGCAATGCCACCGGGACCACATCTATGGATTGAAACACAGTAAATGCAGATGTAAGTAAACTGAATTGCATCATGCCGTATTCACAATAATAGTTGCTCCACCCCCTCAACCAAATGAAATTTATATTAGAGGGCTGATGTGACTTCATAGGCGTTTCCAAGGATATCCTCTGACCATACACAAAGGATAATGGTAAATGGGCTGCATTTATAGGTGCTTTCTACTCCAAAGCACTTTACAATGTTTGCCTCGAATTCAGCCATTCACACACGGCGTGGTGGAGGCTGCCATGCAAGGTGCCATCCGGCCGTCGGGAGCAATTTGGGGTGCAGTATCTTGCTCAAGGACACTTTGACCCCATCACCCCTACACAAGACACAGCTGTCTTCTCCTGGGCGGTTAACTGAAGGCATCTGACAAGTATGTTTCCCCATCCGTTTCAATGTTACATGTAGGTCAGGCTGGTTGGAATGGCTTCCACTGCTGTGTAGCCACAGTTACTAATCTGTAGCATTCTGTGCGCTGGTGTGTATAGATGTTGTATATATTGTCATAGAGGGTGCTCTTTTGTTTCTATCCCCCCCCCCCCAAGTAATAGAAGCTGTAGGCTATAATTATATGGAAGGGGAGGGCAGGCGGAAGACCAGTAAAATCAGATATTTTACAGAATGATGACTCAGCACAGGCTATGAGTCAGACGTGTGTGTGTGTGTGTGTGTGTGTGTGTGTGTGGGACAGGATCTTCCAGTAGAGAGGTGTTTTATAGTCCCTGTTGACCTTGCACCACTTTTGATTTGCACCTCACTTTTTTCTCTCTCTGGCCATCTCATCTCTCTCTCTCACTCACTCTCTCTTTCACTCACCTCTCTCTCTCTCTCTCTCTCTCTGACCATCTCGTTTCATCTCTCTCCTCTGTCTGTCCCTGTGTCTCATT
>JAGFZM010001381.1:224061-245496 GCA_017657215.1 Limnothrissa miodon | reverse complement strand
CCCCCCCCCCCTCTCTCTATTTCTGTTTTTGTTCCTGTGGTGGCCCAGTGAGTTGCCAGCTCCGATGGCTCTGACCCCAGTACATCTGTGCCAGATCGGGTCCGAATCTGCTCCCAAAGTCTGTGGCTCAAGCTAATGCTGCCAACGGCCAAGACTCAGCTTCTATCACAGCCGCCCAGACAGAAGAAGGCTCCGGAAAAAGACCAATGTGTTCTGGCCTGAACAATGAGCTCTGTTGTGCGTGTTGAATCCTTAAGGCCTCGCAGTGGTGCGGCTCTTGGCGTCGCCCACCTCACATGACTTCCTGGTGCTGACCCAGGAGCAAAGCGCTCACACTCATGATCATATTAGACATGACTTAGATGTTTGTTAGCCAAGTAAGCACTGACCTCCTCCCTGACAAAAGGAGGGTGTGTACTGGTAACCTAATCATGGTGTTGACTGAAAAACTTGAAATAAGGTTAATGATTAGTTATGGATAGAGAACTTTTTTTTCCATTTTTATTGATTTATTGTATGTCTGTGTGTGTGTGTTTGTGTGTGTGAGAGAGAGAGGGAGAAAGAGAGAGGCAGACAGGGAGAAAAAAAAAAAAAAGAGAGAGAGAGAGATGCTTTAAGTATACAAGTGACTTTGATACTCATATGTAATATACATAGTTCGCTTTGAGTACCCCCTGCTGGACACACTGTGGAACTGCATACATTTAGCTTCCTGCTTCTCTCCCCAGCATAACACAATGGTGGCACACACATTGATACACCACACAGATACACCAACGAGTCCGAGATTTATTAAGACAATCACAATGTCCTGGCCCAAATGACTGCCACAGCACTCCTAACAGGGAGACTAATCAAACATTATTGCAAGCACGGACCTCCTTTCAATTTGGAGCCGCCTGAATGCATTAGTCATGTACACCAGAGACAGTGCTGTGACAATGGCTCCGATTATAGTCCCCAACACACTATTAATGTATTTGTCTTTTTCATTGGAACTAGGTTAATTATTAGACTGGAAGAAAAGTCCTTGTCCAGCTTTCAGGTGAAGGACAATTCAGACCTGATGAAAAATTGAAGAAGGGAATTAAATAGAAGAAAAACAAGCTCTAAAAAGTTTCATGATATTTGGGTTTCAAGGGTGTTTCATGAAAAGATGTTTGTTAGAACAATTGACATTGGTTTATTTGTTTTCAGTCAAGTCAAGGCTAGTGCTTGGAGAAATCAGATTACAATAGCTCTTCTTCTCATGACATCTTGAACTCAAAAGAAATTATTAACAACTGCGTGTGTGTGTGTGTGTGTGATAGAGAGAGTGTGTTTGCTCTGTGCAATTTAACAAAAGAAAAATAAGTCCATTCATTTTGCTTGTAATTTCCAAAAGGGTCGGTTGATGTTAAACTGATGTTAAATCATCTTTCCTTCAGTTCCTTGGCGTGCAACTGTGTTAATTCTCAGAATAACAAAGAACTGCACTTCTCCTCTCCTCTCATCTCTGTGGTTTGTTCAGCCTGAAATATGCAATTTTAAACGACATGCGTATGGTGTGGGTACCGTAAGTGTATTATAGGTATTTAATAGTCACTTTTATGGCTAAATGACTCATTACAGGGTGAATGAAGCTCTTTCGACTCCCCCTGGTCTCTTGGCAATTTTACTGCGTTTGACTGTGGACTGAAATAATTTTCAATCATTTCATTTCATTAGCAAGGTTGGTAGCAATACCACACACTTCCTGATATACCTTTAATGCATTAAGGAGCGGGTTGAGTTAGAAGGGGTTGGCGAGTTACATCGGTACTGTGTCTTTCATTTGTATCAGTAAATCTGATCAGAAGTAACATATGAACAAACCCACATACACCCAAATAACAGAAGGTTAAACCTAACTCAGACTAGACCACATTTCTGGGCTACAAGGAGTTAAACACCTTTATATTGCATAAAGTTATTGAGTTAAATACGCTTTCATTGGTGTGTGTGATACTCTTCAGTACTACCACAACCCAGATTTGGCCCAATGTGGGACGCTACCTGCAATTCTGACAATGCCACCATGTTCCAGGGTTCCTGTGACTACAGTGCTAAAGGCTGAGACTAAAAGAAGGGAACATCCCAGGAGGAAGCCTGTACTCTGCCATGGGTGCAGTCTTCAGCTCTACCAATAATATAGCTGGCCCCCTCCTGGGCTGGTGCTGGATACCACCTCCTCACTGGAGCCAGTCCTGGCGTCCTGGGATTGAGGGGCGGAGTGCAGGTCAATCCCAATGTCTCAGTGGTCACGCTTCCTAGGATTGCAGATAAGAATGTTCAGTTGTATAGTATGGAATTTACAGGAACCCAATGCCCAAAGGTATGGCCACACAGTTCTGATGGAATGTTCTAATAATATATTTGTATAATAACGCATATGAAGAGGACAACCTGACACTCCCATGCATTTCAAAAGGGAGATTTCCCAGGCCATGCAAAATAAATCATATATTTCTGATGCCAGTTTCCAGCTCAGCAAAGCAGAGAGCCACCTACAGGACTACAGACTGAAGACGACTCCCTCATGATGCCTACTGTGTCACAACAACACCCTGTGAGGGTTAGGTGAGGAGAGTTTGTTATCAAATCAAATACATGTTTTTTTTGTGAATTTCACTTTTGACCTATAATCTATATCCAGGCTGCTAAAAACAAAATGTGAGTTGTGATGTTTTATCAATAATTATACATTTAGCTGTGTAGCTCCATAAGCCCCCATTGTTTTTGCACTTGCTCACAGTAGGAACTGCAGTTCTCTTATTCAGACTCAGAGAATGATATAGTGTACAAATATTTAATCAAATCACTGATTTGATTACAGCATTTGTACAGTAACAGTATTTGGCGTAGGCCCCGTCCATGGGCCAGAATAACGCTTATCCTGACTCAGCAGATCCTGCCTGGTTAGAGCTGGAGCCTTCCCCCTGGATGAAGGACAGGGACCCATCTGGCGGTGTTGGGGAGGGAGGTGGGGATTTCGGTCACTGAGCCTGCGACAGCAAGAGCGAAACTGCTGGCGGATCTATAAAGCAGGTGAGATCATTTGATTGGACATGCGATTAGTGACGTAACCCTAGAGTCTTCCTGGTAGAACTTTCGCTTAGAGCTTTCATGTACAATGGCGTAAATAGGAAGTGGTTCGCCGTAGATGACGTAGTGATTTAGCCTACAAGTAACCTGCCTCATTTGACTGAACTGTCTTATTTGCTCATCAAAGGTATAGACAAAGACAGAGGTTGTCTTTGTAACATATGCTGTACAAGTCGTGTTATGCAGACATTAATTAGGTATTATTAGTGGCTAACATATGAACTTTAAAATGAAGTGTTAAACAAAACTGAATATATTACAATTTTAAAATTCAGAGCTTGGCTCTTTGACAGGCACTGGCTAAGTCTGATTCTAGTGATAATAATTATTTACCAAAAAGTTCAAACAGTTCTGCTCGCACACTGATTAATACCAGTGTACTGTATCTGATATTACTGACTGACACACACACACAGCTCAGGCTTTCTGTGATGATGTGGGTGCTTTAAAACACTTTAACTCCTTCACTCCATAGAGTTGTGCCTTCATTACATATTCTTAATCAGAGCTGCTGCAAATAAATAATGACTGCTAAAAATGCCAAATATTTGTGTTCATTTGAGTAAAATCTTTTTTATATCACTCCGCAAGTTCAAGTTCACTCAAATGTACAACTGAGTATCATTTTAATTTACTGCTATTCAACGATGTTCTGTGACCAAAATAATCAAATAGTAACATAACCATTTGTGTGCTTTTGAATGTATAGTCCACTGACCTGTTGTGGGAAATCCAGTCCAATCTTGATGGGATTGTTTTTATTTTTATACTATTATTTTTATACTCCCTTACATAACTAAACATACATAAAAACACAGCAGGGTACCTCCCTCTAACCCCCCCCCCCACACACACACACACGCTCACTCACTCAACACACTCTCACATACACATTTATCCATGGTACATTTGGAGTAGGTTAATGGTGCTTTCAAATTGCCATAAAGGTGCTACTCCCTTCACAGCTGAATAGCTACTCTCTGGTGGAGGTGTTCTGTGCACTGTGGGGCACTCCATGTCTGAGTCACTCACATAAAGCACTCTTCTGGCCTGTGAAATGCTAAACATGTTTTAGCTACTCAAAACACTCAAGTTTCAAATGTCTTTGGCCTTTGCTTCTCTTTTCTTTCATTTTGTAAAAAGTGAGAATATAAATGCATTCATCTCTGTTTTTTTCGTTGTATTTTCTTTTTGTCCATACACGGGAATAAACAAATGTCCACACACACACAGACACACACACATTTTTGCCAGGTACTCTTGTTGTCACCTGGGCTCCCATCATGACAGCATATATCACCTGCAAAAATCAAATTATGTTGCATCACAGCTGCTTGACACTATCTCCCTTTCTACCCTCCGCCTCCCACAGCCTCATCCCAGCCTCCTGTCCTTGTGCAGCCCTCATCATTAGAGGGCGCTGTTGGGCTGGAGGGCACCTAATGATCATGGCTAAGGGTGGCTGAGAGAAGCTCCTCCACACAGCTACTACTGCTGGACCAGTAATGGCCTCCTGGTTCTTTGAAGGGAGAGAGAGAGAGAGGGGGGGGACATAGAAAGGTAGAAGGGGTAAGGTGTGAAGCAACATCAACAACAACCAATATTAGACACCTGATTGTGACCACAAACACACATACATAAACACCTGCACACACACAGCCACCTCCCCCCTCCAACACACCTCCAAAATATCAGTAGTGCTTCTAGCCAACTAAATAGAACACAGTGAAGAGATGTACTTTTGTGCTGGACTATTTATTGACTAACACTCTCTCACACTTTTTTCTGTCTCTCTGTCTCCTCTGTGTCTTTCTATCTCTGTCTTTCTCTCTCCTCTCTCTCATGCGCTGACAAACATAGACTCGCTGGTTCTCTTTGTCCTTCTCTCCCTAATCTTTCTGTTCACATCACCACGACGTGCAGATACACATACCGATGTTTCACAAATGCACAGTGAATGAATTCCACATAATATAATAAACAATTGTTCTGATGTAATATAATGAACAATTTGTCTAATGATTTTTCTCCATCACTCTAGATGTCCCCCTAGTGAGTCTTTCATCTCCACCTCTGTCATCCATCTCTCTTATCTGGTGTTGACAACGATCTCTCATTCTCTCTCATTTTCTTACTATATCTGTCTATCCTTTTCTCTAGTGATTGCTCTCTCTGTGTGTGTGTGTGTGTGCAGGTGTGCTGTTGATCTCTCGAGGCTTTGAGTGGCTTTCCCTGAGCTGCGCTTCTCTAAAAGAGAACCACCAAAACATGGGCATCTGTCCGCTCCAGCTGTTGGCTTGGGCACCTCACCATGGGTTTCATGTGCGATTATGGAGAGGAGCGTGTGTTAGAGTGTGTGTCTCTGTGTTTCCATGTGACAAGACAGGCAGAGCAAGAGAGAGTGTGAGAGAGAAATAAGAGGAGGGAGAAAGAGAAAGTGAGATGATTTTGATATAAAAAAAAAAACAACTTTAGATTAAGGCCAGAAGTTTCCATTTATCTGTCTATAATATTGTATACTATGTCATACTGTTTTGAATTTGAAATTTGAGAGAGTAGCATTTGGCCCACACTTCTTGCAGGTGTGTTTTTGTGTTCTGTGTGTGAAGCAGAGTGATAGTCAAAATATGTCCTTGTCTTCTTTATGTTGCAATGTACATCAGTTACATCTGTTTCTTACACTAGTCACTGTGTGTGTGTGTGTGTGTGTGTGTGTGTGTGTCAGTCTATTTGGTTTGTGTGCTAAATTGAAGAATAGCTCTGAATGCCCGTGTTCCTGCCTGACTTATAAGCTGATGAAACTGTTCCCCAGATAAAGTAATGATGCAGCAGTGCCTCCTCCTGAGGTCACACACCAGCTCATTCACTTCACACATGCAGTCACATTTGCTCCCTCTCTCTCTCACACATACACACACACACAACACATACAGTATGATGTACAATTATATTTTGTGTATATATTGTGCATGCTTGCCAGTAGAAATTTCAGATAAAAACAACTAAACAAACTGGCACAAACACATAAAGGGAGATGAAGAGACAGCGAGAGAGAGAGAGAGAAGGAGAGATAAGCGAAAGAGAGAGCGAATGAAGTTCTCTCATTCTGTCAGAGCATGTAAAACAACAAATTCAGGCCCCCCCCCCCCCCCCCGTTTGCTGGGCACTTGGACACTGTCCGACATTGACGAGGTGGCTGGTGATTGGAAGTGACAGTGGATTTTTTACTCAGTGTCAAATAACCGTTCTGCCCAGTCCGCTGAAATGATTCATTAATCCCCCTAGTGAATGAGCTTGCATACTAATGGGCAAATCTTCTTAATTAGACAAGGTGAAAAGTGTTGCATTTCTAAACGTGGCACATATTGCGCTGAGATGTTTGTCAGTGAGATTTATGTTGTGGCACCGGCTGCTTTGTCTTGTGCCTGTAATGAGGGTAAATAGGCCGTGTGTGTGTGTGTGTGTGTGTGAGTGTCTGCCCACACGCCTATTCCCACCTGTTTGCAATAAGCCCTTTAGATAACGTTTATCTCTGTGCGCTGAGAAACTTTCATCACGGAGACAAACGTGACTAATGGACGAGCGATGGAAAAAACAAGCAAGCGCGAGCCATCAAACTTAACTTTATGAGCTTCCCTGGACGATCACTTAATCAGGGATCTAATGGCACCATGGACATGCTGCCAAGGTCGTGTGTCTAATAACGACTCCTGGGCTGTGTTTCCAGATCATTCTTATCATTCTCCTCTCCTCACTCACTCCATCTCCCTAGGAGATTTGCTTTACACATTTTTTGTAAAAGTAAAAAAGCAGAATTGTTGATATGGTCTTTTTCAGAACACCTTGCAGGCAAGAAGTGTTGTCAGACACCATGTCTTTGTCTGTGTGGGAGGTTAAGTGTACATGTTTCTTTTCCCCCTCATTTTCCTCAGTTCATTTCTCTTTCTTGCCACTAGATGGCACTGTTTCTATGCCTGCAACTCCCTCTGAAGACAGTCAAGTGTGTGAGTGTGCAACTGAAAGAGCACGCTATCAACAGACTCAGCTATTTATTTATTTATTTATTTATTTATTTATTTATTTATCTATCTATCTGCCGGTCTAGAGCGGATTGGAAGTGTTTGTGGGCCTTTGAGCATTGCATGTGAGATGATCACATCTCCGCCAGCATGCAGCAATATGCAATGCAAATACGTTGTGTTAAATGAGGATAATCGGCGCATGAGGCTTTTTCCACGAGCGGTGGAGATGATGGCGGCGGCGGGAGCGACGAGGGAGCGAGACGCATCGTGTCATTGCTCATGCAAACAAATAACGGCAAAACAAAGGCAGCATGCCACCCATCTCCACATGAATGAGATCATTGAGAACATAACTTCATCTCTCCTGCCGCCATCGCCCGAATGAATTAAGCAGAGTGCTGGGGTTATGGAAGGCACCGGATGCCAAAGCTGAGGAATTTAATCTCGGCGTTTTTGATTGCTGCAACAATAAACGCATATTGAATCTATGACTACTCCCACCGCCTTCCAGCCCTCCCAACCCTCATGAAAAAAAAAACTCGGCCTTTGGGATAATAGGCAAGTGCTATAACCACAATCCTGTGAATTTTGAAGCATGGTGAGCCGCTGCACTGGCAGCCTCACTTAAACTTGCAGGGAGGGGAGGAGAAGACAGACGGAAATCAATTAATTTGAGCCACTGCTCCGGCAGTGGAGCCGTCTGCAAATATTTGATAATGTCATTTGCCTGGTGATATTCTAACAGGTTACTGGCGAGTAATGAGAAAAGTGTCGCTTGGCAGAGAGGCCTGCCGCGACCGCCTCTTCAGTTAGTGCGCCGAGCTGATGGCATTTATTTATTCCGTCAGATGTCATGAGCCCCCAAACTAAAATAAAAACATTGCCAGCGTCGATTCTAATCGGTCTTCAGAAAAGACACATTACACGCTTCTTATCCTTGACTCTCTTACAAGAAGCATGCGTGACTTTTGTATTTGTTGACACACACACACACACAGGAAATTCAGACTTTTACCAAACCACCAGCCATGTATTGTGTGAGGTTGGACTACAAACACACAATCCCAGTGTTACTACTTGATGGATCTTGCCCCCGTCACTTCACCTTTTGACCCTTGGCTCATTGTGACCACAGCCCATAAAACAGGGCCTGATGAAAACAGAGCACTCCAGCACAGACTGAGGTAATGTCTTCCCCTCTCCTCCTCCTCCTCCTCTCTCTGTCTGGCAGACCAATGCAAACACACAGCAAACTCACACCCACACACACTTGCACATACCTATTAAGTCACAGTCCCACACACACAAACACATGCACTGGGTGCTGGTAGTGCAGGTAGAGGTGCTGTCCGTCAACCGGAGAGTAGCAGGTACAAGCCTCGCTCCATCTCACATCCCCATCGAAGTGTCCTTGAGCATGATACTGAACCCCAATTGCTCCCTGTGGCAGGATGGCACCTGGTATGACAGCCTCCAGCACCGGTGTATGAATGCATGTGTGTGAATGGGTAAATGAGAGCCATAAGTTGTCAAGCGCTTTGAGTGCTCGTAGGTATAGAAAACCACAATTTAAATGCAGTCCATTTAGCAGTTACATTCTCAGTCACTGTGCCACACGCAAACACATCGCCTACATACTCCACACATGCTAACAGATGCTAGCAAACATGCTAGCATGCTCTACCGTATAATTAGTATTCAGTCCTCCATTTTCTTTCCCTTCTCCCCGTTCCTTTTCTTCCTCCTCATTCTCCTAAATCCCACATCTCTCTTGCTTTGTTGTTGTTGTTGTTTGGTTGTTTTTCCATAAGGTGAGCACAGCTCTGACCTTTGCCCAGATAAACACTGCACATCGACCCAACCCTAGTGGAGGTATTCTCCGAGTCTGGCTCACCAAATTCTCCAATAAACTCTGAAGGAGACTCGGCTAGGAGAATCTCATACTAGCCGTCTGGATGTTTTAACGTGTGTGTGTGTTTGTGCGTGAGTATGTGCCTGTTTGTGAGTGTGTGGAGTGTCGGGGGTGGGGGATGAGGTTGTGAAATTTCTCTTGTCTCTTAACTGATGTACCCATTACTTTT
The DNA here is from genome assembly GCA_017657215.1 of Limnothrissa miodon. NCBI lineage: Eukaryota > Metazoa > Chordata > Actinopteri > Clupeiformes > Clupeidae > Limnothrissa > Limnothrissa miodon. The sequence continues at coordinate 236,270 of JAGFZM010001381.1, read as the reverse complement.
TCCCCTCAAGAAATGACACATGCACACACACACACACACACATGCCACCTCCTCTCCCCCCATACATAACTTTTGATCATAGCACCTCACTATGCTTGTTCTGGCAATGGTTGCTAAGTAGCTGGATCTCAATGAATGTCACTTCCCACCCGCCGTGGCAACGGGGGTGGATGCCTGCATGTTGCCATTATAAAAATGCATCTATGTGCTTTGAGTGTGTGTGTGCCACCACTAAAATGCATTATTCCATTCCATTGCTCGGTATGGGCTTGGTTTAAAATACAGCGTAACACATCTCCCCTTACGACCCCTGAGGTGGGTGGGTGGGTGGGAGGACTGTTTGTTTGTTTTTCCCCCACCCCTGAGCGGCAAACATTTGAGCCCAGACCGTTTGGGTAGCCAGCACGCCACGCTTCCACACTGGCATTGATCTCCGTGCGCGGCTGGCGGGTTGCATATTTTGCCAAGCGAACGCCTGCTCGGCAGTACCACCTTGAACGCTGTCATTTGCTCATATCGTCGCTGCTGGTGCCGGTAGAGCCCAGGCTGCGGCTGAGACTCGCAGCAAATACAGTCTGGTGACCTGCTGGGGTGTTGCTGCGGCAGAGGGAACGCCAATCATGCAGCGGCAACGGCAGGAAGAGATGCACAAATATGGCTGCCGCCTCAGTAGAGGCACACAAACGTTCATTTTTCTCACACAAAACACATGCGGACACACACACATATACACACAAAGCAGAGCTCGGAGCAGTTTGATCATTTTAACGATTATTCACCACTGGTCACCACTGCTCGTTTATGCAGTACTCAGCTAATGAAGTTATCCCTTTAATTCATTAACAGTGGTTACGTCCAAATGTGAACCCTCAACCAGCGAGACTGAAAACACCACCTGAAAGCACCACTCCACCCATCCCATCCATCCCCAGGGGGTGACGGTGGCTGCAGTTCAAAGGTCTGTGTTTGAGGGCGGGGCGATATAGAGGGAGGGAGGAATAGATTTAATGACAAGAAGAGAAAGTTCAACAGCCCACCGTGACCGAGGTTACCGGCCGCCATTGATCCGCTCGGGTCCCATGGGTGCGTGTGAGCATGTATGAGCGCGCCTGTTTGTTTTCATGTATGTGTGTGTGCGTGGGTGTGTGTGTGTGCGTGGATGTGTAGTGTGATAACGGAGTCGATGTTATCATCCACCCGTAACTGCGGTTAATGAGTGTATAAATATGTATACATCGTACAGACCCTGCATAGCGCTTGTGTGTGAGTGGGTGTGTATACAGGGTATACATATTGTATTCCACCTTCTCAACTTATGTCGCTTTAAAAAGCTGATTTGAGATTTTTCTGTTATTATTTAATTTTCTTTTATTGTTTTCTTCATGCAGGTGAATGTATTTATATTGGTTTTCTCTTGGTCTTCATCAGCCTTTAAACATATGTTTCCACTGAGGCGAGACAATGTCTGTGCGAGCGCGCGTGTGTGTGTATGTGTGGAGTGTTAACATTTTATCATTTTATGAAAGGTATGCTCAGGTACTTCAAATATGCTGAGCTGGTCAGTATGCTTGTTCGTGTGTGTGTGTGATGGGGAAACATATCATCCCCAACCCAATTACTATGGCGACCTATTCATAAAGGTTTATAATGCAGTCATAAAGTCAGAGCATTAAGCCCATTGGTGATATGTGCCCTCCACAGATCACTGCATGGAAGGCACTCCCAGCCCAAAACACCAACAAGCTATAACTAAAGCCATATCAATGACTTTACATTTAGTATAACAGTAGTATTATGACCAGGGGCGCCGACAGGGGGGGGGACAAACGGGTCTCAGGAACCAAACGGGCCCAGGAACCAGGGGGGCCCCAGAACTGGGCCCTCATGAAATTGCGAAGTTATTATTTTAATTCATTTCAAAATATGCCTTTTGTGGGAGAAATGTATATGAAATTGCGTTAAATTAATTATATCTAGTCGTTTTTACCATTATTGTCCTTGAAATATGGATCAAGAGCCCCCCTGCCACCCCCTACCACAAAATGGTTTGGCCTTTCATCAAAAATGCGCCGTTATTTGATTAGCGCTTCAGTATGGCACAATGTCTCACAGTCAGGAGCTCAGAAGAGAAAAAAAGCGAGATGAAGAAGCCAGAAGTAGGGGTTCATTAAATAAATATTTTACAAAAGAACCCTCAGATGATGCAGACGGTCCTAGCAAATGCAGGGCAGAGCAAGGTAAGGAAGCACAGCCAAGGTTTCCCAACCCCGTAAAGAAATCCAATCCAGCCCAACTCCCTAGTCACGTCATGCATGTTCATACAAATCAGGGGGTAACAGACACACTGAACAGTGAACACCTTATATTAAACGGACTAGTCATTAAAACTGATAACCACAACGGCACAACGTTAGCCCCGACCAAACACAAGTTTTAGCCTACTGATAATTCCTGTGGTCAAGTAAAATGCGATCGATATATATTAAACATATTGACGTGTAGTTTATGAAGTAAATGCACGCTTTACATTCATAACATCATGTAGATTTTATTATTGTTAGCTTACATGTTTAGATTTCTAAAGCCATAGCTCCTTTGTAATGGAGTTCCAGTTGCACATCCAACCAACCTAAATAATCAATTTGGTCATGGGCGTAGGTTTGCATAGGGACCATAGGGACAAGTCACAACCAATATTTTGGAATGACAAAATAGTCCCTACCAATATTTCGCATTTTATTTTATATATCAATATGAATTTATTAACATATTTATTTGCGGACGCAATAGAATAAGTTGCAGACAGTAGGTTTTGTTCCTTTGACGTGCTAGCAATCCATTTTCCAGAGCTTCAGCATCAAACTTATCCATACTTATCCAAACGCGCCTGCAGGTTCACGTTCCACTTGTAGAAGTTTTTTAGGAGCAGACTACAGTAAAAATAGTTGGCACCACAGGGGATTTAACTGTCCAGTCGAGGAATCTCATATTTCAGTCAGTCTTGTGTGTTGGTCACTTAGAGCCATACAAGGCTCTTGTATTTGTACCAAGCATCCTAGGTTTCATTCACAGATGTACGTGACAAGAAGCACTACACAAATAGGTCTAAAACCATACAAGGGATGTGTTTAAGTGCTATATAGACTGTTCTCAGTAGTATATAAGGTGTGTTTAGGATAGGAGAAGCTCAGAGAAAAACATGGTGTTATCGGTCAGGCTTTCTCTCCTCCGTTGCAAAATAAAACATCAAAGAAGTATCTTTTGTCTCGAACGAATTTGTCAAAGTTATTACACACTCACAAGGACAAAGCCTGCATTAATCGTTAAAAGTTGTCTACAAGAGTTGAGCGCAGGTTCGTTTTGTGCTGATAACGTTATCTGTGATAACCTATATGTCCTCAGAAATGTGTTAAACTTATCCTGGTTATTCAAACTCACTTTGTTCTGCTTTCTAAAGATATCGCCTAGAGAATGCAACCAAAAAAGAAAAAAAAATATACGGACCTATTTCAACACAGAGAGAGTAAGTAGTGCATAGAATTGGTCAAGTGTTATCACCCGTCTTCCTACTGTGATAAATCGTTGTGTGGTGTTGGATGATGATAGCAATCAGGTTGATGACTGGCTTGATGACAGGGGGGGTCATATTCATGTAGTTAAAGCAAAATGCTAACCATGCATTTTGTAGGCTAATTATGTAGCAAGTAGAAAAGCACAGGCAGGTGCGTTTTGCTCAGGGGCGTAACTACCGGTAAGCAAGGAGGGCAGATGCTGGACTCGCCATAACGTGAACGTTACTATCGACAGAGAATGCCCTTGCTCATCCACTGGATCTTAATGATTGGATCGAATACTTTGGAAAGCCCAGAAGATGCAGCTATGATGTAAGTGAGTATTTTAACTATTTAAATGATGAGGTGTTGATGTTAGCCCAGATCAACACCACAAATGACAAAAAAAATGACGGCGCACCTCGACAAACGCATGGGAAATTTGACAGAAGTTAGCCCTGATCAATACCACAAATTTAAAAAAAAAACCCTGGTGACGGCGCACCTCAACAAATGCATACACTGCACTCTTTGGAGCGAATAAACACCCAATAAACAAAAACGTTACTTCTGGCAATTTTCTCTTTCTTTTTGCGTTAACGGCCTATTTACGGTAGGCTAGCCTTTTACTGGACACTGCGTGATCACGTGTTGTATAGGGGGCCCTCCTTGATAATCTTGCTTACGGGCCCGATGTTGGCTTGTTACGCCACTGGTTTTGCTACATTCTCAGAAAAGTGTTAAACTTATCATTACATTGGTACTGAAAATCATTTTGGCCGATTTTCTTCCTTGTTGTTGTTGTTAGCCTACAGTGCCACGCAAATAGAAAAAAGATCTACTGATGACGGGGGTGAGGGTTGGGGCCCATTTAGAATATTTTGTCCTGGGCCCAGCCAAAGCTGTCAGCGGCCCTGATTATGACTGTACTTATGAGGCATTTTATCACCCGGAGATATATTGTTTTCTGACAATTACCTGGAGAAATACTGTTTTCTGATTGTCTGATCGCATGTCTGATATTCCCTGAGTATGGTACACTGATAATACAGATTTGCTTAAAAAATTTTTTTTTTCAATGCTCTTTTGAATGGTTGTTATATGTCCTTTCATATGCCGATTGCTCACGTCAAATAATGAGTGGTTTTCAGGGCATTCTCTAAAAGAAGTGAGATAATGAAATAAAGAGAGATAATGAGAAATAAAGGCCGTTCACAAGAATGTTAACTATTACTATTAATGGTAGATAAATAACGCTCTAATACATTTTAGAGCGTTTTTGTACTCATTGGTCAGTGTGAACATAAATATTGACAGTTACATTTGCAGGTGTGAACAGACCTTTACGCATAAAAAAAGTTTTTCTCGTGTCAAAGGTCATTTTAACATGTGAGAAAAGTTGTACAGAAAAAAGTTGTACGCATAAAAAAGTTTTTCTCGTGTCAAAGGTCATTTTAACATGTGAGAAAAGTTGTACAGAAAATTTATTATATTTCCTTATGGGTACAGTCATGACAATGTAACAGTTATGGATACAAATGTTGTTAGTTATCAATCTGTATAAATGCATATTTTTTATGCATTTATAATGCTTTATGAAGACTGGGTTCAAAGAAAGTGTGACATATACATACTGTAAGCCAAGATTAAAAGATTGTCAAGATGTGACAACATAAACTTATACTGACAAATTTACACACGCACGCACACACACACACACAGACACACTACATCACACACAATCTTTTTCCGTACCTGTTTGACCTCCTGCCTTCATTCCTTCCTTTGTAGTTCCATACTTCTCCTTTTTATGGTCTTTTCCCTCCACTATTTAAATTGAAACACTTTATCATTTTTTGTTTTGTTTGTGTCTGTATGAATGTGTGTGTGTGTATGTGTTTGTTTGCGTGTGTACAGTATGTGTGTGTTCAGAGAATAAAAAAATGTATTCCTCCTGAGATATGATATGATAGATGCTCCATCTGTCGGCAAAGATCTATGGAGGATGCCATTTTAATGCCAGTTCCCATGCAGAGTCGGCATTTCTGTGCTCTCGGTCCAAATGATGTTACGACTACACAGCGCTTGGAGTCAGTGGGATCACAGTAATGTTCAATTTAGAGCTCTGCAGTTCATAAGTATTTTTTTTTTACTCACATTCCAGCATGTTCCATGCTCACCACACAAAGAATAAGTGAGTCCCATAGACAGGGGATTATAGAGGGGTTACAGCATAAATGCCTCTGAGTGGCCTTGGTCTATCACATCATACTAGCACATACTGTAAGCAGTCTCCTCATGTAATTGATTTAATGACCATTCATTGCATTGACATGTTGACCACAGCAAAGACCACCGTGATTTAACTGACTTCCTCTCTTCTCCAGCAGTGACTTTATTAGGATCTTAAAGAATATGGGTATTTATAAAAGCTGGAGAATTGATTTATTATTATTATTTTTATCTCCAAATTTCTTTGTGTTGTCTTTCAAAAAGTACCTGATTTTGGGACTAACAGCCCATGGTTTTACTGACAGAGAGCTAACGTTGTTTCTTTAGCGGTAAAGCCAGATCATGCTACCCTGATGCTGTGACCCATGTCTAATAACGGATGTCTCTCCGCTGGTCTGGCAGTTGCACAGCATGATGTGGTCCGCAAGCATCTAATGCTGTAGCACTCCTGAGCGTACAGTTGACTGCAGGTGTTAGCCTATGCTAACATGAGCCACACATTTTCAAGCTCTGAAGCGTACACCTTAAAGCCTCTATGTGTAGGATCGTATCAGAATTCCCCATCTATCGGCGAAGTGGTATACTGCATACGTTTGAATAAAATGTATTAGCTCTCCCCTTCCCACAATCCTAATTTCTTGCTATGGAGGCCGAACGCTCGCTCGCTCTTATCTCAGTTTCTGCTACTCAGTCTCTGAGCGGAAACGCGAAAGGCGGAGCTGAATATACGATACTGCTCTCCCCTACAAGAACCTGTACTTTTGAAAATGGCGGCGCAAAATGGATATTCTTCTTTGGTCCCCAGCCATATCTATATATAAATGGAAATTACCAAGTTTACCGGAACACTACAATTTATTCATGGAGGTAATTACCATCGTTTTACATTATATTTTTAAAATAAAAAAAAATATTTTTAATAAAAGACGAAGATAAATAGAAGATAAATCCTACACATAGAGGCTTTAACGTCCTTTGATGATTTAAAGGTCTCCTTCCAAAATAAACCGTTTAAGTCTTGATGTTTTTACATTACCATAGGTCAGCCCAAATTGTACTTCTATGCTCAACTTGAAAATGCTCTCCAACCCCTGTAGTCTGTATTCGCCTGTGATAGAAAACTGCCGGGAAAAACGAGCGAATCGGAAAAGCTGTACAAATGTACGTCAATTTGAACATTAGCTATGCAGTTAACCCGCCCTCAAGAAACGTTAGGCTGCCTGCAGACAGACCCACTAGATGGAGCGTCACAGTGTTGTTAGCCAATCAGAGGCGATACATTTGCATATCATTAATATTCATAAGAATCCTCTCGAGCTATCCCTGCTCTCGTTTTCACCTAACTAAAATAGCTTGAAACAAGACAACCACAGCATATTTTTTGTCGAAACCAACTCTCATGACATTATTTTAAATAAGAGACCACGACAAAAGTAATGAAAATACGATGGAATGAGATCTTTAAAATAAGAAAAAAAAAGAAAAAAGATGCTAGTCACTTCTCCACCTCACCTTTGTGATTTGTGTATTGCTTCTCTTGATCTCCATATTGCTCACTTCAGTTCTAGTTTGTTCTCTGAATTCTTCGTCTTTTTGGATAGTTCTTAACCGCTTAGGCGCCAAAGTCGCAGAATTGCGACGTGACGTCAGCAGCATTAAAATCGGCTGTATTCGCAAACATCGTGTAATAAAGCATGTGGATTGCCTAACACTAGTTGGTAGACATGTAGTTCTTCGACTTAGGACCAAAAACCGTAATTTCCTGTTTTGAGATCAGCGGAATTAGCAGTGGAAACAAGCCCATGACACTCAGTTGCGGAAGCGGTGAAAGTGTGTGCTGTGTAATGCATTGGGTGCGGGTAAATAATACGGTTTCCGCGAGAAAATCGCCTAATGACTAATAAAAAAGTTGTTTCAAGATATATTATGGATGTTATTCGCTGATTCTGAACGGGAATATATGAACATGGAAAAAACAATCGGTCGTACTTCTAGCGGCTACAGCTAGCGCAACAACAATGTCAACTTGCAAGGCAAGTTTTCCAGATGCACAAACACGTGTTTTTTTTTACCTTTTGCCTAAAGGGAATGTGGGTTGCAGACAGTGGTAAACGTAGTCGTAGTGTCCATGGGAGAGGTTTTGGTCAAGATAGATGAAATACAAGTGTGAAAAATAAGAGTCTAAGTAGCCTTAGCTTAGCTCCCTTTCTGGTGCTTCGAAGAGTTGCCGCATTATGCGGTAGGCAAGATAACCATATAAGCAGTCAGTGAGGGGTAGACCAGTGCGCTGTGCCATGCTCTGAGAGCCATAGTACTCTCAAGAATTATAAACTATCACCTAGATAGCTGTTTGAGCAGACAGTTGGTAAAAACAGGCACACATTTTACTACATATGCCATACAAAGCAAGAATGTTCACGAAGCGCAAACAAGTGTTTATTTTGTCTAGTTACTCAATGTGAATGCGGATGGCAGTGGTGTCATAGTTCCCGTAGGGAAGTTGGATGGATGGATGAAGCAGGGGTGAGAAAAATAGAGTGGAAGGAGTGTAGCAGGTCTACTAACGTTAGTTCTTCATTTAGAGCTTCAAATAAGCATGAGTCGCCGCGTTACGCAGCAAATACAGTGGCTACACTTGCAGTCAATGTGGGGTCTGTGCGCTGTGCCGTGCTTTTAGAAGTTACCATACTCTCAGAATAATAAACTTTCACCTAGATAAAGGGTTGGGCTGGTGATTGGTAAAAAAATAAGCCGATATTTTACTTCTTGCGCCATACAAGGCGAGAGTGTTCACGAAGCGCAAACACGTGTTTATTTCGACCCTTTATTCAATGGGAATGTGGGTGGCTGTGGTGAACACGATTGTAGTGTCCATGGGAGAGGTGTATTTCGGGGTAAATGAAACAGAGATGGAAGAGTGAAAGTAGCCGTAGCACAAAATCTCCATCTTCAGTGCTCCAAAAAGGTGGGCGTTGCCGCGTACGTGTCCGACGGGTACATGTGCGTTCTGTGTTGGGAAGTTAGGTCTGCACCGTGTGCCATGCTTTGTAAGACAGGCTAGACTACTATATTCTTCAGAATTATAAAGTGTGTGGTCTGGATAACTAATATGGGCAGGTAATTGGTAAAAATTATGCACTTGTATTTTCCTGTTCCATTGTAATCAGCTAAATGCATAAATGTAAATGTACTTACAGTTTTAGGCTGCTGTTTACTATACTGTTTTAGACTACTATTTTTTGTTTTACAATTTTACTGCTGATTTTCTATTCCTGATAGAATAGAATAAAGAAGAAAGCCAAAAGATTCAAACATCTATTTACTATCTAATATTTTCAGAATGTTTTGATCAATGATGAAAACATATTCAAAGCTACTGTTCTTTACATGGATTTTCCGACTATATGATACAGTAATATAGCAAAATGTTTTTACATTCTTATGTCTTATTGTTTGTTTCCTTTATGTATGAGGTAAAAAAGACATGAAAACATATATATTATGAAAATAATTTCAAACATCAATTCAATATGTATGATTATAATGGCTTTCAAGATGGCCGGCGTGATATGACATCATCATATGCTAATTATATGCAAATTAGATGGGTACATTTGTATCCCAAATACACTTTGGGTCATGGCCAACATTTTTCTAATTTACATGAGGTCTCTGTCTTTAACCCACTTTAAACCATAACCTTTTAAAATATTTATGTCACAATACATTTTTTTTCCCTTCAAAACATGGCGCCTAATGAGGTAATCCTATGCCAAATTACGCTCAATGCCATGTGCAATCACATATACCATGCCTCAGGCTGCATTCCCATAAATATTGCCACACCATACAAAAGGTATGATGGCTGTGTGCTTGGAGGTGGGGTAATTGTTATTTATGAATACATTTCTCTCGTTTCGGTCCTAGTGTAATGAAACCGTGGTTGGTATAATTATCTCAGACTTGGCTTTGAGTTTTACAGCGCCCCTTAGCTGTTGTATATTCATGCTATACATTGGCCTCCAGGCCCTATCGCTTAAGAATGAGTGAGACTCTGAGATGTCCTATCATCTTGTCTCAGATCGCATGCACACACACAAGGATAATGTACTGAATTATTAATCAATATTTACTGTGTATGAAAACGAGCATTAATAATGATTCCCATTTCTCTTCCAGACACTTAAATTCATCTAAAAGCAAAGGTTAGTGGCTGGCTACAGCCCTTCTGAGACTTACGGGAATGTGTTATGAAAGTGGTTTGCTCCAGGCGTGCCCATCACTTTAAGGGGAGCTTTGGGTCAAAGATATTGTCTCCCTCTCTGTCCCCTGCTGTTTTCAATTCCCCTTGTGTTGTTCAACATAGCCTGCCCCGAAGCCTGTAAGCAGAAAAACACACAAACTGATATTACATAAATAAATGCATATTTCATTTCATTCATAACTATACATGTGTGATTTATGAAGTTTTGCTGGACATGACACATTAGTAAGGACAGCAGTGTCTTGCCACACAGAAATGGTCAAACACAAATGCACATGAACACACACACTCAAATACAAACACACATGGAAATGCACACACACGCCACCGTTTACCTGGACATAGAAACACTTACAGCACTCAAAGGAATGAGTCACATGCAGATGATAAAACCACCACCTAAAACCTGTAATGTTTTAATTCTGTTTCTCTCAGTGTGTGTACCGATGTATACTTCTATTTGTGTGTGAGATTGTGTGTGTGTGTGTATTCTTATGCAGAAGAAGGCACAACAGGTCATTACAAGAAATCCCCATCTTTCCCTCACAGACAAGCCTCTTGCTGTGTTTCTCCTCCTCTGCCAGAGGGCTGCTGTATACTCACACTAGAGCCTCCAGACTGCAGCACCACCGCTGCACTGTGGTGGATTCCTCCTGCTGTGGCATCACCACTACTGATGCCACTGAGGCTTCTGTGGGATTGGAGAAAAGAGAAAGGTGTGTGTGTGTGTGTGTGAGGGGGGTATGACAGCGTACTCACTCACCCCTCTGTGCATGAGTGTGCATATTTTTAGCTCTTTTGCCATAATTTATGTGTGTGTGTGTGTGTGTGTGTGTGTCTGTGTGCATGTAAAAAAGAGAGATAGAAAGTGAGAGCCTGTGTGTTGAATGTGTGCGAATGCGCATGTGTGTGTTTTTGGAATGTGTGTGCATGTGTGAGACAGAGGGTAAGAGAGCATGTCTGAGTGTGTGGGTGTGAACTCTCTTGGCTCGTCAGAACAGGAACCCTCTCGAGAAGCAACATCTCATTTTCAATCAGCGCCAAAGACTCTTTGCAGCAAAGCTTAACCACCACCTCCCTATCCCCAGATCCTCAAGAAGTCCTCCCTTCTTCCCTCCCTCCCTCTCTTTTCCCCTTCTTTCCTCCTCTTTCCTTTCCTCTGCCTTTTGCATCAAACCAGAACACCCTATCCCACACTCTCTCTCCCTCTTTCTTACACACTCTCATACACACACACACACCACACACACACATTGCATTACCCAGCAATCGGAAGTCACCCACACATCCAGGACCTGCCTAAGGTTATCATCACAGAGGGAGAATAACGTGCACCGTCCTCGGGGGCTTTGCCAAGGCAAACCCAGGCAGGGAGCCGGAGCATTTAGTGTGTCCTCTATCTTATGATTTAATATGCTCATTGTGCTTTGTGTGCGGCTGAGGCAGCCAGGAAGGCGGGTGTCAAAAGCCCACTCGCAGCTCGGCTTGAGTCTCTGTATTTGGCAGAGTTAAAATTGTGTTTATCTCTCTCTCTCTGCCTTTCTGTATTTCTCCCTCGTTTTCTTGCTGTTGCTGCTCAGGGTTGAATGCCTTTGATGTATCACTGCAAAGTGTAGTGATTTCAGTTGGAGTGAATGGCTCTTTGTGTCGGCCATTGTTTGCAGCGTGAAGACAGACAGAGACACACACACACACACTGGCATTACAAAGCATAACACAGACACCAGGCTGTAAAATGCATACACATTCACACATGCGCAAAATCACACAAATGCTATCACTCTAAAAATGATTTGTTGGGGTAACTTAATTAAACTATGACACCTATTTCCACATTCCACATTTTGAATAATGCCATTCTAACCTAAGGTAGGTAAATAGGACCAAAGAGCAGAATTCATGCTCAACCAACAAGTTTACATTATTTTAATTTAAAGTATTATGGATAGTTTACCTGAAAATGAAAATGACTGAGTATTTAAGCATGTGATTTAGACTTAATCTGATATGTTGCTTCAACTATTACCATTTATGTTAATTGAACAACTTGTTTTACTTTAAAGAGGCACTCAGTAAGTCTGTTTTTTTAACCCTACATTAAACGCCACAAACCTGTAGGGGGAACTCTGTACAGTTAACTGTATTGCTGTAGTGTACACTCC
>JAGFZM010001381.1:212179-224051 GCA_017657215.1 Limnothrissa miodon | reverse complement strand
TTAATTGTTTAGTCAAATCTTACAGCCAATTAAGTTCAATGACATGATACGATATGTAGGTCTACATGTAGGCTATGACGTTAACTTGCGTTAATTATCGAGCTCCGGTGAGTTAACGTTATCAGCTCATGTTCACAGCTCGAGTTTACATAGTTTGTTACATTGTTGTTACATCCTTTGCAACACGAATGCACAATAATTGCGCAGGTAGCTGTATTTAATTGCATTATTTATATGCACAATAGAGTTGCATTCACATTTTTTCTAAACTATACTGGCATGTCGAAGTTTTTAGACAGATAATGTTTCACATAGGCTACAAGTAAACAAACAATACAATGTTTAGATGTAACCAAAGACGTCAACTTACCGATGAGGAGATAAGGGCGATCTTTACCATAGATCCAGCTGATATTGATGAAGAACCAGAATCTGCAGCTGTCGATGATTCATCTGACGATGAGCTACCGGAAAATTTGACAGCTCTGGAAGATGGTGCGCAGGAGGGCGGTGAGGAGTTTAACTGGAGGTGAGGAGACTTCAGGCCAAACGTCTTGATAGCAAAATTATGCTATAGATTTTAGATCAACGCAGCCAGGTTACCGATGGAGAGTCAAAGTTCAAGGTTTATTGCTTAATACAATGACGTCAAGGGAGACACAGGTTTCCGCACACGCAGTAGCTATAACCTGAAATCTGACTAGGCGTCTAATAAGAGGTGGGCGGGGACTTCTGTCTGTATGCATGGAGACTAATCTAAATGTAAATGTACTTCTCACCTGGCCAGGAAGAGGCCTGGCCAGCGTCCCCTAACAAAGACAGATAGTTCACACCTCAAAAGTTGGAGACACTTTGTCTGAAGGAAATACAGATATATATAAAATAATTCCTTTCAGTCTTTAACTTTTCACGGTCTGAGTCGGGGATTAGAAGGCAGCCTGATGACGGAGTTGGGGTGTTTTAAAATGTTTGTTAATGAAACAACAATAAATACTATAGTGGAAGAGACCAATGTCTACGCTCAGACACTGAGCGAGCAATGAAATTCGGCTGGTTAGCTGGCGAAGTGGGTGGACCACCACGGTAGCCGAACTGAATGTTTTTTTCAGTGTTTTATTTACAATGGGTCTACTGAAAAAAAATAACATCCGTGATTACTGGACCACAAATCCTATGCTCTCCACACCATTTTTTGGAACAGTTTTCTCTCAGAACCACTTCCTCTTTTACTCCGTTGCCTTAATTTCACCAGCACCACCTCAGATGACCCCGTCCAAAAAATAAAATCCATCTTGGCTCCAATAGTCCAATCATCTAGTCAGGTTTTTTATCCTTACCAAGACTTGTGTATCGACGAGTCCATAGTAAAGTGGAAAAGAAGGCTGTCTTTCAAGTAGTATATTCCATCAAAGCGTCACTGGTTTGGTATCAAACTGTTTGTGCTGTGTGATGTTCTGACTGGATTTGTCCAGGACTTTGACCAGGATCATCGACACTGGCAAGTAAACAGACATTACTGCGGTTAGGGGTGTGGGAATATCTGGATCAGTTGTGCTGTCACTGATGCTGATGATGTCTTTCCTTGGTAAGGGTCATGTTCTGTTTGTTGCCAACTGGTATACCAGCCCTACCCTTTGCCTGTGGTACCGTGAGGTCAAACGGGGAAGGAATGCCAAAGTTCAAAGTAAAGATGTCAAAGGGTGAAGTGGATTCATTTAACACAGGGGAAATACTGGCAACCAAGTGGCATGACAAACAGAGGGGTTTGATGATGCTTTCCCCTGTGGCATAGTCAGTCCTTTTATCTTTTATCTACCGTGCATTCCAAGGACTGACTATGCCACACCTTTGTCGAGTGTGCTCGGAAGACCTTCAAATGGTATAAAAAGCTGTTTTTTTATGTCTTAGATGTGGCTGTGTTCAACAGCTATGTGACAGATAATGGCACAGGACTACTCCCAGTTTAGGGTGAACTCCCAGTTTAGGAGTTCCACACTGCCAGGTGACCTTGATCTGGTCGGTGTCCAACCATGCAGAGGAAAGAAGTGGTCGACGACAAACAGTTTTCTGAGGTGAATTTGACCTGAAGGTAACTTCAGGTCAAATTCACATGAGTGCAGCTGTCATCCAGGATAACTCCGGTCAAAAGGTCATTGGATGTTGCGTTGCAACGGTGACGTCAATAAGAGACAGGGCCACCTCTCAATGTATAGGTTGTATAAATACTTTATTATTTAAAATATTTTAAGGAATGCACTAGTAGTAAAACTTAAAGGGAAAAAATGGAAACGGCTCAAACTAGGCTACCACAGTTTATTTCCTCGCTACTTTAACAATGACTACAGAATGTTACTGTAGAACACTCGTGGAGCAGGCCAAAAAAAAACACCCTACAGAGTTCGTTGTAAAATTAAAAACCAACGTTCTTAAACGTTAAGGATTTACTCCCTTTGGATATCAATGCTGTTGTTCTGTTGAAAGAACAAGAACAACCAGAACAAACAATAGATATATTTTTTTACATTAGCATTACACCACAACAAAATGTATGCACAGAATAATGATGCAACTGACTACACAACCTGTGAAATGGGTTGCGTGGGTTGCTGTAAACTGTTAACTAGACAAATCAAAATACTACTTACCGTATTTTCCACACTATAAGGCGCACCTAAAAGCCTTATAATCCGGTGCTCTTCATGTATGGATCAATATTGAGTGCACAGTGCATGCTGGGATTAATGACGGTGTGTTGAGACCATAAAATTGCACCTTTGAGGACACGCATACGATGCTGAGTTTAAACTTAAGGCTATCAGTCAAGCTAGCCTCGCCCTCGCCAGCCCCGCCCTGGACTTTCATTTCATTTTGTTCAGAGGGTCTGGGAGCACTCCATTGACAATCGTTCTCTCCAGGTCAGCATTCTGCCGGCCCAATCAGCGATAAGTGGGAGTGTTCTAGTGAGCAATGACGTCGGTTTTGTACGCAACGTTGCCGGGCTGCGCAATGTGCACAATAACAATGGCAGCAGCGAACCCAGTACAGGAGGCTATTCAGTTCGTTGTGGGAATGCTTCAGAACATACAGGAACTGAAGTCTGAACAAGAACAATCTTTATTTAATTTTATCTGCGGAAAAGATGTCGTGGCCATACTACCCACAGGGTTCGGAAAAAGTTTGGTTTTCCAGCTTGCTCCGTTAGTTTCCAAGGAAGTGGCTAGGCTAAATGGTAGGGAAGCTATCATCCTTCACAAGCCGTCGCGTTGCATACGTCACAACCAGGCGTTAGCGATTGGGTAAAGGCAGATCCAATCAGTTTAAACTTCAGCAGAAACCAGATATCTAACGAGAGAACGATTGTCAATGGAGTGCTCCCAGACCCTCTGGACGAAATGAAATGAAAGTCCAGGGCGGGGCTGGCGAGGGCGAGGCTACAGTCAAGCAGAAGAGCATGGAAATAGGGCAGCAGCTAGAGAATTTAATATTAACGAATCAATGGTGCGAGGCTGGAGAAAGCAAAACGACAACCTGAGCAAGATGGGTTAATTTGCTGATTCAAGAAAAAATATGAACAATAAAATAAACAATATTTTGACCATCAAACAAAGAGAAACCAAAAGAATACATTCCACTGATGCTATTCACCTCTCCTCACTTATAGTGCCCATGATGCCCAACGTGCTTGAACGGTGATAGAAACAGAACGGAAACGGTGTCAAGCTGGCATCTGTGCAAACTGTGTTTGGTACTTAAAGGCCCACTATGCAACATTTTTCAGTTAATTAATCCGTTTCATACTGCTTAGGATGCTAAAATGAGTCATTACACGGCGAACAAACGTTGTAGAATGCGCCACTGTGGCCTATAGCGGTAGATACAGCAATTGCAATATTCAATAACATGGTCCGCTATACATGCAGTGCCAATATGACCTCTGGGTGGGGCTCACGAAAGTCATGCCTGCTTTCCGTCTTCATTAGAGACCGGCGGGCTAGATATGGAGTTTCAATACGATGGAGCCAGCAAGAAATCAGCGATACCATTCAGCATTCATGTTGCTGCGATTGTAAGTATCACTGTAAAGATATTTCTCTTTTTGTGCATGTTTGTTCTTTGGCTTTGTAAGTCAATGCTTGTGATGAATTATTCCTATGAATGCGGTCTCACTTTGTGGTTAGTATGGATGTTTGTTTCAGCTCGGTGGCTAAACATTGGTTCGTTGTTTTTAGCTATCTAGATTGCTATTTAGCAAATTTGCTTGGTTCGTTTAGCTTGCTAGCTCGGTGACCAAACTTTGGTTTGTTGTTTAGCTATCTCATCGTTTGCTATTTGACAAACTTGCTTCGTAATTGAAGTTGATTTACTCAATAGCACACTATTTGGTGAATACTCTGGTTTGCAGTGAGTTTACAGTGAACTGTGTAACGTTAGTTGTGTAACGTCAGATTAGATTATTTTATATATTATTAGATGTCCTTACTGTAGAATGCTTCTATTTGTTTCCCATTACTTTTTCTTTCGACCATACATTGCACTATCGTGGTCTTTTGCTAATCGAGGCCCTGTTTGTGTATTGCTTTTCTCGATTTACAAACAATGGTAAGTAACCACGCCAAGCAAGGTACGCCCTCGACCTCTACAGCCACCAGTGTCCAGTATCACCGAGGAGCCGGACCGTGAACAGCATGTTTTTCACCCGTTCATTTAGTGTGTGTGTAGTTCATTCCTTCGTGCCAGTTTTTGATTAATTTTTTTTTGCAGAGCATGCTTGAGAGTAAGTGCCATGTCATTTTTATTTCTTGCAGATGATGTGGCATGGCGTCGTACAACATGTCTGCAATCAGCACTCTTGGGCAACTGGGTGCTGTGAGCACAAGCCACTGGAGGAAGGCAGCCAGAGTAAGCCTTGGATCACCAAAGGTACTGTCAGGAAACAAGTACAGAAATGCTTGCTTGCTGATCAAATCTGTGTGTCTGTGACTTTCAGTATTTTGATTGCAGGTTCATCTGCGCACACGGCACTGTATGGAGTTGCGCTTGACAAGCGATGGATCAACCAGGTCCAGAAGTTCCTAAACTTCAGGTAAATTTCTGTTCCCTATATTCTACCGTACTCTTATGTGGGTGTGGTGTTTTCTCTCCCAGCCCTCTTTTTCGTACTCACACGCTTCATTTCATGTTGTGAATTTTTATTATCACTTGTCATGTACGCTTCACACACAGGACCACGTCGGAGTTGCATTCCAAAATCACATCCTCATGTATGCTTCCAAGCGACATGCCTACACTCCATTTGTGTACAAGACGAGGACACTGCTTGTTACAATAGATTACAACAAACACAATCGCTGCCTTCCAGCAGACAACTGGGATGGAAAGAAAATGTAGGTTCTACTGCACTGTAAATATCTTTGTAGTAGACGGCCACAGAGAGACGGAGGACCCCGAGGACTAAAATACTACCTTTAAATAATAAAGGTGCTATAAAACAAACTGTAAATAATAAAGTAATCTTTTTCTGAACAATGTTTGTCTTTATTAGTGTTTTCAAAGGTACAAAAATAGAAAATGAACTATTTACAACAAACAATTTCTACTCTAAAGCCTTTGTACTGGCCCCTGGAACCAGGAAACACAGGCGCCACACACAACAACTGCTTCCACCCAGACGTCCATATTGCCAGAACACAAACTGGGGGTAGGCTGCATGCCTGAATTGTCTCTGCTCTGGTTCAGGGTTATCCTCCAGTGCAAAGACGTCGGGATCCAGGCTGTGTAGCACCTCCATGCACAAGGGAACATTAGGCAACATAAATTGTTTTATTATGTGACATTTATTTTGTGTAATAGTAATATCAGTGTTAGTCGTATTTGTTTTAGACAAACCTTTATTTATGCGTTACGTGTAGACATGTAGATTCTGCAGTCTCCTCTGTTCCATGGCATCCACTCTGGTTGACCTCCACATTGATGATTTTGGCCTTGTATCCCTTTCAGTTGTTTGAGCCGAACTGTTGTTCAATTGTTTGAGCCGAGCTGTTGAAGTTGCTTCCTACAATTGTATCAGAGCTTTTGTCAATAATTTCATATGCATATATAGTACTCTACACTTCACTTGGATTATTGTGTTCTTTGTAAAGTACTAATTGAGAATCAGGATCAATCCATACCAGCAACACATTTGCTACAGCAGAACCCAACCCCCACTGCAAATCGTTGCACTGTGGTTCTATCAATCGCGCATGGCTTTATTTTTGCTGACACTGTCAACTGTCTTTGCAGATAACCAAGCGAGAAGAGTGAGGAACTTTTTGTTTTTGTTTGCGGCAGGTGTGTATTCTCTGGGACACAGCTTAAATGAACCTGAAAGTTAACCTATCATGGAGCAGGCTAGTTGAGAAGCATTTGTTACCCCAGCAACTCAGCCAAGATTAGCGTTAGCAGGAGTAATGGAACTCTAAAATTAGCAAGGTTTATCAAAGTTAGCCAGGATTTGCGGTTAGCTTGTTTGATGGAAAACCCCTAGGGGAGGGATTCAACAGCTACAGGCACAGATGATTCTCTATCAGGGTTAGAGGGACAGGAGGAGGGGTCTATGACTGCATCTTGCCATTGGACTTGTAAATAGGGTTGGATAAAGCTCATCCATGTGGATTGATCCTGTATAGTATGCCAGACAGACAGTTCACTATATTCAGTGGTTAAATTGGGGTCTAGCAGGTGCAACAAGAACAACAACAAAACTAGACACTAAATGTTTGCACTAAAATATGTTTTGTCAATTTTTTTTAAACCTAATCATCATACAGTAAAACAGCACATCTATTTCCTTCTTTAAAGGAGCTAACATCTAGTCCTTTTTTCTAATCTTCAGTCAGATAAGCTTCCAGACCAAACCCTTGGAAATAATTTATGTTCCTCTCCTGCATTCTCTCTTTCTACCTCGCGTCTCCATCTTTAAAGAATTATTACATGTCATTAGCCTTCCCATCTTTTTTTTCCAGGAAACAAATATTCATGGACATTTCGTTTTGGCTTCATGTTTTAAAACCGTACATTATTGTATAATTCACCTAGAATTCATCATGGTAATTCATAAAGGGAGTGAAGTAAAACCACCTAGTTGTCTTCACCCATGAAACAGGTGGGAGTGTAAAAATGCCATCATTAGCAGACCTCTCTTTATCCAGGGGGAGATGGGGAGAGTTTCCTACCTTCTGGTTTTCATATTTCTAACTGCTTAATTATTTTTATTTTCCTGTGGGGATGACATTTATCCTCCCTTGATTATTCCCGACATTTAGTGCAAATAGACTATTTTAAAATCAAAATGAGGACTGTCCCACATGTGTGATCACTCCTGCCTTTGCTCTTGATTGCGCACTTCAGAATGCAGCCTGATGTAAACAAGCATGAGCAGCTATTTCCCACTGAAGAAACTAGCTGAACAAGTTAAAGAAAGTGAAGTTTTTAAATATTTTTTTAGAACCCTAAAAGTCTTATTGAGAATTTGCTGCTTCATGCAAAAGAAAAGCGAACAGCTTGGTAGTAAAGGAAACGGCTTGTGTTTTGATACCATACCATGGCGACGACTACCTTCACGATTGCGCTTGGAGGATAAGAAAATGTCAATCATCCAGCAGCTGAAAAATGACCAAGAAATGTGCAAAGAACAGGTAAGGCCTAGATTGATGCTGGATAGTTTTATTTATATGCCTAAATCAAGTTATAACAGCTGCAAGCACATCCCATTTGCTTGTTATTTCAAAAACAAGTCAAGTATTTGTAAGCAAGTGTAAGTGTAAGTCTTAGTTTCCATGGTTACTACTGTTGCAGGATCTAAAGCAACAAGGTGGTGATAATGAAACTAAAACAGAATAAAACAAAACAGACAACTGTAGGAGGAGCTCCAAAGGCTCCAAATGCCTTTAATTGGCTTAACACAGAACAGAGCTTGATTTTAAGAGTCTCCTCTACCCTCATCTTTCAAAAAGCTCCAACAACTTCCCAAAACAGTTCACCCCACACAGGAACTCAAGGCTTTCACCGTGAAATTTGATGTTCCCCTAAACAAGTGAGTCATCTGGAGCCATTGTGCTCGTCAATGGCCAGCTCTAATCTCTCCCTCCCATTTTTGAGACGTTTAGGAACGGTGTGGCAGCGCGCTACAGCATGCCAGTGTGCCAGCGTCTCAGCATGAGGTACACTGCTGCTGTCAGCTGGACAAATCTGATCTGATTGTTGAGGGATGATGAAGTGGCTGCCTTTCTTTCCAAGGCCACTTCTGTTCTATCAGGCGTTGGGTATGAAAACAAACAAGAAAAGCAATGCAAAACAAAGCAAAAAAAAAAAGTTGCAAAAAAAAGTACAACTGAGAAAAGTTGGCCGAAATCCAAAGGCCCTGTTATTTTCCACTGAAAGGGAAAACAAATAGAGCATCATATTGCAAAGGCGCTAAGATCAGACTGCTATGCATGGATGCTTATTGGATTTTGGGAAAACAGAATTTCATTTTCAAACACTGGCAGTATGAATTCATCAGTCATGTTGCTTTCTTACTGCTGAACTCAGCTCCTCACAGAAAATGGCTTTTTTAAAGTAGAGGCACAAGCAAAAAAAGATTAAGGGTGGAAGAGAAAAAGAGAGAAGAAATGAGAGAGTAAAAGTAAGCAAGCAAGAGTGTAACTGCAATTTAGAAAAAAAATGAAATGGTAGCAGGTGCACATTGCATGGTCATCAGCATTGTATGGGTGATTCTCCTCATCAGCATCACAGCGTGATTTAACTTATTCATTCATTTCCAATCTTCACTCTACAAGCTAGAGTTCACACACACACACACACATGTGGCCTGGGCATGCAACAGCGCCTGTTTACATGCCAAGTCATGAATGCCTGCGGTAAACCTACAGGGTAAACAGGTCTACTTACCCATGCTGAGATGCATAGCGTGCTCCGTCATGGGATAGCAAGGTGAACAGTCCGCTTGAATTCAGACCAGGATCCAGCCCACAGGTCCCCTGCACCCAAGACAATACTTGACGATATGACTGTGAATGAATATTGGAGCCAGAATGGAAAAGGTAAACAGAGCGTCTGCATAGACATGCAGGTCTGGACCAGGCCTTTGCCCATAGGTGTTGCTAAAAAATATGTAGTAGCTGTGCCATGAAAAAGGCATCATTCTCCATCCCATACGGAGTCCCTTTGGCCACATGCATCTCTTCACTTTACCAAATAGGTGTACTGATAGGGCAAACAATTTGTCATACAGCTGAAATAACAATCCTGGTGATATACTGGTGAACCATCTGAAATAACCAACTGGTGCGGGCAATAAGGGAGAATCTTGCTTCCTCAAAGACTCAGTCTCGACATAAGAGGTCACATCCCCATCACTACCAGTCACTTGTGCGCCATAAGGCCAGTAGCACAAGTTTCTCATGTGAACTTCCCTTAGACATGGAAATAGATATCCAAAAGATACATTTAAATGATTGAAAACACCTTTATCAACATCCAAACAGGTGTTCAGTCTTAGGCATGTTTTTTAATTAGTTTTATTGGATTTTTGTCATACACCATTTATACAGTATGTGCTCACCCTGGATGGAGGTCATATTCAAATGTAGAGTTTGGTTTTTCAACAGATTTCAATGACTTTCACAAGCTTTAGGAAAAAAAATAGATTCTGTGATTTCTGAGGAGCTAGAATAAATGAGATTGCTAACAGCATATGTAGAAATGTATTGAAATAGAAAGTACAGACAACTGCCACAAAATGTAATGGAGTAAAAAGACAAAAGTATGCCTTAAGTAAAACTACAAAAAATGTACTTAAGTACAGCATTGAGGTACAAACACTTTGTTAAATTCCAGTACTGGTCTTAATCCAACCCACCTTGCCACTCGACCACACGACTGTGGCTCTGACAACAAGGCTGATTGAATATACAACAATCAGCAAATCATTTGAGTATCCAGTGTGCGTGGACATAATACTGGTCCACGTATTATGGTGCTGGTTTATTGTTAATGCTCAGAAAAACATTAAGGGTTAATAAAGAGATGGAAAAAGACCGTCAGAGAGAAGTAAAGGAAATGGAGTAGGAGCAAGACTTATTGGATATAAGATAAGGTCTCGTAATTCAATATCTCTCTCCGTTAGCCCTTTATTAAACCACTCAGTTAAATGGACTTTGGACTAAATGGACTAAATGTCCAGTCCCCTTTATTCCCTCCCTGCCTTTACCTTTCATGTCTATCAGTGTGTGTATGTGTGTGTGAGAGAGTGAGTTTGTGTTTTTGCAATGAGCATAGAAAAGAGAGATAGAAAAGAGCAAAGAAATATTGGTTGTGTTTTATGTGGTTGTGTGTCATTTTCTCCCCCTCTCCCTGTTTCTCTCTTTCCATCCTGAAAAAGGAGAACAGACCTGGGAAATTGTGTAGGAGTGCAGGACTCTATACACTTGACTTAATTCAGGTCAAACCCACTTCAACTCACATTTTCCTTCTCTATTTTTTGACGTGGCTTAAACATTTGCATTCCACCTCTATCTAACATCTGAGAAGCCTCTGTATGTTCCTGTCGACAGTTTTTGGTCATTCTCTTGTTTTTATTTGATTTCTTTGTTCATTTTGGCCTGTTTGAGTGACCCTTCCCTCTGGCAGTTGGAGAGGGATGGGTTCTGGTCGGCTCCGACTCTGACTGTTGCCCTTCTCTCTCTTTTAAGCTTTAGAGCCACATTGACTCACCCACACATGTTGGAAAACACATTTCTCGCTCATATATATACACGTTTACTTGTGTTGCTGTTAGGGTTAGTTGGTTTTTGGTTGGTTGGTTTTTGTATGGCTCTCTTTTCTATATGCTTTCTCTCTTTCCCTCTCTCCCTTTCTTTGGCACTGCTTGTGTGTGTGTGTATGCTGAAGCCTGAGGCCTTTTGATATTAGCATCTATTCACAGACAGACTTTCCGCTCTGCTATCGACAGTGGCGGTTCTAGAGATTTTTCCTTGGGGTGGCAAAGGTGTGGCATGAGGTCCCAGAAGGGGGGCTTAGGAAACTGGATCAAGAAACACTATCATCGCTGAGCCATAGAGTTGGCAAGTGACTCGGAAGCCTGTAGTTTTTCTTGTTAGCATTTCACGACATCTGGTTCCTAAGGTTTTTCCCCTATGGGAAATCCAATGTTAATTTTGGAGCTCCGTCTCAAATAAGGTGTGAGCAAAAGCACGTGAGTAGACGACCTCCGCATTCGATGGAGGATGTTAAAAAAACATGTTATGGGCGATGGGTTTGCAAATTTGCGGTCTAATGACAAAATAAATAAGATGTTGCCATCACTAGGCTAAAGCGGAAAGCCCTTTTGACTACACGTTGTGGCGCTTAGCCCGTGGTCACCATGGTAACCAGAGCTATACAAAACTGCGCTCGACAACATGTCATCCCGCAG
Source organism: Limnothrissa miodon (assembly GCA_017657215.1). Lineage (NCBI taxonomy): Eukaryota > Metazoa > Chordata > Actinopteri > Clupeiformes > Clupeidae > Limnothrissa > Limnothrissa miodon. Next base: position 212,596 of record JAGFZM010001381.1, on the reverse strand, counting down.
TTTTTTAAAACAAGCTTTGTGAAAGACTTGCCAATTGTTGACCGTTGTTATCGTAATTTACACTGAATCATTGTAAATAAAGAACATATTGCATTTTAAATCATTTTACCGTCGTTTTTGAAAATGACGTCAAAGGTAAGAGACAACTCCATGTAGTCCTTAATTTTTCGTTGTTAGCAGAGGGATAGCAACATTCATTTATCATTGCTACTCATTTTATTGATGAAAAACAAATGCCTAGGTCCTCGTCGGTCAGACACTGCCATATTTGTTGTATATGTTGTTTTGTTATTTGAGCCATTCATTTTCCCATAGGGTTTTTGCTTAGGAACCGGAAGTAAGAAAATGCTAACCAGCAGCATACAGGATGAAAAACAGCCACAGATGCCAAAAATCAATTGCACTTACATTTATTAT
>JAGFZM010001381.1:179286-197179 GCA_017657215.1 Limnothrissa miodon | reverse complement strand
TGTATAAGTCTGAAGAAAATCTGAATGAAGTCTGAGTCTTGCACAGACTGCAGGACGATTTATACCCAACAAAGATAACCAGACCAATGTGGCGAGCATGCCACGTAGGTGACCTTGAAGGCCTAGAGCCGTTAATAATGAGGCCTAGGGATCCACCAAGTGGATAAACAAGTACTAAAACAAGAGAGTCATCTCGAGAGGGGGACAGGGGATCAGAAGTGTGACTAAATAACTACACATATGGTAAATAGCTTGAACATGAAATAGTAAACACTATAAGACTCAGTATAGTAATACAACAGAAAATACACCAAAATCTAACAATTGTAACGTTGTCACTAAAACAGCAGTTCAATGGGTTTCCGAACTTAGATCTAACATCCATTGGGAATTTATAAATGACATCGCCTGGCAAATTTCATAACAGAGAGAGAGCATGGGAAAACGCGGAAAAACAAGATAAACATGTAACCAGAGGTTAAAGCTAAGTATTCAATAATTGGTGTAACCTTTGCAAACTCTCAGTTTTGTGTTGCGCAGATTTCGCACATCCCCGAGGTCAATGAGCAAGCTAGTGGAGGGAATGACTAGCGTTGGCTACTATCCTAGCTGCGGTAGTGTTATGATGATCCAGAAAAATCATGACTGGAGAAAAACGTCTCTCGGGGTGAAACCATTTCAAAATTTCAGAGGGGGGTGGGGATGTATATTTGAAAAGTAGGCAAAGATAGATGGGAAACGGTTAAGGGCTGTGCTACTGTGGATAGATCATTTCATGATTTAAAAAAAAAAAAAAGACTTCATGAAAAAATACTAAAATAAAATGGGGTGGTAGGTGGGGGGGCAGGATATATTTTTACCTGGGCAGCTGCCCCTGTGTGCCCCCTGTAGAACCGCCAGTGGCTATCGATTACTGAGGCCTGACCATCTGGCCATTTCAACCTTAGAGATCCATAACCAAATAAAAGAAAGTGATGAAAAATTAAGGAGTGTCAGTGACTGAGCCTCCAAACTCCTCTACTTCGACTCAGTCGGCATGTCGGGTTGAGTGGAGGCGAGGTAAGGACACCAGGACAAAGAAAGTGAAACACACACACACACAATCCTCGTCTAAGCTCTGATGAAGTAAGGGTGTGGATCGATGGTGGACAGACCCAGTGCCCTCCTGCCAGTCCTTTACACCCTGCGTTCCCTTCAACCAAAATTCCCCAACCCTCCAACCCCTCCACAGAACAACGGCATCAATAAGCAGATAATGTGGCTCCTAGCAGTCTGCTCTGGTGGTGGTGGTGGTGCTGATGATGACGGAGGGAAGAGAGGGGAGAAATGGGGTGGACAGGGCCTGGCAGGGGTTGAGAACAAGCAATGAAACTGATTTGGCCGTTGAGGCACCAACTCTCTGTGGCCTCTCTGGCATAGGTATATTTAGCACTTCTCCATTAGGCAGGAAAAAGGGGGGGGGGGGGGTTGGGAGGAAAGTTTATCGATTTGACTTCTGTAAAAGAGCAGATTGATGAATCATTCCTCCCTCTCTTTTTCCGCTCCAAAATCTGCTCCTTCTCTGCCCCCATTCTCTTTGCCCGTCTCCCCCAACACAATTTTCATCGGTCCCTTTATGGCCATACCGGACCCAAGTATCTTTTGATTGTGGTCAGCCACAGTAAATCCGTCCTGGTGACTGTAATGGCCTGAGAAGGAAATGGAGGTCAGGATGCGACGCTACAGAGATCTGTAAGTGACGGATCAATAAGGCAATTGGATTTGCCCACTCACATTAAGAAATGCATCTAATAACCCACCACCATCCCGACAACCTCTACCACACACACACACACACACAAACACACACAGAGCTCATGCTCTTTCTAAACCCTTGCAGCTACCTTATCATGTAATTAAACCTGCCGCATTACTTCCCTCCTTCTCCACCTCAGCTGCTTACTTTCCACAAGCCATCCTTCCCAATGCAAAGGCCTGCTTTCCTTCAAAATGTTCTTTTTGTCTTATTGACTGCCGCTAGCGCAGCTGAGATACAATGGCCCTGGATGAAAAGAGAAAGAGAATTATGACGCTATCAAAGTGCACTTCCCATGCCAGGAACCATAATGACCAGTGTCAATGATGCATGCATTTGCATAATTATGTAGCCTAATGTGGGGTGTGGTGAAGTCAAATTTCCCAAGCATCATGGTTGTCTTTTCCTAATTTCCTAAAGTCATAATGGAATTCTTACTAGCAGTTGTGTGAAGCCGAGGTTCTTTCCTCACATCTCTCTCTCTGTAGCGTTGTAATGTATGTGATATCAAGATCAGGAAAATGTGACTAGGATAAAGATGGCGGCTTGACTAATCTACTGATTGCAAGTGCCCACACCCATGCCATCAAGGCAAGCAGACAACACGTTGCAGGAAGGCAACCATGCTGCAGGCATCCCGTCGGCCTCAGAGTGGTACATTTCCCAGGATGTCTTGGAACTTCACGCTGAGACTCCATACAAAGCAATTAAAAATGGCAGCAACTCAGGGGACGTGGTAATAACTGCTCTTATTCACACAGCGACTGTCCACATCTCCATATCAGATGTGCTATTAGGGAATGGCATGTTTTTCCACCAAGGCCCTGTGCGAATGATTTGCATTACTTAGTGGGGAGGATTCGCAATGGGACACAAAATCGTTCCTTCTCTGCCGCTGTGCTGTTTGATTATGCCCAAGAAACTATATGCACACACAGACTACACAGAAACGAGATTGAAAATGAGCACACATTTTTATTTATTTAATGACATCCATTTTACTTCTCCTTCTGCCTTTTCAAAGAGTCGAAATCCTTAAAAGCCGCCGGTCTCCAGGAGCTTTTTGTTTAAGCCCGAAGCGATGTTTCTCATGGGGGCGGCGAGAGAAAGAGAGAGATGGAGCGAGGGAGCAGCGAGGCCGGTGTTGTCTGTGGCTCCCACTGAAGCAATTAATAAAGCGTTCTTTTAAACGAAGGCCCCTGTCCCCTTCAGCCTCCCGACGTGAGCCGTTCAATCAGGACACAGCTAATCTCGGCTGCTTTCAGGCTCTGTTGCCTGGCTGGCTGGATGGCTGGCTGTTCCACTCCACTCCAGCGTTGATGGATCGCTCTCTTTTTGCAGCCGCGTGTTTGCCCAGGTTCCCCCTTTCGGATGTGGACAGAGTGCTTGAGACGGTGCTCCAGCCATCTTCCCAGGACCAGTCCTCCAACCCAGAAGTGATACGAGTGATGAGCGTGACAAAGTGTAAGATCGCGCAGAGTAACCAATAAATAATTGAAGAGGTCATGGAATAGCCTTTCTACGACATCAATCATATGGAGTCTGCGTGGTGTGTATAATGTATAAACAAGGTTTTATAACGTTTTTGTATAAACCTATAGTTCATACATAACTATGTGATATTGTTTTGGTATAAACAGCTTGTCATTCAGGTTAGATAACAGAGAACAGAACATAGTAAATGGCTCAATACTGCTGTAAAGACAGTGGGAAACCTACTGAGCTTAGAAAGACTTTCCAACTGAGGCCCTACCATCCTATGAAAAAGATCTAAAAGATCTTCTGAGGATAGGTCAAAGTTCCTTTTCATTTATTCTTCTAAAAGCAACAGAGCATCTGTGTGTGTGTGTGTGAGTGTATGCGTGTGTTTACACCTACGATTCTTATCTCCAAGCCTCCCCGCAGCATTTGCAGCCAGCTGTTTCAACGAGTTGCTCATGTGTTGAACCTACAGGCAGGGGTGAGGCGAAGGCGATCTTAACAAGGTCAGCGTGAAATCTGCAATAACAGCTCCTCAAACATCAGGCCCCACCGCCTGATATTGATCCTTCCCCACTGGGCCACTATGTTGCACTGTCAGAAAGGTGCAGTCATGCGAATGCACACCCATGCATGTACACACACTTTCATGCACATAAACACATACAGTCACACACACACACACACACACACACACACAAACTATACTTACCTACACACACAGAATCTTTTTCAGGCTCTAGCATATTTTTTCTTGTTTCTGTCTTTCTCTCTCTCACACACACACACACACACTGACTGAGTGACATTATGGTACATGCAGCCACAAATCACAAGAGGGGGAAGACTTCATTACACTTCTATGAAAGAGCATGGCAGCAAATCTAATTCAGCACTACAGTGCTACACACTTATTGCTTTTAGGCTCACTACATCTCTCCACTTCCCTCTCTCCCTTTCTCTCATTCTCTCTCTCTTTCACTCTGTGCCTCTCTCTCTCTCTGTCTCTCTCTCTCTCTTTGTTTCCCTCTTGCTCTCTTGCAAATTACACAGGCACTCACCTGGGGAGTCATTTGATCCCATGGAAAATAAATCCTTGATATTGTTAAGTATTATGAAAGCTTAATGCTTTAACACTCCCCAGCACTAATAGAATAGCTTCTTCACTTTCAATGATGGATCCTATTTTATTATTTAAGAGGAGATCTCTCACAGTTAGAGACATGGAAGAGGCTGGGGTAGAGTAATAAAGAGTGAGAGAGATGAGAAAAACAAAACAAGGGAGAGAGCGAGTGAGAACGGTAGTTGTGGTAAATTAGATTTGTACTTCTAGCTGTGACTCGGTCATTAAGCATCGTCTGATTTAAACACACAATCATGGTTATCAGGAAGCTCACACGTTTCCGATGCTTCGCATGCTTACGATGCTTACCTGATGAACACCTGGCTTCTTGACGGGCCGACAAGACGTTGTGTGAATCATGGTGAACAATAGAACGCCGTTCTATCGAGCCACGGATGCAAACCCGGAACACCAGGCCCACTGTTCCACTGGCCGTCATAAGCAGTCAGCATAACACAGATCATTATGGGCTTTCTCCAGGGCTGGGCTGGTCATTACTGAGGCTAGCAGAAGGAGGGGGGACAGGTCACCTCCAGTGTCACTTATAATCGACTCATTACCATGTTCTTCCCCCCTGTTAAAGGCCATTGACAGCAGTAAATAAATGTGCTTGTGTGGAGGTGGATATTGGTGAACGTGTGCAGGGAGCTGGGGGAAATGTGTGTGTGTGTGTGTGTGTGTGTGTGTGTTAGCTGGAGGTTTCAATTGTGTGTGGGTGTCTGTGTGTGTGAAAGGATATATGTGCATATTCCGTAGTTTTGCGTGAGTCAGAGAAAGACAATGGTAGAACACGGGAGAAGAGCGAGACAAGGTAAGAATGTGTGTGTGCAAGCTTTTGTATCTCTGTGCATTGAACCACCCTTCACAACACAAAGAACCTTGAACTTTGTGTTACTCCAAAATGCATAGATTTACCATCCATACCCTTGCTGTAAGAGAGCTTGACATCTCAGCAGAAAGTGGTGTGAATAAAGATGTCATGTCTCATGTTTGCGTGATGTGACTGAGTATGTTCGGCATACATGTTTTCAGCAGGGGACAAATATGTGTACAGGTATGTGTGTGTGTGTGTGTGTGTGAGCGAGAAAGGGAATCCTGATCCCATTACCAGTAATGCTTTCTCCTTTGACTTGATCCCTCTACCCCTGTCCATCACTTCTCCACCCAGCTCACTCATCACCTGTCAATCAAAAGCTAGAGGTTCTAGTTGTCATAGCAACATGCTTCCGGATTCCCTCCTATGACTCACTCAAAGGCAAGTAGTTTTTTTTTTTTTTTCACTGACATTAGCCAAGTTTGTTCACATTCAAAGTCTGACATACACACACAGATGTTCCTAAACACATTCTTACACACACACACTTACTTTCCACATCGCCACACAAATACAACTTTGTCAAATGTATGATGGTGTCACCTGTTTGAGTGAGAGCATTTTGATCAGTATTCTCAATGCATTCAAGCAACCCAAAAAGCCTTGCATCCATAATGAGATTGCAAGTATGATGTGCAGAGAAGAAGACTGAAGCAATTTCAGGGCCCTCTCTTACAGTTTCTTTCCTTTCTCTCTCTCACCTTACCTTTCTCTCTCTCTCTCTCAGTATCTCTCTCTCTTTTTCTTTCTCTCACTCCTATTCTCCTGAATATTTCCACTCAAATGTTCTTTTCTCTCCATTTTCTGCTGGCCAAAAACAGCAGTCTCCGTCAGACAAGTGTCCCTGTGCACCTCGAGCATCAATCATGCTGCCATACAACGATTAGTTGTCAACACGTGGGACTCCGCCATAATCATAATAATGGGCCACATTTGTGATTTTTTACTCAGTATTAGATTTTCTCTTTCCCTGGGTAGCACAGAACGAGGATGGAAAACAAGTCAAACACACACACACACACACACACTTGTTGAACTCCCACAAGAAGGGAACAGAAGAAAAGTTGGTAAGATTTGTAAGCCAGGCCATTGTCATTTATTCTTGCCCTAGTCAGGCCTCCAGGCCTTACGTAATAGAATTACAGCATGTGGTCGTGCCCTCTCATCTCACAGGCAAGGCAAGTCCAAGTGTTAATGGGGGGCCAATAGAAATGTTTCGATCGAAATTACATTTTAAGAGCCCTCGCGAGTACATTTTAATAGATCATCATATGCTCGATACACCATAAAATCTTTCAGGTTCAGAACACTTATTGTCCCCTGTTTTTCATTCTTCTAAACTTGTGAGGGAATTGTCTTTTATTTAAATTTCAGTGTTATTGTATACACTACTCAAAAAGTTAGGAATTAAGGTTCTCTCTCTCTTTCTCTCTCTCTCTCTGTGTGTGTGTGTGTGTGTGTGAGATTATGTATGTTGTTGTGAGTACATCTAAAATGAATTCGTTTTTTTCTGTTTATGTGTATGTGAGCCAGATATGTGGACAGTGATTGTTGTGCTTTTCAATCTGCAGAGATTTTACTTCTTATAAGAATTGATGCCTCTCTAATAACACACACACAGACACACACACACACACATATACACACACAGGAAAAGGAGTCGTTGGGGCTAGACCAGGCATGTGTGTGTGTGTGTGTATGAGTGTGTGTGTGTGTGTGTGTGTTTCAGTGCATGATGGTATTGGAGCGCCGGCGACAGGACAGCGCCACACTATCGACCCTCTCTGTCTCATCTCTCAAACTTAGACACAATATTAATAAACCTCCCTCCCAGCGTGCAGTGTCGTTCAGCGATAAAGATCCGACGGCGGAAAAGAGGAATGGCTTTCCAGCACGCTGGAGAAGGTATTCCATATCTGCAAGTCATCACAATTCAGGAAAACAGCGCTCCATCAGAAAGTCCTCTCTTATTCTCCCCGCCGACGCCATTTTGAAGGTGTAAGCACAAACAGGGCCCTCCGCTTTTGTTCCAGCATTAGTTATCACACCTGCGAAGCCAACGATAAGTCATTGGACAAATGCAGTATAATGCCGCATAATTTTACACACTGCACTACCTTTGTGTGTGTCAGTGTGTAAGAGCATGTGTGTGTGTGTGTGTGTGTGTGTTTATGTGTGTGTGCTACTGTGCTCTCTTTTGGCAGATAGGCTTCATTTTGAGATTAATTTCCTGTGGCTCTGTCTTTCTTTTTCTCCTCAAGTGTCTCTCTTTCTCTTCTTCTCTTTTCTCCATCTCTTTGTCTCTTTCTCTGTCTTTGTCTTTTTCTCATTTTGTTTCAGTCACTCTCCCCATTTAGACGCTGACTAGCCAATGGTTTCTGGTAGCCAATCTGTTTCTGTATTATGTTGTTGACAGACCTTCAAAGGAGGCGAAAAAAAAGACAGACATTTCCTTAAAAAAAGACAGTAACTAAACATGATAGTAGACAAGGGCTTTCTCACTGGATCCGATTAGGGCCTCCAGGTGGATTTATAAATAAATGGTTTTCGGAAATACTGTTAGGTTTCAAAGTGTGCTGGTTTTGAGCTGCAAACATTGATTCTGCGTAGTACAACTATACGCCCGAGAGGCGCTAAGAAAAGGTGGGGGCTTTTAGCTTGAGTGAGGGGTTCTTGATGGTGCAAAAAGGCAGTTCAAAGGTAAGTGAATTACATTGATCCTGGGGGCCATCAAGATATAGGCAGAGAGCGGGAATAGGAATGAAGTAACGTGATGCTCTCTCTCTCTCTCTCTCTCTTGTTCCTTTATTCCTGTATCTTTGTTGTGGCTGAGTGTGTAAAGTGCTGTGAAGTGTGTGGAGGAGCATCAGACTGGGCTGAAAAGGGCCTCAAGCACACGTTTACTCAATATGGGTTCTCACCGCTTTTATTTTAACACACATCTCTCTACTTTTTTGAGACCCTCTCTGAGTCTCTTTGTCTGGCTAACTCACTCTCTCTCTCTCTCTTTCTTTCTCTGTATTTGTGTGGGCGTGTCTCTCTCTCTCTCAGTGTGTGTGTGTCCCTGATTGTTTTCAGCACTTCTCTCTTGATTATCACTTATCTTGCATTGTAGCATTGGTCTGCAGCCAGGGCTTTGCTGAGTGTAAAAACGATACTTCCTCTGCTGTTTACTGTGCACTGAATGTGTTGCACAAACAGAGGGAGGTGTGAAGCTCTGTGAGGGACGGGGAAGACTACGCTGATGATGCAATAATTAATACGGCAGATGATGGTAATCATGAAGGGGACGACGGTGATGATGATGTCATGATGATGGTGATAACAATGGAAGAATAAGTTTTTGTGGACATCCGAGATGTTGCTCCTACTGCGTTAAAGGCCCACTATGCAACATTTTTCATTTAATTAATCCATTTCATACTGTTTAGGATGCTAAAATGAGTCATTACAACAGTGTAGAATGCGCCACCGTGACCAACAGCGGTAGATACAGCACTTGCAATGTTCAGCAGCACGGACCGCCTCCAATAGCATGCAGTGCAATACAATGCAATACAGCGGTCTTTAGAGGGAGCTTGTGAGAGAGAAAAAACAGAACGTTGCTTAGCCCCTCTTTAAAGTCTAGTCAGTGACACTGGATGAGGATATGTTTGAGTTGCTGTTTACTTTTACATTTCATTGCATTATTCATAGCAAGTTAAACCAAGCGACAAACACAATGTTGCTCACCGATCCTCCCTGCTGTGCTCCCCAAGAAGCTCTAGCTCATTGTAATAACTTGAGAGACGCACCGATGTGGCCTTAATAATACATTCTGTACAGACTGTGGCAATGACTGAAATCATAGTTATATTGCAATGCTGACTTTACTTTACACATACAGTATGTGAACTTCTGGCATTAATCCATGAAACAGTGTTGAGGTGTGTAAGCTATGACTTTGACTTTAAAAATAGCCTGAATAGGCCGTCTTTAACTTGAGAGTCGGCTCTCAGTTTAAGCCTGGCAGTTCTGTGTGTTCCAGCAGATCAAGATGGGGACACTGGAGGCTGATGAAGATTCTATTGTAGATCTCTCGTCTCTGGCGTCTCTCTTTGCACTGCCATTGCTTGTGTTGGAGTTCAATGGCATGATGAGCTCTGCTCTTTACAAAGTAATATTGCCCCCCCCTCTCTCTCTCTCTTTCTTACCACAGTCCAGCAGCTCAGGTTGATATTTACACCCAATCAAATTCTGCTTGTGCTTTTCCCTGAAGCTTTAATGCCTCTTAATTAAGACTGTGTTCAGGTAATCTCTCCCTGGCAGAGGGCTCAGCTTAAATGGAATAAAAGACCTCTGCTTGAGTTGCTTTCTTTTAATTTTCTCATTTAAACCCATACAGTTATTTATTTATTTCCCTTTGGTTTATTTTGGTTTGGTCTCAATTGTTCTCTTGGGAAACAGAGGGAGAGAGGGCAACAGGAGAGTGAGAGAAAAAGAGAGAGAGAGGGAAGGAAGGAGGGAGGAAAGGCGGGGGTGGTGGTGTACCTGCCAGTCTTTGAGTTCTTTAAAGCTTGTGTTTGTTTCTTAATTGCCTGCTGTTAACAGTGGTGTTGTAAAGGGGAAATGTTTTATTCAGCCGGAGTGGCCTTGGCAGCCATCAAGGATCTACAGGATCTTAGTTTAGTCTTTCATCTTAGCCATGTTGGCTGCCACTGCTAGCCCCTCCTTGACCACCACCCCTCCCAACAACCACACTGAGTGACATCAGTATTAAAAGCAATCCTTGATCAGTTACCCCCCCCCCCCCCCCCCCCCCCCCCCCCCCCCACACACCCACCCTCAGACAAAAAAATAAAAAAAGTGCCTCTTCCCCCCCCCCCCCCCCCCCCCCCCAGAATCTATGAATTAGTCACATTTTTTTCCTTTACAACCACCCACACCTGCTTACAAAATGTGGTCAGTCATAGAGTGTTCTAGATAAAGTGGATGACAGATGACAGACAAATGAATGAAAGTACAACAAAGAAACTACATAAATAAATATTTAAACATATAAAGGCAATTTACTCATTGATAAGATTGTTTTCTGTGGTGAGGCGTGTGTGTGTGTGTGTGTGTGTGTGTGTGTGTGTTTGTGGGGGGGGGGGGGGGGGGTGGGGGGGGGGGGGGGGGGGGTAGGTCGTAGTGGTGTTGGGGTTTGGTTCCTGGACTTGATGAAGTTGGATCGGAGCGGTTCCTCCAACACTCTAACCCCTGAAACAGAGCAAGAAATTAGTCATGCTCAGAGCCATCCATCAGAGTGCCCGTCTGCGATGAGAGCTTAGAGAGGGCTGCGGAGTGATGGAGTGATAGAGGAAGAGAGAGATGGATGGATGGAGAGAGAACGAGACAGAGGGGGCAGGAAAGGTACAGATGAGAGTCTGTGGGTGGAAGAACATTGACAGAATTGCTTTGCATTAGCTGCTGATACATTAGGCCACCTGAAATGGAAGTGATTTGTCAAATGACAGTCCAACAGGCAGTAATCTCAGAGAGCAAAGGATGATGGGAGGTCTTCAGTGGCACATATCATAGATAGATAGACAGACAGAGAGACAGACAATGGTTGAATTGATGAAGTCCAAAGCAAGAGGCTTTGGTGTGTGTGTATTTGTTAGAGAGGACCTTGTTTCAGGTTTATCTGTGTGTGTGCACTTTGCCACGGTATGGTTAGTAAAAAATAAATAAGAATGGGTGGGTGATGCTTTGAAATGCTTGAGGCCACAAGGCCTACAGCAATGATGACCAAATACTATCAGATACTTATGCATTTATTTATAACAAACTATTTTGTAGTTAATATAGGTTACAGCACAGTGAAGAGTTGGTAGGCAAATTTTGGTTGGCACTTACTCAAGTTGCCTGGTGGACGATGCTCATCATTTGTTCATGCAACTGTTTACTGGTGAGCATAATCCACAATTTAAAAAATTACAGTTTCCATAAAACTTTCAAAATTCTGTGTCATAAGGCATAAGAATATTCTTGCTATTGGTACTGTCAAAGAAAGCATTATAGATTACATTTCGGTTTCAGGTGATTCATTGTGTCTTGCAGTGTCTTTTGCCCACATCTGCTTGTTTGCAGCTGTGGCTGTCGACATCCTTGGGAGGAAAAGTCAAGGGGTTGGCAGTAGGCTTTGCCCTCGCTGACAGTACTTGCAATAGCAAATGAAAGTAGACTTTTAATCAATGAACTTCTGCTTTTGAAATAGCAAGCAAATTGGATGTTGTGTTGAAGCAAGGTATTGGTTGACCAGATGGCATAGGGTGCTGGTAATGGCATGTCTAATCTGACTGTATTAGTTACAGTAACTGGTATAGAAAAAGGTATATCAACAAAAATAGCCAGGAAAAATAGGACTAGGCCTTACCTGTTGTTTGCGCATATTGGGCTATTGGATATTTTTCCACTGCTGGCTTAGGGAGCGATTTATCATCCTCTACCATTCAGAGAGGAGTTTAGTCTTACCCCTATGCTACAGAATCAAAACACACTACATGTCATGTAGTCATGTAGTGTACAACATACAACCTTTAGACTATACGACCTCACAGAGTCAAACTCACAGATGCGCTAAACTGTAAGTTATTGCAATATTTGTGCATACATGATATACCATTTAGCTGCGAGAGTAAAGAGTGTCATTGTTTTTTTTGTGTTTGTAAAACGGGGACTTTTTAAGCAGCGATTACACAAACCGAATGACTTAGCGGGGCTTATGTGTGAGGCAGAAAGGCTTAAATCTCCAAAGGAGCAGCTGTTAGCTTTAAATAGATAGTGATAGTCTGCCTTCAAATCTAATAAGAGGGAGACGAGGTTGAGGAACCAAATGTTGCAGTAGAATCGATGACTAGGAGTAGTTCTATCCCCACCCAGTAATTCCCATGTCACTGAGGTTGGTCATAGTGGTTTGCTGCTGGGGAAAATAGATTTAAATGAGATAAATTATATTGAGAACAATGGGAGTCTACATTTTCACTTAATATTTGATGCTGGGTATAATTTTCAGTTATGCTGTACCAGATCAAACTGATAAGGTGATATTACTGTAGGCCCTTAAAAAATCACCCTAAAGAGGCTTAATATGTAAATGAACACACACATGCACACACACACACACACACACACATACCATGACCATTTATTATGGAAGACTTTTCAGCCATCATGCAGATTTTGTGCAGCAGATCTAAGAATGTAAACAAGTGTAAAAGCTGGCCATATTTAAATGCCATATTAGAATGACGCCTATAACTAACTACGATTCAGGAACAAAATATATCAAATTCTATTTTTTCTTGAACGTGTGAGAGTATTTGGCATCTTTTATTGATCTATGTGTATGCAATTGCTCTAATTTATGTTACTGTAGACACACTTTGTACTTTGACTTTGTACTCTTGTTTGTGTTTACTACATTTATAGTATTTTTCCATCATTGATTTGGTAATATAATTGTGAAGTTGATATGACTTATGCAGTGTCCTGAAACCCACCTTTTTCTGTTTGTCTGTGTGGTTGTGTATGTGTGTGTGTGTGTGTGTGTGTGTGTGTGTGTGTGACACTTCTGTCTGCTCTATGCTGTACACTGTCTCACCTGTGTGGATCCATTCATGCGGTCACTGGCTAATTCCTTTAATTAGTGCGTAATCAGACAGGCACACACAGCATTTAGCCTGCAGCACAGAGCCCATACACATGGGACTAGGAGAGAGAGAGAGGGGGGGGGGGGGAGAAAGAAAGGGAAGAAAGGGACAGTGAAAGAGGGAGAAAAAAGAAAAGTGAGAGAGAAACAGACAGAGAGTATAGGGGGAGAGAGAAAGAAAGGGGAGGCTGAGGAAAGAACGGCAGAGGATGCAGACGTCACACAGGAGAGTCTCGTTAAAGAAGGAGCTCTAAGGATAGGGCTGTCACAGGATGTTTCCAGGGGAAATGAAGGCAAGTCAAAAACAAGAAAAGAATGAGACAGGAGTGTGTGTGTGTGTGTGTGTGTGTGTGCGCCTGCCTGTATGTCTTTCTGTCTGTGTATGTATGTAGGTGTGTGAATGAGGGGGCAATTACCCCAACTCTCTCCAAATTTGAATGTTTATGTCAAATTAACTCCAAGGACAGGCACTCTCAGCTCTCACTCTTCAAAAAGTCTCTTATTTATGGATCTTCAAATCAATAACATTTCAAACCACTAGTCTCTCATGAATGCATCTCCAAATCAATAACATTTCAAAAGCAAGACCCAGAAGATGAGCAAAACAAATCCCTCCAGTACTTTTGACTGGGTTTCTAGCAGTGAAAGGGAGGTGATCGTGGATTAAACCCGGCCAATCCGAGGCCTCTAGCGTCCATTCAAAAACCCCAGCCTGGATTTAGCAATCGATAACTGCAGGGTTAGCCACAACTTGCTTACATAGCCATACAGAGGTCTGTCTTTATTTGCAGAAAGCTCTCTCTGTCTCTTTATATATATATATATATTTATATATATATATATATATATGGTATGAAATGAAACTTTATTATTTTGTCTCATCTCTCTCTCTCTCTCTCTCTCTCTCTCTCTCTCTCTCTCTCTCTCTGTTCCTTCTCCTGTGCTTTTTGCCGACGATCTCTGCTGTAGAAGTCTGTGAGTAGAGGAGACCTGGCTAAAGACTCAGGCCCAGCTGGAGTCCTCATGGTGCCTTGAGGAGGGAACGGCATCTTTGTGGATGCAGGGATCTTTAGGGAACGATGGGCCCATTTGATCATTCACTAAGATGGCTAAATGATGATAAATAGTGCTGCCGCCAACACCTTCTATTCCCCTGTATACAACATCTTTAGAATAAGGAGATACAGAGACAGGGGACAAAGGTGACTAAATACAGTCAGATGTAGTGTTAAGTATGTCTCCCTGCACACACACACACACACACACACACACACAGCAAACATATACTTGATTTTTGATTTCATCACTTTTACATATAAGCAAACAAATTATTAATAAAGAGAGAGAAACAAATATTTTTACTCTCCTCCACAGAAGCTTATACAAATACATAGCGGGATATTTATGGCAGTAAAGACTAAATCTGCCATTTGCCACCCATGTCAACACACACACTCACACATAAGCCCAGACACACAGGTTTACGTGCACATATGCACATACCTCGAATCTATCAAAAACGCTTTTGGAGTTGAGCGACGGGACTCATTTGCGTTGTTCCCAAAGTTCTTCTGAAAGACTTCCTTGCTGCTTCTTCTTTTTCATCCACTTATCATTTTAAGGATTCCGATTCCTCTTCCTCTTCCTCTCCTGCAGCTCATTATACTGCCTCACCCCCAGGGCTGCTAACGAGGCATTTGAATGCAGCCCTGCCATGGAAAAATTCAGCCCGGAGTGGCTCTCGAGGTCTGTGTTTGTTAACATCTAAGGAGCTGAGCTTATTTAGAACCTCTAGATTGTTAGTGCGCGCTGCTTGTGCATGTAAACATTTGTATAGACAGGAAAACACATCAGGAGTACGGGGGTGGGGGGGGGGGGGGAGATAAGGAAGAGTAAACAAATAAGCAGTAAACAGTTCTCTCCTCCTCCCGTCATGTGTTTTTCCCTCTTTTGGGTGAGGAATGGCTGCCTGGCTATAATGGCATATTGGAAATGCTACAAATGGCGCCGTTACGGAAGCAAGGCTGTCATGACACAGCCGCCCGCGGTCCTAACCGGCTTTAAATGAAGAAATATGGCCCTGGGTGCTAGGACTGGGGAAGACGCCACCTGACAGCGGAAGATGGAGCGCTGATGTTTGGCGTCTGACAGCGGTGTGCCCTCTACCCCACCACTCGCTCCAATAATGAGCATGTTGATCACTCTCCCTCTTCCTTTCTCTTTACTCCATTCTCTTTTTTCTCCTTTCCTGTTTCCTGCTTTCTCTTTGTCTTACTTTCTCCATGTCTCTCTTTCCCTCTTCTGTTTTGGCTCAACTCACTTCATCTTTGCTCATCCCCTCAACCCCCCAAATCTCTGTCACGCTCATTTACAGTATTCTGTTTACTTTTGAATTCCCTCTCTCATCAGGACACCCTAAGATAATAAACCTCAGGCGTGTCCTTGAATCAGCATAAATATCTATCAGAGAGTAATCCACTGTACTGTAAACTCCTTATGCCCTTTCTCTCACTTTCTTCTTATTTGTCGTGTTAGCACAAGGCTAGCTTCAGAAATACCCTTAGCTTGTTGCTAGTACACATCCAAGAGTTACCTCTTTGTATGCTTAGTTACGTGAAGTTAAAGGCCCACTATGCAAAATTTTTCATTTAATTAATCCGTTTCATACTGTTTAGGATGCTAAAATGAGTCATTACACTGCGAACAAACGGTGTAGAATGCGCCACCGCGGCCTATAGCGGTAGATACAGCACTTGCAATGTTCAGCAGCGCGGACCGCCTCCAATTGAATGCAGTGCAATACAATGCAATACAGCGGTCTTTAGAGGGAGCTCGTGATAGAAAAAAAACGAATGTTGCTTAGCCCCTCTTTAAAATGTGCAGAGCGAAATTGTAGTGTTATGTTGACGCATTTTAACTCAGTCAAATGTGTCTTACACTTGCTGTTTTAAACAAGATTAATCACACAGAACATCGTGCAGTTTTCTTCCATGACCTGCCAACCTGCCATCTGTGTCATTGTTAAAGGAACAGTCTTTCATTCTAAACATGAATGCTAGCGTATGTGACTCAAAAGATGGTTCAGTTAGTGATCAAAGCAATGTTCCATTGACCTTTCATCACTCGTGTGATTCACCCGTACTGCATGGACATAATTTTTAAAAAAGATATTTGTGATCCAACTCAGTGTCACAAAGCTTTATAAAACCTAAAATTGTTAATTAACCTTGTATGTGTCCAATTCCTTGAGCCAAATAATGAAAAGTTACAAGTTTCAAGTGCAAAATCAGAGCATGTATGAGATTAACACATAACTACTTATGAAAATCAACAAGGCACCAAAACAGTATCAGGTAAAGTGTTTTTTTCCCCCTAGTATCCCCCAAAAAATATTTAAGGCATTTTGTCAAAGTAAGTTAACAGTTTATTAACAGTTAAAGCTATGATCTACGTTTCTGAAAATCACTTGAGCCTCTGAGACAGATTTGAAAAAAGCATCCCGCCCCCCCAAAACCAAATACCTGACCTCAGTGTACAACAATTACTCCCCCCTAGCTGCTAAGCTAATCACGGGGGAGTAATCGGAAACGGAGGAGGAGTGGGAGGGGACGATGCGGGAGGAGGCGGGATGATGAGGAGCAGGGGAGACGAGGGGATTGGATGGTTGGTCCCGGATGGTTCGCATTGGTCAATTTCTATGCTGGATTATGACTGATAGACTGAATGGACTTTTTTCGTTCTTTTGATTATTCATAGTGTGAAGATCGGTCCACAGTACCATAATCACAATATAAACGAAGTTGATAATAATTACAAATATTCAAAATCGTAGACCATAGCTTTAATAAAAGTCATTATCTATCAAGTGTGATGGGATGTTTTAGCCTAAATATTCAAAGCTTTCTTCATCAGTGGAGCTGAGAGTCTTAGTAACGATCAGTCAGGCTAAGGCAGTTCCAGCTGCAAAGGTCAGGGGGTCTGGTAGGGGTGTCTGCGATGCATGTAGGATGCACAATATGTGCTCTCTGAGGCATTGTGGCATTTACTGATGGTTTCCATGGTGACAGAGTTACACAGCAGCATGTGGGTCGCCTGACCTGACGTGTTGTGCAGGTGGCCAGAACAAAAGGAAATAGATGATTAACTCTCTCTCTCACTCACTCCCTCCCTCCATCCCATTCTCCTTTACCTCTCTCTCTCTCTCTTTCTCTATCCCTCTCTCTCACTCATCTTCTTGTGTGTCAAGGCAGGAGGGGAGTGTAATGTTTTCAAGGCTTGACAGTAAGACAGGCGCAAGAGCTGCAAGAGCAACAGCAACTGACTCTCCTTTCATCTCTCTCACTCCTCAACTCTCTCTCTCCCTCTCTCTCTGTCTTCCCTTCCTCTTCTTGTGCACTTGCTTGCCAGCTCCTTCTCTCCCAACTCTCAGCAACCTGCAGCTGAGCTTCTGTAGTCACAGCCTGTCCTCCACCTGAGGACGTGCTAAACACCACGCTAGGCCAAGACAGAAAGGCAAAGTGAAAGAATAAGAGAGAAAAAAAGAGATGAGGAGAAAATTCCACCTGCTCCTCCTTCCCTTATCATTTTCTCTCTCCTCCTCCTTCTTCCCTCATGAATGCAAAACCACACACACACACACACACTAGACTATTAGAGATAAGAAAATAATCAGAGGTCAGTAGTGGCTGAGCTCTTATGGCAGCACTGGTGGGGAGGCACCAAGCTGAGGCGTTGGCATGGACCAGACCCTCCCCTGGCAGCCTCACGTCTGTGTCTCCCTTTCTTAAAGGTGCAGTCCTGGATTCTGGCAGACCATCTGCCAACTGTGCACATAACTGCAGGGCCAAACTGATTAAACTCATCCGTTTTACTTGCTCCTTGAACAGGTTGGAATAGTATTGGAATATATATATATATATATATATATATATATATATATATATATATATA
>JAGFZM010001381.1:167881-179276 GCA_017657215.1 Limnothrissa miodon | reverse complement strand
ATATATATATATATATATATATATATATATATATATATATATATATAGTTGTAGCACACACCAGTCTCCCATCGCTGCCTTCCCTGGCCTCCATGGTTGATTCCGCATCAGCAGTACCTGAGCCTGATGGTGATGGTAGTTGAAGAACTCACAATAAAACACCCTTCATCTTGCTGATCTGGGTTCAGTTACACACACACACACACACACACACACACACATGACTCATGCACACACTCAAATTGTATAGGACAGTACAAGGTGTTGATTATCCCTCACTTGTGTAAAACAACAACTGATCAAAGGACAATAGAAGCCTTCCTTCTATATATCAGTCTACCACCTCTCTTACTACACACACACACATACACACACATACACACACACCACAAAAATAGATGGCACATGTGTAAGATGAAAGGGAAGTTCCCGGAAAGAGATGGAAACCCAAGACCATTTGTCAGCACTCTCTCTTTCTCTCTCTCTCTTAAAATAATCAGCCACAGGGTAGCAAAGGTGGGAGGGTGGGTTTCCACAATGTTTCCAGGAGTGTTTTGTAAGCAAACCCAGAAGAAGGGTGCAGACTGAGATAAAATCCAAAGACGGGGAGAAAGAATGGACAAACAGCCTATGTCTGTCACAGTCACAAATTAAGGTACAAACAAAGCATTGAATCAAGCTGAGGATATTTATTGTGGTCAGACTGGAATTCAGGTTAAAAAACATAAAATAGTGGAGTGACGGAGTAAGGGAATGAAGGGGTGTGGCCAAGGGGGAGCCAGGTGCCAGTGTGAGAACAGCAAACAGGATTAATTATGTCTGTTCATCTCTAATTTGTATGGATACTGCACATCTACTGCTTGTTTACGTGCTGAACATTTCTTATTTGCAGGTATGCCACACTTAAGAAAAACAGAAAAAATGTTTCACAAGAAAGAGAGAAAAAGAGAAAAATGGCCAAGTAATGCACAAGTTGACAAGCTGAGAACGGCTTGAAAAGGTTCTTGTGGGTTCAGGCGAGCATATCTTCCTGTATGTATGTGTGTGTGGGTGTGTGTGCGTTGGTGCCGGAGTGAGAGTAGGTGAGAGGTGTCGGGCCTTTCTCTGGTGTCAACCTTTGGGCTGTGAGAGAACATGCCAGCTGTGTTTTTCCCTTTCCTGTCTGATGCTGTTTACACGCACACCAACACACACGTAAGAGGTGAGAGCACACGTATGCATGTATGTATACATTAGGTATAGACATTTACATCAACACTAAATACAAACAAAGAATAAAAGAAAATGCTACACATAGACACACACACACACACACGATGGTGAAAATATTTTAATGCTTGGTGCAGAGCTGTCCCGCATGTTACTGTTTCCCCTCTCTGTTCCCTTTGAAGATGGGCCACATGAAATAGTTTTCAGAAGGCAAGCCCTGTAGCCAGAAAATATTGACAGAGGAGCTTTTTTCTCTTTTTTTTCCATCGTTCAATCTTGTTCTATTGCCTCTCTCTCCTTCTCTCTCTCTGTTCTGCAGCTCAATCTTTTCCACCCAAACTGAGCCGTTCTTCTAAGATCTAGTTCTCTATTTAATTCACCATGTGTTGTGGTCAGAGCTCTCAGCTGCTGTGGTATAGCAGAGAAGAAAACATATTGCAATGACTTAATGATGTTATTCAGTTCCTCACAGGCAAACCTATATGTGCAATCACACTTGATGGTTTCAGGGTTTGATCCTTTTCATTTCTGGTGGTCCCTACATTCAACCTTTGAATAGTCTCCAAACTGGACTGTGCACAACTGCATGTCATATGAATCCATGCATGAGCATATCTTTTATTTGCTTATGTGCGTGTGTGTGTGTGTGTGTGTGTGTGTGTCATGTGTATGTGAGTGTATTTTCACACACAGTGTGGATATTCCAGTGTGCCATATTTGGTGTGTGTATATATGTGTGTGTGTGTGTGTGTGTGTGTGTGTGTGTGTGTGTGAGTATGTGTGTGTGTGTGTGTGTTTGTGTGTGCATGTGTGAACGTGTGTATGAGTTAGGTATTTACTATGATTTGTGTGTGTGTGTTTGTTGATGTTTGTGTGTGTGTGTGTGTGTGTCTCATAAAGACTCCGCTCCAAGGCTGAAAATGTGTTTTGCTCCGTGTGACTGCTGATGCTTGTAATTGCGGCTTCATTGCCTTCACAGGCTCCCTGCACACGTGTCTCAGCCAGTTGCCCCTGGAGAGGACAGGGGAGCAGAGGCGAGAGGAGAGCTTAGGAAAGAGGAGGAATGGAGAGGTAAGAGGAGGAAGAGAGGGGAGAGAAGGGATGAAGAGGAGAAGAGAGGAAAGGGATGAAGAGAAAGGGAAGAGGAAGGGAGCAAAGGATAGACAAGGAGTGTAGAGAAGAAGAGAGGGAAGAAAAGCTGATGGGGAGGATAGGAAAGGAAAGGAAAAAGAGGAGAGAAGGCAGCAGAGGATAAGGGCAGACAGATAGATACATACATAGATAGATAGATAGATAGATAGATAGATAGATAGATAGATAGATAGACATTTGGTTTTATTTAGAGAGAAAGGCAGTGAGGAAAGCAGAAGATAGAGGAGTGAATGGTTGGAGAGGAGAGGAGAGGGAAATAGAGGGGAGCCGAACCGCATGGAGCTCCACGGAGCCGCTGTGTGGGCTGTGGCAAACCCGTTGAGGGTTGGAGAGAGCATTTTGTGACAAACTGCACTGCAAGGACTTGCCTTTGCTCCCTCAGCCATGACTGTGACTTTGGTGTGTGTATGAGTTTCTGTATGTGAGCGTCTCTCTCTCTCTCTCTCTCTCTCTCTCTCTCTGTGTGTGTGTGTGTGGGTGTTGAACATAGTAATTTTCCTTGAAAGTATCCTCCCCAAAGGAGCTGAGTGACATTTATTTTTATTTATTTATTTGAAATCCATACTGACCAAAGCACATTGAACCATTAAGTCACCAACAGCCCAACAATTCATAACATTTATTTTATTTTATAATTTGTGATGAGTGCCATTTACTCTGGGTTCTCTGAAATCTTCTACTTCCACATTCACTTGTGTCCTTATGCTAATTCATAAAAAAACACTATACTATTGACACCATACACATTTTCTGAGACTCCACAGTACAGACATTGGCAATAATTCCTGTTTCTACCAGTAGATGGCAGTAGAAGCCTTTGTTCATCCTCCCCCTCTTCTTGTGTATGTTGTGTGACCAGTGAAGCAGCACAGCAACCTAACAGCACTGTTGCAAAATGGCAGCCAACTACATCTCTGACACCGAGAGGGTTTTTTCACATCAACAAAGTCAACATAACGACAGTTGGACTATTCTGGAGTTTAGACAGAGGAAGTGCTGCATTATGAGTAGGGACACGAGCCCTTGTGATAAAAAGACAGTCTTGTTTAAGCTGGACAGGATAGCTTGATGGCAGTTGGAGGGAAGATACAAACATACAAAGCCTTCCCATTATGTCAATCAGTGGGTGAGTAAAAATAAGGTGCTGATGAAAGGATTTGTTTTCCTATACCAAAATAACTACAAGGCCTTTGAGAGCAACTCATTATCGCTGCTATTCTCCCAAGATTGGCCTTAATATAGATATGCTTCATTTTGCGAAGTTCGTACAGCTAGCCACAAGGAAAAATGGAGGAAAGAGTTTTTCTTTCTGCCCTCTTACCCCCTTCCAATGGACATCTGAGTGTATCTACCCTAGTTATCTACCCTTTATAATAATAATAATGATAGAAAAGTATGGGCAAAGATCGAAATGACACACATGACAGAGATGACTCTACCTCTGTAGTTTTAGCTCATCAAATACCTCATAAAAAGCTGTTACACGAGACGGTCTCATGTAGAATATCAATGGCTCTGAGACACATGGCTCTGATTTCAGAACCACAGACAGAGCTGATCCCGTGGATTGACAAGAGATTGATTCCATCTGAACCTCATGGCTATGGCAGTCTGGGGTGTGAAAAATAGGCGAGTTTTTGCTTGCTGAATTGGTCTATCCAAACGTGTTCACCACTTGTGCACCTTGCTGGCCAAAAGAAAGAGAGGAATAAAGAGATACACCTCAACCATACCAAGGCCAGCTCCTACTCTTGCATTGATTATGGGCCTGTGCATATTGCAGATCTTCCAGCTCCCTCTGCCAGTGACATTGTTACTGAAACACTAACAGAATGGACTCACAATGTGCCGTGTCTGTTTTAAAAGCCTTCTCCCTTTGTTATGTGTGTTGATATAAAAAAAAGCCTTCTCCCATTGTTATGTGTTGATATTAGCAGTCAGCTTTCAGGGGTTAAAATCATTCATAATGTCTTATTAAGGTGTGTCATATAGGGATCTTTTCTAAGTGCAAGGACACTCAAGTTTTAAACATGACACCACCACTGCGGTGAAATTGATGTGGTATTTGATTCTAAAATGGTAGAGTTTTGTTTTCTGGGTGGTTTCCATGGGTAAATCAATGGAATTCATTCAATCTGCTGGCAGGCCAATTTTAAGGCCAATTTAATGTTAGAACAGTGTTATTTCCCCTAAAATAATACTATTTCCTAGTCCCCCTGTGATACACAGACACATGGAAAGGATAAAGAAGGGAATTATGCCCATCCAGCCATACCATATCACCAACCAGAAAAAAGAAATGGGAAAATGGGCGGCCATTTAAACTGCCCCCCTAAAAAGGTTTGCCCCATTGCAACTTTAACTGCCCCCTCAGTGCTCCTTGTCTTGGCACTCACCCATTTTTTGTAGGGTTGACTTGTCATTCTCTCCCTCCCTCCCTCCCTCACCTATCCATTCTCTTGTTCTCTCTCCTCCGTGCTCTCATTATCTCTCTCCATCACTCACTCCTGGTTAGGGTGACCTAATCCCTCACTGCATAGTTATCGCCCTCTCAATTCCACTGAGAGAGTGACATAGAGAGAGAGAGAGAGAGAGAGAGAGAGGTAGGGAGTCGTTCACTCCCACACGGCTCCCCAATAAAGGCAGGGAAGCTAGAGCACACATACTGTATGGCACATTGGCCACATCAGTCATGCATAGTTAGGCCACCCTTGGCCCTTGCTTGGAGGGTGTGGGTGGTCAGTGGATGTGGTCAGTCTGGCAGATAGGTGAGAATGTCAACATCGGAAGCCCATTCCAGGGCAACAGCGGCAGACAGAGTGGGCCTGTCTGAGACTCACTGTTCATTAGGCCACTAACCATATTGGCCAGCACTGCTCCGAATGCACAGAAAGGTAAACAAGCATCACCCAGCTCCTACTAATTGCTTCTCCAATCTCCCCTGCTTCTCCATCTTTTCTGTTTACCTTCCAGTTGTTGTTTTTTTATTCAGTTATGCAATCTTTCTCCCCCTTTCTCTTTCTATCTCTTTGCTCTTTTTTGCTACCATCTGTGTGCAATTTAAGAAAATAGAAAAATATAAGTAGAAAAGAGAGTGAAGGATGGATGGATAGACAGTGGGAAAAAACAGAGAGAACGAATTCAAGGGTGTTCCGTTTTTTGTTGTTGTTGTTTTTGTTTTTCTTCCTCCATGTTCTCGCTCCTGTTCCTGGCAGGCTGGTTTAGTGGACGGAGCCAAGTGTATTGATCTCGCTCACTACCTTGGAGTCTCTGAAGGACTCTCTGCAAGAAACTGCTGCCTCTCCTCTCCTCTATCCTTCTCTCTCTCTCTCTCTCTTTCTCCCCCTTCCCTCTGCTTTCTCTAACAAGCCTCTCTCTCAGCCCACCCGCCCTTCCCTCTCTTTCTCTTTCCTCACCCCCTCTTTCTCCTTCTCCTCCTCATCCTCCATAGTTGTGTATCCCTTGCGAGAGGCAGGATACCGAGGCAGAGGACCCTTACCAGGGGTCGATGTGAAGAGGACTAGACGTCCACTCGAGTCAGTAGCACACGGCTTGAGTGTAACCAGGGGGGGTCAAGGCCGGGCTAAGGCTAGCCGGAGGGGACAGAAAGCACGGAGCAGGTCGCAGTGGTCACAGGGATGCTGTTTAGGGGGCTTTGAAAGGTCTGAGCGCTCGTTGCTAAGGGTGGTCTCATTCTCAATGACATCCACTGTTGTGAAGAGGTAGGGGATGGACATGCAATAGTTCCAGAAGAATCTTTTCTCGATAAACAATCTCCATGCTTTCAAAATAGCTGTGCATTTGTGACATTTAGAAACTGTCCCTGATGATATTTCAGATGATGTTTGATACCCAGTTGCACAGCCATCTGCTTATAAATCTTGTATTGTAATAGACACTTGATGTCTTCCCCTGCTCTTTCTCTCAATGCACTGTACCAGAGGGACAAAAGGTTATGTGCAATGCATTATAAATCCCTAAGGACACTTTTCACCCATAATGTAACTGCCATGTAAACCCAAGGCAGGGCTGAATCATATTGCAATTGACCCACTCCATTAGTTCGTGCTCAGCCAGAATTTTCCACGGTAAGAAATCAAAAGAAACGAATGGCTAATACCAAACTTGCAGCGGCCCCCAAATTAAATCACCAAGCAATTTGTAAATAATTCGAAAGCATGCCAGCATTAAGGCTACAGGCTCATTCACTGGGAAGTCAGTAATAGTTGTAATAGCTGAATGATTACTAGAAGAGAGAGGGTGTGGGGTGTGTGTGTGTGTGTGTGTGTGTGAGGGTGGGGGGGGGTTGGGTTGGACAGCTTGAGATGGCCTCCCACTGAAGCCCTTTGCCGCTAGCCAAGCGTCTGGCTCTTTAAGCTACACAAGCAAGCAAGACGGCTAGGGTGGGGTGTGGTGAGCTGTGCTGGGTGGGGAACCATAATCCATAATTTACAATAATAATAATTAAAAATTTACAAAGCAAGCGGAGCATTCTGGGTAATCAAAGTCGATTTTCCAGGGATGTGATGCTCCAATTACGCATCCAAGGGCTGCTGTTCATGTGGCTCCGACTCCTGACTATTTCCCTTTCCATACAATTACTGCCCATGGAAGACTGCCATCCACACACACACACACTCAGCAGGGTTGAGGAGTCCCGCAGCACTGTCCTTCAAAACCCCCAACAAAGTTTTAAATCCACACTACTACCGTACTACCACCTCCACGGGTGTGTGTAACTATGAGCACTGGCAGTCCTATTGTCCCGTTATTGTCATTTCTGAGCAATCAGAGGATCAGAGTGAAGGCTGTGTGCACTTCCAGGACTTTTGGAGAGCATTTACAGAACAGAGCTCAAGCACTTTAAGCAGAAATAGGACGAATTTGACAAAGTGAAGTGTATTGGACTGAACCTTCAATTCTGTGGCACGGCATACGTACGTTCTCAGATTGCCACGGAACAGGTGTTCCAAAACAATTTGGAAAAATATATCTGACAGGCATGTTGAGGAGGAGCTCGAAATGGGATGTGATGGGCAAGAAGGGGTCCTTCACATTCAGCGGAAGGGGCACTGACTTTGATGGGCGCTAATCAGAGAGAATGTTCTGGAGTAATTATGTCTTACCAACTAATCAAGGCTTGCGTGCCTCTTGGAACATCCAGGCTCCAGAGTCTCATTGAGCAACCCCCGGGACATGCTCACCCATCACTGATATATTCGTTTTTGCCTTACTGTGCTTTGATGAAATAGTAAAGGAGAAAGATAAAATACTGAAATACTGCCTGTTGGCTATTACATGACTAACATCTAGAAAAGAGTATTTTTCATGTGGTTGAAATATATAGAACTTTATGGAACACTATATATGATATGATTTATTCAAATGCATATGATGCCGTGGAATATAAGGAGGGGACCACATAACTATGCATTCATTTATACACATTTCTCTGCATTAATCTATTCAAGTCTAACCTGTATAAATGTATACATATACATAAAGAAATGTATAATATAAAAAATGTAGTTTTCTTTGTAAATATGTAAAAATGCCCTTGTTTGAGTGCTTCACTGTCAGAAGCACAGGAAACAGCTGGGGGAGGCCGCCTGCACTGTGGCCCTGTCAGAGGCCGAGACGAGTCCTCACATTTGACGGACACATGGGTGGTCAGAATAATGAACCAGATGTGGAGGCGTTGCATCACAGTGTGTGGCGTTTACTCATTCATCAGTCATTCTTTTTTTTTTATTTATTATTTTGTTTTTGTTATTATTCTTTCACAGTGATGCTGAAATTGCAAAATCTAAACTGCTAAAAGTTCCCGTTGTTCCCCTCCGCCTGTACTCTGCTGTAGTGGCATGCACAAAAGCAGTTATGCCTCCCGTGCCAAATGATCTCCCCCCCCTTCCCCCATAGTTATTTAAAATCAATGCAATATTCTGGCTGTTAGTTGGGTTGTGCATTGCATTTGTCAGAGTGCAATTTCCCCTCACTATGGTAAATTGTCTATCACAACACGCACGTATACGAGGCTTCCAGCAATGGCCTAGGCTTGAGTTGGAGGGGGGGGGGGGGGGGGGGGGAGGGGAGGGGGTGGTTCTGGTGGCAGTAGAAGAGTCTCATGATAAGCCTTTCATTTGGCTGAGGGCAAGACTTCATCATGGGGACCTGCCACAGGGGCGTGCGGATGGGTAGGGTGGGGGGTCACGGAGGGAGCGATGAAGGGCCACTAAAGAGGGGAGATGGAAATGAATGAAAGAAGGCCAACAAATGTGAGGGCCGCCGTGCATGAAATTAAAAAGATACCTCAAAATATTCCCACTGCCACCCACTATGGTTTATGGCCTTCTCTAGTGGCACTCTCTGTGCTTCTCGCCATCACCCACACTTACACACACACATGCACACATACACATCTCTCCCTCTCTCTCTCTCCCTCTCTCTCTCTCTCTCTTTCTCTCACACACACACACACACACTCACACTTGCAGTGATAACCATACACATACACCATACACAGTACAGACATAGTTTCTCATATCCCCCTTTTTTTCACACAGTCTCTATTTCTTTCTCTCGCACACTGTCCTCCAAATCACCACCCATGAGTAAAGAGGACGTGTCTCTCCAGAGTTATTCGTTGAAAAATATTTACACCTTTCTTCATCTACTGCCTAATACCTCTTAGGTGTTACAACAGAAAGTTTCGCTTTTCTATCTGTCTATGTGTGTGCGTGTGTGTGTGTGTGTGTGTGCGTGTGTGTGTGTAAACAGCAACATCCCTATAGCAGCATTTCTGAGGCTGATTGGCTTTTTTTCAGAGTGGTTATCAAAAAGCATCCAGACCATCATTCAGTCCTAGCTTTGATCTCCTTGCTGGTCAGGCCACCCACCCCTTCCCCTTTCCCCCAGACACGCACACACACACACACACCACCCAAGGCAGGGGGGTCCTTGGGATCAGCGTGGCAGTGCAGAAGAAATCAATGCTAATAAACCAGTGCCATAAAAAGATCAAGAGTGATTCATAATTTAGTGCATTTTGGAAGGGTGCAGGTAATCTAGATCCAGAGCTGTTGCTGACGGTTTTTGCGTGCACTTGCTGTCAGGTGTCCACTCACATGTCCCAGAGCACACACACAAACACACCCACACACACACTCACTCACTCACACACACACACACACACACACACAAAACCAAGCACACCATGTTAGACAGCACGTTTACATTATGTGTTGACTTCCATCATTAGACAGAGGGTGTTCTAAGGCAGTAAGTACCCTCGCTGTGTGAGTGGCAGGTGTAAACAAAAGCCTCTACCACACTCCAGCCAAGGCAGCACTGATTGGTGCTCAGTCAACACCGCATTCTCCACCGTCAGATGTGGCTCGCATTTATTCAGCACAAAGATTACAATAACTGATGGCAAAGGACAGACACGTAGTCACAGGAAGCACAGCAAAGTGAGAGGGAGCCATCTTTGAAAATAACATCAAGCCAGGGGAGCTGAAGGAAGGAAGGAAAGGAGAGAGAGAGAGTGAGAGAGAGAGAGAGAGAGAGAGAGAGAGTAGACAGGGAAGAGGACAAGGAGATTTGAGAGAATGTCATCCCTTTGGCCATGCAGTTTCTCAAAGCCCCAATGTGTCAAAATGACAAGCTATCGACTTCCATCTTTTAAAGAGAAGTCCCGGGGGAGAGGGAGGGAGAGAGAGGAGAAGAGAGATGGAGGCAGAGAGAGAGAGAGAGAGAGAATCAGCCCACTGGCCAGAGTGCCGGCTGGCAGTATGAGGTATGCCCCGCTCCCTATGATAAATTCCGCCAGCCCAGCACTGTGAAGTATGCATGTGTCACATCATATTTGATGTATGATCAACATGAGCTCCTCAGGAATGGCAGGAGTGCTGTAATTAAATCTGCACACAACTGGCAACACACACACACACACACACACACGGACACACACATGCATAGTAATCGGGATTGGGAGAAGATAAGGTATAATGTGCCCATATCTCTAAAGTGCGGAGAATAGCCTTGTTTGTGTGTATTTAGCCTAATGGCCTGGTAGAGGCAGTGCAACGTCCGACCTCCCTGCATGGGGAAGGGAGCAGGCAGCTCTTGGGCACAGCGGGGAGCTGCTACCCACAGAGTGCTTGGGGATGAGCACAGAAACAGAAGAGAGAGGAAACACACCCACCCTGTCTTCCTGACTCACACACACACACACACACACACACATGCATGCATATATACACACGTGCACACACACACACACACACCACCAAATGTGCCTTTGATTTGCTCTCTGAACATGGGAGGGAGAGAGAGAGAGAGTGAGAGAGAGGAAGGGAGGGAGGAGAGAGAGAGAGAGAGAGAGGGAGAAATCACTGTAACTGCATGTGACTTTGCTGGCAGACAATAGGCATAATCCCACCCATTGTTCATGAAACGCATTTCATTGTCAGACTTTTCTGACAGATTTGGTTCTTTTGGTCAAGCCAAACCTTTGACTACAGACAAGGCAACGGCTTAAAACACCCAGTCCTTAGTACACACACACATTCACACACACAAACACACACACACAAACACACACACACACTCACAAACACACTCACACATTGAGGTCAAAGTGTCAGTAGCAAGTGTCTAGTCCTAACAGTGACGACAGCAGTACTGCAGTGACCACTGACAAGTCGGACTAAAGCTCCCCATAGCAATCATCTCATTAAAACAATACACTGGGTATTATAAGTGACATGGCTTATAAGTGACATCCACAACAGTGCTGTGCCAGCAATGTTGCTCATCTGTGTGTGTGTGTGTGTTTGTGTTTGTGTGTGTGTGTGTTTGTGTTTGTGTTTGTGTGTGTGTGCCTGCATAGGTATTCCTGCTGTGTCAGACCTCCACACTGGAGCGACTGTAAACACTCATCCACTATTACTTCTACTATCGCAACCACTACAACTACTACTACTGCTGTTTCTGCTACTGCTACTACTACTGCTTCTGCTGCTCCTGCTACTAC
>JAGFZM010001381.1:147968-162881 GCA_017657215.1 Limnothrissa miodon | reverse complement strand
GTGTGTAAGTGTGTAAGTCTATCTATGTATGTGTGAGATTGAGTGTGTGGTGCTCACTCGTTCAAGCATCACTTGGCCCTATTAATTGCTTGTGTGGTCCCCAGTAGGCTTGTGTGTCTAGTGTGGTGTGAAACTTCAAGATGCTGCAGACGAATGGGAAAAAAAAAGACCACCACCCAGTAACAACCACACATGCACACATACACACACACACACACACATAAAACCCTTAGGGACATCTGATCACGAGAGGGAAAACCAGATAAAACATGAAACAATATTAATAGATGACAGCCTTTCATTCAACCTTTTTTTTCCAGGAAAATATCATCCCTCTATACTAGCCTCGATACTAATGACTACTAATGTTACTACTCTTGCATCTACTTCTATTACTACCTCTACTATAAAACTACTGCGACTACTACTACTACAAAAAATACTGCTGTTTCTGTCACTATTACTACTATAATTACTACTAAAGTAGTAGTTCTTCTACTACCAATATAATTACTAAACAGGAGCATGAGACTGTAATGTTAAAATCCTGTTGCCCACAGTCCTTTCATTAAAATCAAGTTCTTAACATAGTTTTCTAACCATTAAAAGTTCCACTCCCATATTAAATTAGCTTAAATGAGTGGACATATAAATAAACATGAAAATGTAACAGATAAATAAGTTCGGGAAGCCTCCAGACCTTGGTTATATTGGGTCATTAAAAAGTTGTTTTGCAGTATTTGCGAGGGCCTCAACCTGTTTTTCTCCAATTGGGCGAACCGAAAGTGAGCTGCCAGATGACTGTTTTGGCATGGCCACTGTTTTCCTGACAAGAAGCACATTTGCTTGGCATTTGGTTGTGAGTGAAACAGCTCAGTCAATGGAAAGGCCACATCCGCTAACACCTGTCATTTCACCTGAGATAAACACCCGCAAACAGACCATAATGACACCCACTGAGAGACAGACAGAGAGAGAGAGAGAGAGAGAGAGAGAGGGAGCAAAAGAGACAGCAAAGAAAGAGAAAGAGAGAGACAGACAGACAGAGAGACCACCGCTTTTCAGAGAACTAAATCAATCCTTTCTTTAAAATGTCACTTATCTGTTGAGTAGCTCTTTAGTTATGCATAGCGTATGGTGGCGCTCCTTTTCACTGCAAGAAATTACAATATAAAAAGAAACACAGAGGGGAAAAAAGGGGAAAAAATTAAGAAACATTCGATGCTGACTCCTTCCCTCCGACTCTTTATTAGTGCAAAAAGCCAGCGGCGGATCTACTTCATTTTTACATCCGCGATTAAGAGGGCTTCCAACAGCGGGACGCTTTCTCCTCAAGTACGTTTTTAGATGAGCAGCGAGAAATCTGCATTGATTACTGCACATTATTCTCTCACAGCCACACAGCGCCCCATGTTTCCTCTGGCCTCTCTGAAAAGGCACACTCCTTGCCACTCAGTGTGTGATGCCGTGTGTGTGTGTGTGTGTGTGTGTCTGAGTAACAGAGTGCACAATGCACACACATGCAAGCACACACGCGCACACATACACACACACGTAAACATACATAGACTTGAAACACACATGCTGAAACAACCACACACACACACACACACACATACACACTGGCACACACAAGCAGCCGAGCTCCCACACAGTGAAGCAGTCGGGTCTTAGACTTAGGTCTGTCTTTAGCGACCTGTTACCTCTGGGTCACTCACACACTTGCCCTCGTGTTCAGCAAGACATTAAAGGGGCATCCGGGCATTTGTGCAGACCTGACACAACCTGGAAGCTCATCCCTCGGGAGCGATGGTGGATGCATGGTCAAGTATTTAGGAGCAATGAGTCTGCTCTCGTGGTGCATTTCACACCTTTAATGGTAATGAGAGACATAGAGGGCCAAGCGTTACGAGCAGTGCCATCTGAAGGCTGGAAGTAGACCGGAGAGAGATGAAATATCTGATGCGCGCCCGAAGGTGAAACTGGTCATGTTCACGCTTCCGAGCGTGAATACAACTTTTTGGTTCTCACTTGCTTAGAGTATTAGTTATGCCATTGTGATGCTTAGGTGAGCTGGCTGCCATGCTGCTATATGTTTTGCATTCTGATGTTAGTGGACATCTTGGCTAGTGTGGCGCCATCAACTGTGCATCAACTGAGGATTTTAACGCAAAATAACAATGGTGACAAAATACACGTTTTCATTTTATCCCTCCCACACAGGTGGGCAGCGAGAAAAATAAATAAGAAGACATCAGAAATTCTGCATGTGAAAGAGAGAAAAATACACTTTTTTAAGATTATGGAGATATGTTCTTTGCGGATATGAAGATTTATTCTGGGCTGTTAGTATAATGCACCAATGCCACTACCTGTAATCATATGGTGCACTGGTTTTGCTTGTCTGCACTGAAGGACAAACACAGTAATACAGCATAACATAGTTGGATAAAAGTAATATAATTGCACTGTACTCTCCCATAAAGCTGAACAGCATTAGAAAACACAACACCATAATATAACATATATTACAACCATATAGTCTATGTGTTATTTATTTATTTATCGGGGTAAACAAGTCCCATGCAAGTTTACAGTCTATCACTTTCTATACATGAAAGCCTAAGAGTCCAGCAGGTAAGTAAATAACAGAAACAAGCTCAGATATATTGCTTTAATTCCGCTTCATGGCACCTCACAAAATCTTGATGTGGGTTTCGCAAAAACGGCATCGGACAGGTTTTTTGCTCTGCGGAGCACTTTTCATTCAATAACATTTTATCTTTCCCCACCCAGGAATTTAAATTTAAATGCAACGTAATGCGGCGTAATATAATCTATGCACCTCCGTGTGTGTTTTAGCTGTGTTGGTTGTTTTCTGTGAAAGCGCAGGAGGCGAAGCTGCACGTACATAGTGGAGCGTGTGCTCTCTGCGCCTCTGTGTCATTTGTCATGTTGGCGGGATATGTGCCACCAAGGAAATATCTCCTATTTAAGCAGGCTTTCATAAAACATATTCCTTGGTAATAGCGTTCTGTCGAGCCCTTATGTATTATTGAACAGTTCTCATTTTCATTCAAACAACCTGTAAGTCCTTCAGTGGTGTGGGAGAGAGAGAGAGAGAGAGAGAGGGAGAGAGAGATGAAGAAGAAGGGTAGAAAAAAATACTTAATAACATTTTCCAAGAAAATTAGTCACCTTGTCCTTTGCAGGCAATTTTCTTTTGGTCGCCATGGTATTTATCAAGTGTGGGATATTCAGGTAAATGTGCACTTCTGACGCTTTTTTATTGGGCTCTATTTACTGCAGGTCCCCCCCGAATGGGCCTCTCCTCCTATTCACACACTCGTACTAGTCTTTCTCACACACACACAATGTAAAGGTTGATTACATGCAAAATGGTATTTCCAGCTTGACATATAAACTAGGTGAGTCATTAATCCTCTCCTTGTAGACTTATACCTGTTCAACTCCCCTCAGACCACCCCGTCTCCCCTCCCCTCCCCCCTCCGTCGCCACGCCACCTTTCGCCTGACTCCTTTTTCTTGCATGTCAGGATGCACACGCTGCATGTTTTGCATGATGGGTGTGCACAGGAAACTCCTTTATTCTTGTCTGCATGGTAATTTAATTTCAGTTCACACACTTTTTGACACATACACACACACACGCACTCACACACATGCATCTCCAAACAGCAATCAATCTCCGCTCTGCCATGCAACAACATCCTACAAATTAAAACACTTATGAAATATTCAAAGTGTTTAATCGTTATGCAATGATACTCATTTTACATTTTTTTCTTCATCTCTACTGTAATTACCAGGAACATGTCATCGACTTGCTCTGTAATTGAATCCCAAACACTACGATCTTGTTAATCTGTTCAGTAATTTATAGAACTGTGTGTCAGAGTATGTCTTCAGAGTGTGTCTTCATTCAAATTGGAGGTGAGGGCCCCTCGAACACACGCTGTCTCATCACTTGTATTTTCTGACAGACTAGCCAATCACACACTGCATCGATCCGGCCGGCACGGTTTGCTCACTCTAATTGATCTTAAATTTCGCACCTCCATAGGAAGAGTCTTCATCTGCACGGCCTCAATCAGATAGACCAGGGCTACTCAATTAAAAATTTCATTTGGGCCACATTTCAGAACCAGGATCTTAAGTTGGGCCGCACATTTTCAGCAGTCATTAACAATTCAGACACTTTTCACAAACTAAAACCTTTTTAAATTTTTACCCTTAAAATTGACGACATTCTAACAAAGATTGAGAATGCATGCAATTGTATATATCTCTAAAATGAAGTGGGGTGGAGGAGGAGGCATTAACTAGCTTGATCTGTTTCTGATATTCTGGGTGCGTTGAGAAATAGGCTACAATCTGCCACTCTGATAATGGAATAGATCTAACACTCCACAGTTCGATAAAGACGAGCTTGTTATTTTTCTGTGACTAAACGGTTTCTGATAGATCAAAATGAACATAAACCAGCAGGTTAAAATGGCGGTTAATGTATCAGTTGAACAATTTTGATCGGTTTTTTTACCTGCCAATTATCAGCTTTAATTCATAAATCAATCCAGAACTGGTCTATTTCCTAAAACTTCGTCTAGCAGTAGCACTGTTTTCATTTAGTCTGACGTCACACTCTGCTGCTCTCTCCCTTCAGCCAGAGTGGCCGGTGTACGCTCTGAACCATGATCTGAACATGCTCTAACACGTAAGTGTGACGCTCTGAATAAAAGAAAACGACAATTCTATCCACACTCAGAAAAGTGTACTCGGAGAGCTCGGAGTGTCAGTTTACGAACGCACCCTCTGTAAAAGACCTAATTTACATTCTGGAGGCTTGTGAATGGTGTTTAACTTTTATTGCTGGAGCGCCGTCCGCATGTGCACCACGTCTGGGCCGCATGTGGCCCACGGGCCGCCTATTGAATAGGCCTGAGATAGACTGTAGCATGAAGATACAGTGCAAATACGGAGTGTGAGAAAACTGATAGCTTATGTGAAAGATCTGCCGGGAGCTCGTTGGCTTCAACTTAAAAGATCTCCCGTCTAATATACTTATCTGTTGCTCCACCACTTTCAAGAAACCCCTCCGCTTCATCTGGCTGGAGGATCTGACAAGAATGGCCTCGCCTTTCATACCGCCTCGAGGTCGAAACAGGCACCAAAGATTTTCTCACATAAATTCTTTATGTGGTTAACACTTTTTTCTATTCAGCATGTAATAGCTGAAATCCATATTCACTTTTTTTTTTTTTACCCTGTTTGAATGCTCCTATGATTTCTCCTTCATTTGGTGCCATGATGCCATTCTAACAGTTACATGTGCAATCATAAAGTCTGTCAGATTTAGTTCAACTTCATTTTATGTGTCTCTCTCTCACCTTTAGCCCAATTAGAATTCAACCGAGACAAGATGAGATGTAAGCCATTATGTCTGGGGCAAAGTTGGGATAAATGCTGATAAGAGAATTTGCTATGGCTTTGAAGAGCTAAAAGGGAGATTTTATCCATTTGTGTCTAAATGAAAAGAATCAAGAATTAAGTCTTTCAGGATAAAAAAAACGACATATAATCACACAAATGGTGCAGATTAGGTTTAAAAATGTGACTTTTTATCTTCTCCATGTATGAAGTATCATGTGGTGAATCGTGCCAGTGTAAGAGCAATAATATTGGGAAAGTAGGCTTAGATAGGTTAGAGTGTTTCTGGACCGAGCGCATTGGAGGGTTATTAAATTGGCTTGGTGCAGTGGTTAAGTGGATGGCAAGGTTATTGAATTAGATTGGCACAGTGGTTAAAGCGAGGTTTCAGAGTGCTGCTCTCTCAGATGTGTGTCATGGTAGTGCAGGGGGTAAGGAGGCCACGGCATCTGTGCTGTGCATTGGTGGTGCTACGACGCAAGCACACATCAATACAAACATGGTTTCTGTCCAGGGCTTGAGTTCACTTTGTGTGTGTGTGTGTGTGTGTGTGTGTGTGTGTGTGTGTGTGTGTGTGCGTGCACTTCTGAATATGGTTATCTAGGAGGGGGCAGGGAGGACAAAAACTAAAAAAAAACTGCCACTAATAGCACTTTTTGGAGGTTTTCAATAGCAAGATTTGATTAAAAAACATTGCTAACCTATAATTTTGTAGACACTGACTTGCAAGTGGAGTGTCCATCTGTTATGTACCTGCAGACAATCTGTGAACTGGGTACTATAAACTCAACAGCACTACACTTTTTAGCGTGTGCTAAACTAGATGGTATGTGTGTCTGGCCTCATGGCTCCCTTGCGTGTCCCAAGGTTGGACAGTCCTCCCAGAAATTGCCAGTAGCTACGGCCAGGTAGGCGCACTCAGCTCTCTAATAGAGTTTGTGTCTTTGTGATGGTCACATGCTAGTACTGTTTATGCACACACACACACACACACACACACACACGCATGTGCACAAACGACTGTGGAATATCCAAACATAAAACCACATGTCTTGAATCATGTTTATGTCTGTGTTCACACCACAAAAGAGACAATCAGTTCCCAGTCATAACTCAGGGTGTTTAAATGGATGAGAGAGACCTCTCCGTCTTTCTCCCACTTCTTCTCCCTCTCTCTGTCTGCCCCTCTCTCTATGTCTCACTCAAACCCACAAATGCAAAGCAAATCTCAGATTTACTGTCACTCATAAAGCAGAGTGCCACCCGAGCCCACCCTATCTGTCTGATTGATGCGGGAGAGATGAGCCTCACAGACGGCAAACAGGGACGCCCAAGCGTCTATACGGCGTCCACCCAAACAGCCACCCCAAACCCCACATCAATCACCAGGGATACCCGTTCACCCACGCGCTCACTCTCTTCCTATTGGCTCAGAGCCTCCAAATAAGGAGTGCTGATGGTTACACTCCCCCTCACCCCCCTTCCTGCTGTTTGTTGACCCTAACGTCTTTCAAAACAACTCGATTCTTAAATGTTACATTCTTCTTTCTATTTCCCCTGTCTGTCTCTCTTGCATAACCTCAAACAAAAAGCAATACTCCCTCAGCACAGAGACTTTCAAAATGTTTCTATCTTTCATTTTTTTTTTCACATAAGAACAATAGTTAAACTCTCTCTTTCTCTCTCACACACACACACACACACACTCACACGCACACAAACACACACTTATGTGTATAAATCTGAATAATAGCTCCCTGGTTTAGTGTGTGGTAGCGGCGGCACAGATGTGTGCGTTGTGTCGTGGCTGGCAGTGAGCTCACGGGAGATTCCCTCCATCGTCCCTCAGAGGCTTTCAGTGCGCCGTAATGTTCACAATAAAACAGCGCTCCGCTCAGCGCCCCCTGATGTGTTTGCACCGGCATCTTTTGGCGCAGTACATTTATTACTATGCTTCTTCGTTCCGTTTTGTCGGATACATCATGGCTTTTTATTACGCCAGCCGCAGCAGCCGTGCAGCCATCAGTTGCTACGCGTTCCAGTGAATGGCCCCTTGTGGCTCAGCGGCAGCGTCACTTGCGCTCGGAAATTCATTGAGGTGAACAGAGTAGTGTGCAGTCACCATTGTGCTCCCCACACCCGCCTCATGCCCACCCCCTGTCTTGCACACTGCTTGGCAGGTCTCAGATCAGTGGATGGGTGCCAAGCTGCTCAATGTTCAATTCCCATGTTCATATGGTTCACCTCTGCTTGCCTTCCCCCATCAAACACCACCACCTCCACCCTGCCATGTACGTGTCTCTCATTCCCGCTATTCCCTGCTTCAACAAACCCGTTTAAAGACATGGCAGATGGTGATTTTTTCCCCTCTCTGTGTTTCTTCTCTTGTTTTTTTTAACTGGGTGAGTTAATCAATCTGTTGATAATTCCCCAGAGTCTTTATCTGATTCAGTTAAAAGGAATACAAAGTGCCCCAATTACTTGGCAAAACACCGCAGACAGCAGCAGCAGCAGCAACAACAACAACAACAAAAGCACAAAGACAAACAAACACAAGTAAACAACTTGACTCGTCGCCGTTGTTATGAATTCTGACAAATTAGGGTGAGGGTATGGCTCAGCATGCTTCCAGGCTAGGAGAGCGCAAATGCCCCCCCCCCTCCACCCCCCGCCGCACCCACCCCAATGCTTGAGAAGAGCTGAGAAGAAGCAACATGACAAGGGGAAGCATCGTCTTCAAAGACCCATACAGATATTTTTGCCGGGGGATCAAATTCTCACACAAAAAACCCCACCGTTCTCCCGCTGACGCGATTCCGCCAATTGTGAGGTCGTGTAGAAGGTGCTAATTTGTGCTAACCGACACAACTGGTAAATCAAAGGGTGAAATCATACCTTGTCAGAAATCAACAGAAGCAGCCAGAAACAAAGAAAAACGAGCTGTGAGCTGGCTGTGGGCTCTGCAAGGAAAATCCAGAACTTTCCATTTTTAATATCATAACGCATCCTGACAATATACACTCACACAAAGGAAATGAAGGAAAAAAAGGGAAAAGACAAGATGAGAGAAGAAAATGGTCTCATTATGCCTTGCATGTTATCTGAGGTCCATCCTGGCTCCCTAAAGATGGCGGCCAACAGAATTGGCTCAACCTCTGCCCTGCTCCAGTCTCGTTCCCCCTCCACCAGCCCACCCCCAGTCAACACCTGTCTTCCCATCTTTAATTGCGCTTTTAGGTGGAGGGCCCTCCAGCATTGAGGCAGCCTTTCAAGCGGACCATGCGGATGATAATATGCCATGCAATGAGCGCGAGCTCTTGATATTTCGGCTGTAAGAGGCATCGTTTTTTTGTCGGCAGACCACGGCGCCTCAAGAGCCATGCCCACTCGTTAGCTCTGAGGATCACTTCCATGTTATTAAGATTGTTATCCCGGCCAGTGTATGGAGGATTTTTTTTTCTTGTTGCAATGGGCAATGCTATGCTGATTGGAAGGTTGAGCTCAAGGACTTTTGCTGTCCTAACTTGGCTTTTGCCAATCAGAGAAGTGACATCTTACACCATCTACACACTCAAACAACATGGTCGAGTGCACAAGACCCTCCAAAAGATTATGAAGTGGCCATGGATGGCTAGTAAACTTAATGTAGAGGTGATCCTACAAGAAAGAACAGAAACATTTCCCCTACCTTTACAAAAAGATAAATTTGAGTTTTATCACTTAAACATTCAAAGAATTTGCTAATGACCCGGATGTTGTTAGTATTGCTGAAATTGTATTGTTGGAATGCAAAGATGAAATCCTCAGCAGCAAGTCAACTTCCAGTTTGATTATGTTAATGATATTCTCCTTTCCAAGCCATCACCCCCTCTCCCTTCTCCCAAGGGGAAAACTGTCCCCATATCTATCTCAGCATATGTTGAAAGGCTGACAATGGTGCTATTGCTAATACTACTGTCAGTGGCACATGTTCACAGCTACTGCCAAGTGGACCATCCATGTGGCCTATCTCTCCACATGGCTTGCCTTTGATAAAGGCCAAAAGTTGCAATGAACAAAATGAATGACTTGGAAAAATAGAATGCTCACCAGAAAGTGATCTCAGTTGGATAAAGGATAGCGTGAGAAAGAAAGCTAGTGCTAGACAAGTATACAGCTAGTACACCAAGAACTAGAAAAGCTAATACTAAAAGTAAGTAAGTAGCCTAAGTTAGTATACTAAAGCTAATACTAAAAGTATACAGCCTGAGATGACTGTAGGGGAGTGTGGATTGCATTGATGAATAGCATTATCAAACACTATACTACTACACCATGGCCATGCCCATGTATCATGATTAAAATCTTAAAAATAATAGTGATATTTTTTAGTATAGTGGGAAATACTGGTGATATTTTGTTAACACTATATGTGTAACAGATTACATATAATATTACATGTATACTATTATATTATCATATAATATGTCTGTTTTCAAAATGTTAATAACATTCAAAGTGGAATAGGCGGCAATATTTCTTAGTATTACTTATTTCTTTTTGAAAAAAATAATGCATTGAGATGGATCATGAATTGTCTTTTTTCAAAATGCCTCTGACTGCTCTATAATTCCGTTTTAGAGGCAATCTCTCAGCCGTGATGAGAGGTCTTTGTGAAGATGCTTTGAGAGGTCTTTGTGAAGATGCTTTGAGGCCTGGCAGATATATTAAGTTGTGTAATAGTTCTTATGCACTGAACATATGCGCTTTTGTTTTGCAGTTTTACAAAAACACCATAAAGCCTAGGACAAAACATTCAGCCTCTACTGAAACCAACATGGGTGTATACAGCACACGATTCCATTGTGAGGATTGCAGTGGTTATTCAGTCTTTCTCTCTCCTCTCCCAATGGCTACATGTGGTAATTCCTGAAGATGTTCTTCTCTTTATACATTCCACCCAAGACATCTCTGTTCATTACGGTGATAGATGTGATCAAATGGACAGACAGGCATCATCACCATCAAAGAAAATCAGAGGTGGAGTCAGCTTAACACACATACACACACACACACACAAACACGCACACACACACACACGCACACACAGGATTCCTGTTTGGCGATATGACTCATGTTTTTGGCAGTGAGATGGCTGGTAGTGAGATGGGGGTATGTATGGCATTGGCACAGAGAGAAAAGCATGGCAGCTGTGGTGCTGGCATATTGATTTGAGATGGGAAATGTTGTTTATATTTTGGCCCCGGGGTGGAATGTCTGGCGCAGCATCTGACCTGGTTTTTTATATTTCAGGATGGTTCTTCACATATAAGCTGAAAAAAAGAAGAAGAAGAAGAAGAAGAAAAAAACGGTGAGTAAACCTTGTCTGTCACAACGGTGAACTGTAAACCTTTACACACTGCCCTAGAGGCATTAAAGTCTGAACATAGACATTTTTTTCTTGCTTTTTCGCTTCATATGACTACATAACCCAAGGGCCAGAGAAGGAAGGGAGGGGGTATGGGGTGAAAAGAGATGTGGAAAGATAAGAAAGGAGGGATGAAGGAAAGAGGCCTTGATTGTTTCCCATGCAAGGATAAATGCCCACTTGAGGGTGTATGTTAAGGTGATGCTATCAAGGCCTACAAGCTACCGTTTTGTATTATAAACCAGGACTGACAGTCTGCTTTAAACACCGCCTATTTATAAATATCCCTGGATTCTAAGGGCCTCAGCGCACGCTTTGTGACTCTGAAATCCTGTGGCTAGTGTATGGTTACAAGGACATTTCAAATCTGTGAATAAAGAAACACAAATTAAACTTAACACAGTGTTTCTTTTCTACTGTTAGTGGGGAAGAAACACAGAAATAAGTGATATTTACACACACACACACACACTCTCTCTCTCTCTCTCTCTCACACACACACACACGTGTAAGACATCAAGAATATATTGGTGTTATGAACAGTTCTACCCACTCACTATAAGGATTCAGAAACAGGGAAGGTGGTATTGTGATTTACTTGGTTGTTGAACTGCAAAATCAACCTTCTGGCTAAACATGCAGCAGGCAGAGGGATGCTTTGGTTTCTGCGTGTGGACAGCAAGCTGGAATTGTTCTACTAGTTGACATCAGTAAATAGTCTTATTGAGTCAGCTCATGTACTCAATGGTGGACTTCTTTCACACACACATATATATATATATATGTGTGTGTGTAGATAAAAAAATGTTTTCACCATATACTGATCAAAGTGCTTGACTAGACCACCACACTTGCAAACTCTCCTTTTTTAACATCTTGCAAACCTCAATTTTGTTTATTGAGAGGGTGGATGCTTAATAAATTAGTTGACAAGTGTGAGTTGATCTGCTGCACGCAAAACCCCACCTAGGACCGTATCTGTCGCACCGCTGGCAGCCACCCCATGAATGAGCCACTGATTTGGAATGCAAGGAGCCGGCTCAGAAATAGCCCCATTGTAATATGTGCTGAGTGAGCATACTGGTCAAAGACCACAAAGGCATTGTTGTTGAAAAAGGTTGTAGAGTACCAGAAAAATACACTGGCAAAAAAAACAGGGCGGGGTAGGGATGAGATGGGGGGATGGGCGGATGGGGTTTGAGAAGAGGCAGTAAGACATGGAGACATACCAATAAGAGGTCTTATTTAACAGTTCTTGCCAACCAGAGTTAGAAGCAAAAACTCTCTGTTGAAAGCCTGGCTGTAGGATATGTCAGGCAACTAGCTATAAACCACAAAGTTTGCTGTTATATATTTATTTCCCTGCACTGTGTGTTTAATGCATGCAGAGTCAACCTTAGGTTTCGCCAGAACCATTACAAATCACAGTGTGTGTGACAAAGTTTACAGGAATCAGATTTTTTTTATTTTAGAGTGAGGAAAACTACATAAAAACCTGCAGAAAGCTAAAGCTATTACCAGTACACATTGAGTGCTAAGCCTCTTAGCCGACTGAAACACACCTAGCGTACAAGGCCTCTCACAGGAGGCTAATCCATGCGCGAAAAGTAATCGCGTGTTGGGTGATCAAACGCACAAGGAACCCACCAACATGAAATGTTAGAACGGCAAAATCCACAGTAACAAATCCCATTACCTCTCCCTGCAACATGCTGGTGCTGTCCTGGGATTTCAGGAATAGGCTTCAGTTCTGAGAGGCTTTGGATATCAGTGGTGCGGGGATTGTTTCGAGATAAGTGAAGGCAGGAATGGTGGACGGCCTTCAAGGAACTTTCCTCTGGCAAGCCTTTTTAAACAGTTCTGGGGGCTGATTTGTTTGTATGACGATCAGTGGTGTGTTGGTTTATCAGTAGGCGTAGGCAGACACTGCCATTTTAGCAGCAGGCATCACATTGTGGTGCACTTTGCAGCACTGTTTACATGAAATTAGACAGATATCATGGACTGTTGGTCCAGTGCAAAAAAAGTGTAGCTGGACAGACAGAAATAGGTCATCATTAGGTCCTAAGACATACACACACCAGTAGTACAGACAGGATTGGCAAATCCAGACAATTTAAATTCAATTGGTACATAATATTCTCGATACCTGTTTGATCTGTAATGGTTTCTGTTATGTGTTTTTTTCTTACTGGGTATTGTGTGTGCTACCAGTACACATTTAAACATTGAGTGAGTGTGTGTGTGTAGGATTTGAATGAGATGATGGTGTATATTGTGGGATTCTGGATGCTGGGTTAGAATTACAGGCACAACGTTGGACTGGTCTTTATTTCTGTTTGACTACAACTCCTTTCAATTTCAGATGTCTTCTTTGTGTGTACCGGCATCCTTTAATGTGAGTCTTGATCTCACAACAGACCCTGTGTCACCTCACAGAACATATGCAAATTTCACCAGCTCTGGTTACTTTATTTGCCTGCACAAGCCTTTTTTCCTCCACTTTGAGAACCATGAAGGGAACATACAGAAAGACTGGTGCTCTTTCTATTCTATTCATCCTGTTGAGAATAATCACTTATTAGAGAGAGATACTAGCCATCCATGTGGAGGCACTTTGAAAAGGGCAAGAATAGCTCCGTTTGAGAGCGACAGCATGTTGCCTGGATCAAGACTTGAAAAGGTCCTGGATTGAGACTGAAGACAGACTTTTCTTTCTTTCAGTACAGTTTTTTTTCTCCCGCTAACACTCTCCCCCTTCTCCTTTTCTCTTACCACCTCTCTGTTTCTACCCTGATTTGTTTAACAAAAGCTAACTTTGGGAAACTATTGGTTTTAGGTATGTCCATAAGAGCAGACCCTTGAGATTTTGCAATTCCAAAGAGGTTTTTTCTCACTGTTTGTGCCGTGGTGAAAAGGGCCCTTCCAACACAAGTCAGATTTCAGGAAAGGCACACCAATTAGCATATAAATAGCGTTGACCACATCCCCAACGTACGTGTTGGGGGATAGGGGGGTGGGTAATGGTGGCTGTAGCATTGACCCAATGCACTCGCTTTTCTCAGATCACTACTTTGAGTGGATTAGCCATGACACCCCACAGTCTCTGATCCCCACCCGTGACCCCATTTGATGACATCATCACAATTAACTTGAAATTAGCATAGTGCTAGTTATTTCAGGGTTTTTTTTTCCCCTTTGTGTGTTTTCTTTTTTGTGTTTAGGGTGAAGTGAACTCAGCAGGGCCTAACCACAAAGCTTTTATTTTGTGCAGACGCCCCCTGAAGGAACGAAACCCCAGACTTTTATTGGGGAATCAGCTTGGCGGCACAGCTCTGGGTAATAGAATTCAAATGATGATTTTATTAGATTCAAATGCAATAAATGTGTGTTATTTAGTTTTACAGTGCACTGAACATAAATCATCCCCTTTCTCTGCATTCAGTGCAACAGAACTGTCACAACATTTTTAAATATTTCATGAGGTAGTTTATTGATCTTCTTTATGATGAGCAAGGCTGTGAGTTGTCATTTTCAAGGTCAAAGCCTTCCTCTGCCACCTGACATTACATTGCTCGCAGGTTTTGAGAAGAATGACTTCTTTAATCTCCACAGATACCAAGAGCTAAAACTAAAGTGAAGAGAGTTGTTTTTTAGGTCCTCCACACTGAATATGTCATTTTAGATCAGTGATTATTTACCCTTTTAAAAATC
Source organism: Limnothrissa miodon (assembly GCA_017657215.1). Lineage (NCBI taxonomy): Eukaryota > Metazoa > Chordata > Actinopteri > Clupeiformes > Clupeidae > Limnothrissa > Limnothrissa miodon. The sequence continues at coordinate 148,313 of JAGFZM010001381.1, read as the reverse complement.
CATGCTGTTTTTCACCCTTTAATAGCTTTGACTGAGAAAATAAACACCAACTATTGGCCTATTTTGGCCCACAGCAATGTTAGTGGTGCTGACAACATCTCAGACCTAAAATGGCAATGCCCAAGAGAGAAAGAGGAGAAAAGGCATTTATCCAATTTCACACAGTATGGAGTGAGCATGATATGCAGGACTGAATTGGATATAACTGTAGATGTGGCTGTGAAGAAGCCGTAGGGTGCTTCCATAGGTGGAACTCCGTGTTTCCAACTCCATGAAAGGGAGTTGTGGAATGTTCCTTGTTAAGAACAACCCCCCCCCCCCCCCCCCCCCCCCCCCCCCCCCCCC
>JAGFZM010001381.1:129660-147868 GCA_017657215.1 Limnothrissa miodon | reverse complement strand
CCCCCCCCCCCCACCCACACACACACACACACACACACACACACCCATCTGGAAGATGACTGCATTGCTCTTGCCATTTGTATAGTTCTGTCCTCCATAAATAAGGGCTGCGGCTAATCCAATTTTAGACACTTCACTGGCGGAGCTAATTAAATAGTAGGGGCCTTTGTCCATGAAGAAGGACTAGTTTTCTCGGACCAGCGAGCAGCGTGGGCGACAGCTGGAAGATCTGTGCGCCTTTCTGGTGACCGTGGCGATGGCAGCGTTGGAGGAGGAAAAAAAAGCGGGGATAAAGGAGGAGGTGAACCCTGGGAATGCTAATACGGCTAGCCCCACGCACTCTAATCCGACAGTGCTAACGAGTCACAACTTTGTTCTGGCCCGCTCCCTGAAAGGACTTCGGTACTCCCTTTGTGATGAAATATGTTCTAGGGTTCTGGTGGAAGTGGCCTGAAGGTGAATGGTGAAGGAGACAGGCGTGAAAACGGCTCCCATTGTGCTCTCCTCCCCTGTCTCACAGGCCTATTAGTCGGAGGGTTGTGGTGAAAGGAAAGGCTCTCCAACCAGGAAGACAAGCCAATATGGCTAAGTGCTTCTCAGAGCACACTAAGCAGTGCTGACATTTGTGTGTCCAATTGCTTATTTGGTAGAAGGCCACAAACTGGAAAGAGGAAGGCAAAAATATACAATAATTCTTTGTAATTGTTTGACAGGGTCATTTCTTTCCTCTTTCTCTCTCTCTGTCCAAGGTTTGCCCATAGTTGAGCTTCAGTGATGCGGCATAAGTGGATTCCCACGCTGCTTTATTGGCCCTCCTGGTGGCATTGTATGTAAGGAAAGCCTCTTGCATGTGTGTGTGTGTGTCTGTGTTTGTGCGTGTTCTTGTTATTTTTCCCTCCATTTCCGCACATCCCAACAGGATTGTCACTTGTGCGAGAGCGTGTGCGAACAATGGTGCTTTTTACATCGTTTAAACAGGATTTTCATGCCACTTGACTGCATGCTTCACGACATATGGGCTCTACCAGATTCTCCAACATCTCGGTGCCTTTTCTCCGAGCAGAACGCACACAAAGTATATTCAGTCACATGACACACTTCACTGTTGTCGGTTGAGATCATAAGCAGCTGTGGAAAATTCAGAACAAATTTTGTTTAAAAGCAGTAAGAGTATGAATCACAATGTAGAGCACTGAATAATTACTTCAGATACACAAACATGCCACTGGTGTTTCTCACTCGCTTGCTAAGTAACCTTGTACAAAAGGCAACTGAGATGTTGTCTCCTGAGTTTCAAACGTTTGAATTACTCCTACAAATGTAAAAAAGGGGATTTAGACATGAATACAGCCTTGGACCTTGAAAAGAATAATAGACTGTTATGTCAACTTATCTAGACAGGCAAACAGAATACTTTTCAGTGCCTGAATCAATATGAAGGTGTTCAATGTAAAAGAAATTGAACATTGTGCCACTTATGCATCTTGATGAGTAAATGATAATGACTGACAGTGCATTCAGAATCCACATGGCCATTGCACATTTCTGCATGTTCCATTTAAAAACAATGGATGCCCATTCTCACAAATGACATCTTTTAAATCTGTCAGGGTTGCTACTATAAGATCATTCATATCATCACACAAACGTCCTAAGGACATAGGTTTCCATAAGAGACCATATGGACATATTATTACCAGCTCTTTGACATGACACATGTAGAATCCCAACAAATACTTTAGCTAATTCATTTGCACAATATTTGTCATGGCTGAAGTCAGGAATAATCACTAATTATAACCAAGGACATGCTATAATATCTATCTGAAGGCTCACTAGAATTCCTCCAAATACATTTATGGAGGGAGCTAAACTGGTCAGTGTTCAGCTACTGTAACAGTGATCTTTATGCTATCAGTCTAACGTGTGGTCTCCTGAAGAGAAGGCATTCAGATACAGGGTTACTTCAGCATTTTACTGGTGACGTTGTTGACTTTGTCTGTGTTGTAGATACCAATCTTGATGGCTCTTTAGTCTCACTTACTGAGCATGAGAGGAACACAGTTGGCAAATCTCCCAGCCCACGTTTTCATCCACGCTTTCTCCAATGTAGAATTAGAAAGATTAAAAGAGACTTAAAGGTGCTCTAAGCGATGTGACACGTTTTTAGGACTAAAACATGTGTTGTTACATACAGCAAACATCTCCTCACAATCTGCTAGCTGCCTGTCCCCTGAACACACTGTAAAAAAACGTAGTCTCTGTAGACAGCCCAGGCTCCACAAACGGCAACGTAACACAGTGGGCAAACCTAGCATAACAAACGAAAACAAAACATAACAGTGTTCCAGCCAATAAACGACAAGGTTCATGAGTCTTTCGGGAGGCATGGGAGGGAGGGGGAGGAGTAACCTATAATTTATAACGCTTGAACCCTCTCTGGAGCTATCCTCCGTTTTGTTTGACAATACTTCGAACGTCAACAAGAAGTGACGTGAAACAGCATCGATTAGAGCGCCTTTAAGAAGTAAACATGTCCCATGACTTTTGTAATCTACTGTAGTAGATTACAAGGCACCTGTGTGTCTGGCATGAACCACAGCGCTCCTTTGCATAAAGAGTGTGCCATTTGAAATCATTCATGTCATAAACAAAATAGCGAACACGTGTTGAACATCTTTTAGGGTGAAGAAAACAGCCTGTGTAGGTCTGACATTTTTGCTAAAGGATGATCTAGTAGGCTACTGTATCTACAGAACAAAAAAAATAAGTGCCTAGGCCTTACCCTTGCTGCCCCTTGGAACCTATATGCCTCTGAAATATTTTGTTTCTGCAAAATCAGCAACTTGAAATTTTTAAGACCCTTAAAATAATTTTGATGCCAAAGATGACTTTAAGAGAACACAGTTTGAAGAACACGATCATTTAACATAAAATGTAAAATAAAGCACAGATAACTGTATAAAATACAGTTATTCAGATTGGTAAATTTGTTTGACATTCAATGTCATGGGAGTGGGCCGACCCTTTCATCCTCTCGTTGATTTCCTGGTGCCTGTTTTTAGCTCCTGCCATACTGCTATGGTTACCATTTCCTCTGTGCCCTCAAGCCTTCTTCCCAAAGGTTTTTTTTTTAATCCTTCAAATCCAGATGCATCTCCCTATTTGTCTCTCCCATTACTCATTCTCTTCTTTTTTTCTCTCTCTCTCTCTCTCTCCTCACTTTATCTCTTCATTTAGGATTGGCTTCTTCTTTCATTTTTTCCTTTTCTTCTTCCACTACCTGCTTTGTCTTTCTCACTCACACATACATGCACCCAGTAGGCAAGACGCCCTCTTTCAATGCTTCTTCCTTTTCCTACCTTTCCCTTCTCTCTGTATTCTTTCTATTCCTCTTTCTCTCAGTCTACCCTTCCCTTCTCTGTGCATTCTTTTCTTCTCTCCTAGCCTGTGTCTGTGTGCTCAGATTGCTGTGAGGCCATTTGTCGCACTAGAAAGAGAGTCAGTTCACATTTCACTCACTCGGTGCTGCCAACTTGCATATAGTCTATGCAGAGATGTGTGCACGCAGGCGCACAGCCTTTCGCCCGTAAACACACTAACACACACACACACACAACCACACAAAAAAAACCACACACCTTCTGGAGAAATATGCCTTTGTCACTTCACCTCCCTTCCATCACATATTTTTTTGGTCTTTGGCAGCTTACCTCCCTTTTTCACTTATGCGCACGCACACACACACACCATCCCAACAATCTGCCTGTCTCTGGACTGCACAGTGAAATGACATTTCCCTAAATCCCCCCCCCCCCAACCCTCCAGCTAATGTATGTGTGTGTGTGTGTGTGTATGTGTGTTTGTATATACACAGACACATACATGTACGTGTGGTCACCTCACATCTTGTCATGATGATCCTGAGCAGGTTGCCAAGAAAATGCTCCAGACAATCCCTCTCCTATTCTCACATACTAGTTCTACCTGTGTCTCAGAGTTCGCTTTATCGATCCTCACCTCTTCTCTTTCTCTCTCTCCTCCCTCTTTTTCCTGAATTTTCAGGACATTTGCTTCACCCACCAAGGTCTGCCAAATCGGACCGTATGGAGCCCATTTCTGTGACCTCCGGTGTGGGGTGGCAGAACAGCAGACTCAGACTCTCTGGCATCGCTTGCCAATAGAACAGGTGAGAGCATCAGAGCCTGCACGAATACACAGGAACAAGGAACTGCATAAATGTACTCTTTGCTGCGGAGACCCCTTTTTGCATTTAGTGTGTGTGTGTGGGTGGGTGCATTTTTTTGTATGTTTGTCTGTAAATGCATATTCATGTGTGTTATTGTGGGACTGACTATTTCTGAATACCTTCGGATATTATGTGCCATTTCATTTCTACAAATATAGCCAAGTGTGTCTGTGTGTGTGAGAGAGAGAGAGAGAAAGAGAGAGAGAGACAGAGAGAGAGAGAGAGAGAGAGAGAGAGAGAGAGAATGTGTGTGTGTATTTCCGGGCAGAACTTCAACCGGGTGTTTATATCATCTGTGACAGCACTCCCTCCACAGGCTGTGTTCTAATACACACTCCCTCTGGAAAATTGACAGCTGTAAAAGGTAGCTAGAATATCGCCATAATGAGACATGGTGTGTGTGTGTGTGTGAGTAGGTGGGTGTTGACTGGCAGTCTGAATGTCCTTCACACATTAACACCATCACCGCCTCATCCCCCCGACACATCAAACACACACACACACACACACACACACGCACACCTGGTATTATAATAACAGTTTACATTATGTGAGCATACTCCAGTTAAATCAACTTAGATCTTTAATCAACTTGCACGTGGCAAGTAATTACCTGCGGCTAGAGGAATAACCTTCCCTGCTTATTTTTAGAGCGCTTCTGTAGACATGTCCCCCGAGCTGGCACATTGCACTGCAAGGACTGCTGAGGTGAATGCTGCACTCTGAGCATGACGGCGCATCCTGCCAAATGGGCTCAGGTTTCGGCCCACATTACTGGCAGTCAGACCCACTCGCCGCTTCCTCAGAACCACGATGAAAGCGAACCCACCAGCACCGCCATCACCCCGCCTGGAACCGCAACGCACCCACAACAGCACTGCTGTTCCCAACTCTTCGTACGCCTCTCCTTTCTCTCTTTAGAATTCACGCCGTCTGTTTGCGCTCTCTCTGTTGTTTTTTTCTCTCTGTCTTTCATTTTTATCTCTTCCACTCACCTCTGGGTTTATCTCCCATTTTACCTGTCTCATCTGATTTCTCATCTCTCTCTCTCTCTCTCTCTCTTTCTCTTCATTTACTGTGAATAATACATAGCCATGATGACATGTCCTCAGATGACTCAATTCACAGGTCTCGATGAAGGTCTCGTGGCTCCGTAATGTTGACCCCACGTGAGGCGACCACAGATCGGCGCGCCTGCTGCCTGGTGACAGAGCCTCTCCACCGGATCAAACGGGGCGGCGGCACAGATGACCCTCCTCGTTTGGGCGGGCGCGGGAGAGTACGGCTGCAGTGCCGGGGCGGTTTGGCGGCCCTTGAATAATTCAACAGTGGCGGCCGGCCGAGGTAGTTAGCCTCTGAACTGCTAAAGCAGGCCAGTTCATTAGCTCCATATTAAGGTGTGTTCGGCATGAAGCTCTCCACGGGGGAAAGGTAGAAAGGAACCCGCCTCTCTCTCTCTCTCTCTGAGCCTCCCGTTTCCAGCCTGTGTCCATGTCCAATTCAAACGTCGTTTGAAACAGATGGGGGGCTTTTTTTTTTGTTTTTGGAAAGGGCTTGTGCTGGGGGTTGGAGGGCCCAGTGGGTAAGAGAAGACACTCATTAGTGTCGGAGGTCTGGATGTCTGTCTTGGCTCACTGCGTTACTGGCGTCAGTAAGGAAATGGTCCGAACGGCTAAGAATGTGGGAGTCTTTGGCCTGCTGTAAAGGGCACTGGACTTTGCATTGGCTGAGGCTGCCAGCAGCAGTCCAGCAACCCCTGGACTGACATATCACTTAAGGAAAATGAACCCGTGTCTGGAGGTGATGACATCCAATGTGTCTGTGGAGGGATAAGGAGAAGGGAGGAAAAGAGAGAGAAATGCTCTGGTTATTAAGGAAGGGCCTCAGCCAAAATGAGCCACAGCTGCAAGTGGTCAGCAAGCCACTAATCTTGTTCATTTATGCCTCTTCATTGCAGAAAATGGGAAACTGTTCTTCAAATGGATTGCCTCATTGAAAAGCACCGTGACAGCAATGAAACAGCCAGGTGCCTCACTAAACGCTTAGAAATTTAGGGACGTTATTTAAGGCAAAACATTATTTAAGAGAAAAGTGTTTTATCTCCATGGAGATGAAAACCTTAATGTTCCCAATGTCTTTTAACAGCAACTATGTCATGCTATAAATTGTGTAGTGAAGGGGAATGTCACAATAACTTACAACTGTTTACAGCTTACCAATTTGCACCAATTTAAATTACTTTGCAGTGAAAAACCTACACATACTCTCACTATCTTATTTTTGCCCTCTCTCTCTTTCTCTCTTTTACACACATACACACACATTTATGCAGATTCCAAAAGGACCATAATGAGAAATGGAATGTCATTTCTAATTCATTCACTCTTCAGTGTGTATGTTAATTAGTGTGTGCGTGTGCCTGTAAGGTAACCTGAAAACTTATGAGACCCAGCAGTAGCAGCTGAAGCACTACTCCACGACACGCTTACGTCGATGCTACCTGCAACCATACCTACTAAACACACAACAGCCAATTGTATTGAAATGAGTTGGCTAAGCCTTTGTAATAGGTCTTGCAAAGCTTATCTCTGATGGCCTTCAGTACAGCCAAGACAGTCCCCAAGGGAAAGAGATAAGGGATGGAGAGAGGAGAAGATTGAGGGATAAAAGAGAGAGGAGGGGACAAGAGCGTGAGAAAGAGAGGGGGAGAGTGAAAGATGGGGGTCTCATGGGGGATTATCAATGTTGACCACATATATGGACAAAGAGAGACGTTGCACAGAGAGACTAATCCCTCTTGAATCTGATTTGCTCCACGTGCATCTCAATGGACCTGCTTGGGTGTCACTATAAGCCTGTGCAAGAAATGTAGGATGTATGCAGCACTATAAGGGGGGCAAGAACCCTAACACGATTGATGGCCATCTGCAAAGAAGAGTAGGACTGAGACAAATTACCTGAAATATGATATTGTCAAATTTCATATGTTTGCCATACACTGGTGCAAAAATATTAAAGGTGTTCCATGAGATTCTACAGCATTTTATAGTGCAATTTCAATTGTGTCTCAAATTGTACACATCTCCCCTTGATCGGCTTGCTTTTTGCCCCCTGAATAAATTGTGAAAAAATTTGGCCTCGAAAGACAACAGAATTCTGCAGAATTTCATTTCAAACAATGCAATATTTTTGCAGCATGTTTTACAAGAGCCTACATCTACACTGAAATTACACCAAATTGTGGCAGTAGTTGTAGGTGCTTTGGGTAAGTGTCTGCTAAATGCACAAATGCAAGTTTAAACATGTAAAATGAAAAAAAGGTTGACTTGTCAGTCATGAGTCCTTGGAATATAATTATCAAGAGAAAATTTAAGGATTAAAATAACAGGTACTCCACAGACTATGCACAGGAATTTAGGCTTCTTTTTCTTTAGTTACACAAACATTGGTAGGTAGATGATTGACTTACAATGTAATGAGTGGCCCGCTGCCCTGCCTGCAAGAAGTGACTGTTGATCAAAACTTTCAGTGAGGCAATCAGACCAAAGCAGCAGGAGCCTCTGCAATGTGTTGCTGGTAATGGCACATGTTTTGGTATGTTTCCAAACAGTGGAAAGACATTGCTTGTCAGAAATTGAAATTAGATGCATTGATCTCAGCATGATATTGAGCATCGGAGAAAACACACACACACAAGCAGTAAGCTTCTAGGCCAAACTGTTCAAAGGGTATTAATAGAAATGAACAATCAAACCACTGTACAACTTTGGCTTAAAGATGTTTTGGATGCATGATTTGTGTGCTAGATTATATGAAGTACAAATCTTGTAAATTATAAATGCTGTGGGACACCACTGATGCTTTGCCTTGAATTGAAACTTTTTTGGGTTTGGCTTCCTGTAAACCAGGAGAATCTGCTCTGTGTGTTTGGTTTGTAACGAGTTTGGGAATCTGTCAGTCCAGATCCTTCTTTTATTGGCTAAGCGATCCTTTTGTGTGTCTTAAATCCACACCAGTCAGGTCATCTGCCATTGCAGTGAAATGCACAGTATATGAGAGACATTGAATGTGTGAGTTTGTGTAGGTCTGTGTGTTTGTTTGAGAGAAAGAGAGAGAGAGAAAGAAAGAAAGAAAATGGTTGAATGGGTAAATGGTTGATATGAGTATGTGATCACCATGGTGTGTGAATGCATTGTATACTGTAAGAGTATTATTCTATTGGAGATTTTAAGAGGTTAAGAGTTGTGTGTGTGTGTGTGTGTGCATGTGTGCGTATCTTTACGCATCTCATCTCAGACGTACCGCACGAGTTGCGCCTGTTTCCGTGTGTGTGTGCGTATCAGTGTCTGTGGGAGCAAATGTGTGCACATCTGCCAGACTGCTTTATGGTCACACAGCCCATCTGAGGAACAGAGACTTCACCACAAACAACAAGAACGAAAACCAAGAGAGTAAATGAAGGGGAGCCGCGGTACCATTAAGATGTCTAATTCATCCTCTTGCTGCAGGGCCAAATTCATTCCTGTGCTTTCCTCCTTCTGACGGCTGTCAGAGATCCCGTCAATAATTCATCCTAGCATCTTAAGTGCTAGTAAATATTTACGCTGCAATCAATTTGTAAACAATCTCAGCACACCCATCCAATTTTAATTCTCGTCTGATGTCAAACATGTTCAGGTTCACTGTCAGAATGTGGGGGAGGGGGAGCTTGGTTCAACCAACAAGTCTTAGACAAATATTAAATGACATTGTTGGATTTCACGCATAAAATGGCCCGGTTTAAATTGAGTAATAAATCTGAGTAATAAAGATAGATTGCAGATCTAAGAGTTAAGTAGAAATTAAACTTTCTTTCCAAATCATTGTGAGTTAGTAAGTGTTTATTTTATTATGTTATATTTTATTATATTCACTTATGTAAGCTACAAAGGATATTTTTTTTATTATTATTTTGCAGTTTTTATCAAGTTTTAAAATGCCCATTGTCTGAGGAGAGACAAATCACTTTAAAGGTGCTCTAAGCGATGTGACACGTTTTTAGGACTAAAACATGTGTTGCTACATACAGCAAACATCTCCTCACAATCTGCTAGCTGCCTGTCCCCTGAACACACTGTAAAAAAACGCGGTCTTTGTAGACAGCCCTGGCTCCACAAACGGCAACAAAACACCGTGGGCAAACCTATCATAACAAACGAAAACAAAACATAACAGTGTTCCAGCCAATAAACGACAAGGTTCGAGTCTTTCGGGAGGCATGGGAGGGAGGGGGAGGACTGAGCTATAACTTATAACGCTTGAACCCTCTCTGGAGCTATCCTCCGTTTTGTTTGATAATACTTCGAACGTCAACAAGAAGTGACGTGAAACAGCATCGCTTAGAGCGCCTTTAATACACTTTAATACCAAAACTATTTTATCAATCCGAACCTTTCAGTCAACACTATAACAGTATAAACTTAAACTTAACACTATAAACTCTATGTATTTTCTTGTCCATTTAGGTCTCTGTGCGTCTGTGTGTTTGTGTGTGTATGCGTGCGTGTTGCCATGTATTTGTAGTCCTGAATAGAGACTTATGTCTTGTATTGTTGTGTTATTGACTGTATTGTATTGCTCATTCAGCAAATGCTACCAAAGCTGTAAAACCGTCTTTGTCGTTATAAAAATTGCTGCTAAAATATCTGTGCTCGGCCCTGTCACTGCAATCGCTCATGACTGCCTATTGCCATTTACAGCATAACTCATTTACATAATGATTTTTTAAGTAGCTCTGGTCGCCCAAATTGTGACGGCCTTTTCCACAGAGAGTGAATACTTTATGCGATTTTGCAGCTTTAGTAGCTCTTGGTGGGAAAGCACAGTTACACAGTGTGTGCCGGTTCGGATGAATGTCCTCTAATTAATGCTACACACTTACATCCACTAGAATAACGCACATGCCATTCACTGCATCACAGCACTGACTGTGCTCAAAAGCACCTGGACTTATGAAGTGGACATACACACACACACACAGACACAAGGACGTTTTTCCTCTGGTCCACTGTCCATCCTCCCATCCTTTTTTGATGGTACTGAAATGAACCCTCCAGCACCATCAGCACTTATGTACGAGTTATTTCTCAGTGCTGAAGGTCACGCTGGAGAGGCTGAATGGGAGAACGCAGCCCGGCTGCCTGACATCACTTGCAGTGATAATGGCCTGCACAGTTTGTAAACTGGATTAGGCTCAAGTGAAATTTCCATATCATCCATACACAGTGAAAGAGATGCAGCAGAATCAGCAGATGGCTACTGTTTAGATAGTGAATTGGTGTGTGTGTGTGTGTGTGTTTTTGGTTGGTTTTGGGGTGATGGGGATGACTCAGGTTTGTTTGAGAAGGCAAACCCTTTAATCCCTCTGTGGAAAAAGTTACAAGTTACATGCCCTCCCCCCAAAACAGCCACTGCACATTGCACAAAGCAAAACATGACTAAGTGCAAGTTATCATGTAACTGGCTTTTTTTTTTTTATTTCTGGTATATTGCTATTTTTGTGCATATGTTAATCAGTCTGGCAGCACTTTATTTAAAGGTGTTTATGAGTGGCATATGCTTGTCATTAGCATGACAGAACAGGAGTATCATTAACATTAATAGCACTCTTTCACAGTTTTTTCTCATTACATGTTATTTAGTTTTTGTCATTTCTACAAGTCAATTTCACATTATTAGAAACACATTTAATGATAAAGTAACTAACTGTAACTGTCATTAAAGTTAATAGTATGTCATGTCAAGCTAATGGCAGGCCCATTACACTCTTCTGTAGAGAAATAAAGAGTTGCTCACTCTTTCGTATCAAGTCTGGGACCATTAGATCAAGTGTTGATATTTTGTTATCCATCACATAAACTACCACCACCATCGTTTTTTTTCTTTCACTTTCTGAATCTGAAGTGTTCTTCTGTAAGTGCTGCCAAACAACAAATATCATTGATGCCGACTGACTTGTCTGGATCTTGATTACTGTATAAAGCTAAAGAGGGTAGTCTAGAACACTTTAGCTGTCAACCTGTGTTACCCAAACATTGGACTGTAGAACACACTGGGGATGAGCCTTGTTCTCGAATATTTGTGACATCTCAAGGAAGGTTAGATTTGAAGATCATCTCTGAATGCTGCAGTTGCCTCGGGAAATGAAGAAGGGGGGGGGGGGGGGGAGTGAAAGGAAAAAAAATGGGTTGTGACTCTCACCCACTCTTAAGTATTGATTTGGAGCGATCTGTTAAATCTGAGGTGGGATGTAGTGGGAAGCCATGTCAAAGTGAGTCTAACGGCCCATCATTAGGGGGGATGATCTGAGCTGCAGGCTGGCCAGCGCACAACTTTACGCTTTAACGAAACTTTTTTTTTTTTTTCTCTGCACCTCACCAATCTAAACAGACAGGTTCCAGTGATTATACCAGCTCGAACCATGAGAGAGATGGAGGAAAGGAAGACCCTAATTTGCAGTAGATTTCAAATATGCCCTTTTCATTGTAGCTGCTGTAATTATGTCAGACATTAACACATCAACTCTTACTTCCTGGTGTATATAGATATTCCCCTATTACTTCTTATGCAATTTAAAACAGGAAGGGCTGCCAACTGCCTCAGTTGTAAGGAACACTATTAAAAAGTTTTAGTCAGAGGTAGCTGACCTGAACAGACCTGTTCCCTTAGCTACTTACTAGACAAGCATAGTAGAGTGGTGATATAAACAATGAACATGAATAAATATCAAAAATATGTTTTCAAATGTATTTTTTCATGTAAAATATGTAATAGGTGAGTACACAGTGGTGTCAACAGAAGTTCATTGTAATCTGAACACTGCTCTCAAGAAGGTTATGAGTTTATGAGGAAGATTTTCTTTATAGCATAAAATGTCTTTATGTGTGGGTTATTTAATATTACTAGAGGGGTTGAGTGAAAACAAACTAAGTTTAAGAAACTGTGAGCGAGCCAGTATATTAAATCAACAATACAATGAATACTGATGAGCTTCATAGAGACGAAAGACATAATAAAGACACGGCAACTCCCAACGTTTCCTGTCCTGATCATACATTATGCAAATTAACTAGCGGCTTTGTTACGAAAGGTCTCACTGGCGCGTTTGTTAAAAGCCTAGATGTCACCCTGGATTATTCACTCAGCCTGAATGTGCTGGATGTCTAATTCATTCTTAAATGTTCATCAAACTTCCTGGCCTCCTTAACCGGTAAAGTACATATGAGCGGTCAGGTTCCACTCAGAGACTCAAGAACTGCCGCCGAATGTTAAACAACGTGCAGGTTTTAGCAGTATTTGGTTTGGTCATAATGAAAAAGGTCACTTACATAGCCTACAATTGCATGCACTACACACGTTGCCTACATACACTTCCGTAAGGTTAAGAAATTATTGTTTTTTCCCCCAATTTTAAATAGAATTCCAATTTAAACAAACTTTATATATTTTAATATTTATATGCTGGCATATCACAAATGATAATTGCAGACATGTTTTTGAAGTCTTGTGAAGTAGAATCCCATTAGAGGGTGCCCTGGTTGCTACTGTGTTTCTGTGGCAACTCAGAATGTAAAATATAGAACCCTGCAGTGCTTGGCTGAATGAGGAATCTTTTGGAAGATGCCAAAAAACACCAAAGACAGACGCCCGAGTGGAAGCAAAGATTCTGAGCTTTGCTGCCTTATGTCCGTGCAACGCCTTTCCAGCCAAAAGCCCGAAGACTGCTGTGCCTGTGTGTGTGTGTGTGTGTGTGTGTTACTGGCCTGCAGATCTGAGGCATCGCTGAATTCCTGATTCGGCACAAATCAATGCAGTTATGATTGCTCAGTATCTGTGTATTAATCATGTGACCTTGTGTGAATCATCACGGCAGCTGCAGTTATCGATGCCTTGCTCTCTGGGTGACGGCTGATGGACAGGCACTGACACGCGAGCACGCAGCATAGTTGTGTGTGTGTGTGCTGGGAGGGGAAGGTTGTAGGCTGGGTGGGTTTGTGCCAAGCCCGGCGATGAGTTGGGAATGCAGTTAATCATTTTATTACGGCCATTAATTACGTCCCATCAGCCCACTGCAGAGACACCTGTCATACGGTGGCACAGCCCAGACCACACCAGCGCCGCTCAGCTTAGTCTGATGCTTCACAAGCTGCCAGCAACGACAGCCAGCGCAACTCTGTCAAATTTAAATCAGTCTCTTAAAAAATTCCTATAAGAGCTTTTTCACTTTTTCATTCCCACCCAGTCCTGATGATGACTGGCAGATGTCTTAGCGCCACATTCAAGGAAAAAAAAAATCCCATTTTTATTAACATAAATTCAGCAGAGAAAGAAGCACATTAAAGTGTCTCTCCACGTCTTGAGCAAGGCTTTACACTTGTCAAGACAACTGCAGCTGTAAGATCACACTGTAGACATTTCACGACTCTACTCACTGAGGGGCTGTCAGACCCCATTTTAATTCTATTACCTTAGCGTGTCATATCAATGCCTCTCATCAGATGCACGTCTGCTTTGTGTTCATGCTACATGATTTCATTTGATAGTTAAGGGGAGATGCACCACACAATCTCATGTTACAATCACTGGGATGCACAAGCTGGTGATGCACTGGTGCAGGCTGTCTTATCAATACTAGTCCTGCCGAAGTCCGTTATCATTTATGGGCTGGAATAAGACGCAGTGACGTATAAATAGGTATGGATGCAGCTATAAGGCAAACAAAAGGCTGGATTTTTCGTCCTCAGGCAATCGCAACTGAGCTTCATGAAAGTCTGTAGAGAGAGACCAGGGAATAACAGAGGTACACTGTGAAACTTTCCAACTTGGTTGAGAGGCACTTTTACCCCAACCCAGAACGCACCTTTGCCCTCATAACTGTTGCCATACCCCTCCGACACCCAAAAAACACGCTCTACCAGTACACAAGTTTGTGCTGCAGGAGGGCTAGACAGCATTTTTTGGAGTAATGTGTGATAGATGATAGACATGTCAAAGATATCAGTGACAGTGAATGATTTTGGAAATGCAAAAAAAAAAAATGTTTACTAGATTCAAATGCATCCCAAAAAACTGTAAACGGGAGAGCGGAGGAGAGGGAGAGAGAAAGAGAGAGAGGGAGAGAAATGATATGCAGCTGTTAGCTGTTTGTTTTTCCTGTGCACCACACAAACTTCTGACATGCGGTTTACCAGTCATTAAACTTAATGATTGGCATAATGAGGCTGGGCTGACGCTAGCGGGGAGTTTGGCTATCAGGTGGAATTAGCGTCACTGCACGCCACCACACACCCCACCGCCAAGCCGGCGTATCAGGGCAGCCGACAGACGCGGAAAGGGATCGCGAGAGAAATGCTAGACGCACGAGCGTGTCGTCGATACTTTGTTTGTGGTTCATCTGATACAAACTTATCACAGCGAACATCATCATCGCCGATGTCACCGAAATAAATAATTAAAATCGCACTCGGCAAGAGAGAGAGAAAAGACGACAGAGTGAGGGAGCAGATCTAACAGGACAACGTGCTTACAAAGCAGCCTGTCAACTTTGACAAACTGTCAAAAATGGAAACGGAGAGAGTCTTTAAGAGAACTTCTTGCTATCATTGCCATTGTCATTTCCACTTCACAGCTCCGGCACGCAACTATTTATACCGAGCTGTTCAGAAGCCTGCAGTCGTACCTCAGCGTTACACATCGCACAGCACTTTATGTTCAGCCTAACGAGTCTGAACGAAAGCTTACCATGAGAAGGTTTGGGATCATCACTGTGCAGTTGGAGTGCACAATGGTTTGCAATGTTTGCTACGCTGAAGAGACACACGAGTAAAGGTTTCCTATCAACAATTGTGTGTGGAATCTTACCTGAAAAGCAGCACTGGTAGAAAAAAAACATTTCTTAAGAAGTGAGTCAATTATTTGACTTTTTTGCCACATGTTTAATCCAGGAGTTTTCAAACCTCTGTGCGACTAAGGAGGGGTGATATTTGAACTCTCTGTCTGTCTCCCTCTCTCTCTAGCGGATGCACTTTATCTCTCTCTCTCTCTCTACCTGTCCAGAAAGTTGGTCTTTAGCTGAGGTTGTCAGTTTTGACTGAAGCTTTAGGCACAGTCATACCCTTTGGCTGAGAAATCTAATTCAAAATGATCAGTGGAAGACTCCCTCCACCGACAAGCCCCCACCCCACCCATGCACACACACACAAACACACACACACACAACAGTTGAGGAGTGAGCAAGATGGAAGCTCATCCAATCATCCACAGGCCCTGAGCGGTTATCATCTTTTTCTCGCGCCATGTTCATTTCATCCTCTGAAAATGGAAACATTTTCCCTTTTCTCCACAAGGTGCCTTCCTGTCTTCATAGATGCTTCTTCAGGACTATTCTGCTGAGATCAGGAGGATTGTCATCCACACAGGGGTGAACATAAATAAATAAATGAATGAAGCTCAGGCGCCTAGTTCAGATGTGAAAGCCTCTAAGTACATCTTCAGGAATGTGACCCTATCTATTTTGATAATATTGGCCAACAAACTATGGAGACGGTGATGTTTAAAATACACAAATTGTAAAACTGAGCAGTGGAAAAGGTGGGAAAATACAAGCTTAAAGTTGTGCTTCCATTTTTTTGTGTGCTTTTATGTTGAAAATCATGTCCCTGAACTTGTCATGCACCATGTCTTCTGTCAGTCTATTCAATTGTCGACCTGAAGGTCACATGCCCAGACGTGGCCTACATGCGGCAAAAAAGTAAAACACCGTTTACGAGCCTCCAGAACGTAACTTAACTGTTTTATAATTAAAATTTGTTCCGATTTGAAATGTGTCATTACCACTTACTAATGAATGCCGTAAATAACTTTCTTGGGTTTGAAATGTAGCCCAAATGAAATTTTAATAGAATAGCCCTGCTTTAAGGCATCCTTGGATGGCCAAATATAACTCCAGCTGCAATTCGTTGGTCTGTAGTTTATTTGGCTATATGCCTATATGAATGAAATACTGGTAATTGTGGACATAAAACATGGAAGTAGATTATGCATGTGGAATATGGAAGTACACCATGGACAGAGAATCCTGGAATTTGGCAACAACCTCTCATACTGTATGTAGCTCTGTAGGATTTTATGGTACTGTTACCTAGGATACTGATATTTTCATTTTTATTTTGCTCATTTAACATGTGGAAAACAGGAAAACAATGTGTTTATGTAAAAAGAAATAGGTTCTCAAAAATACATACCTGTTATGTTGGCCAGTCAGAGATGGGGTTGGAGGTCGGCAAGTG
This sequence comes from Limnothrissa miodon, assembly GCA_017657215.1. Classification (NCBI taxonomy): domain Eukaryota; kingdom Metazoa; phylum Chordata; class Actinopteri; order Clupeiformes; family Clupeidae; genus Limnothrissa; species Limnothrissa miodon. The sequence continues at coordinate 131,293 of JAGFZM010001381.1, read as the reverse complement.
AGAGGAAGAGGTGGTGGGGAGAGCAAGCAGGAAAGAAGGAGGTGAAGCAGTTACATAAGGGCCGTTTCCACTATTGGAACTTCGGGGTAATTTTACCGGACCTTTAAGGTGAGAGGGGAAATTGAATGTATCGGTCCTTTCAGCCTTGTGTTTCCATTGGAAACGACTGAGAGGACCCTTCGCTAAGACGTCATCACGTTGTGACCGTTTACGCCTTTGCTTCTTGCTAGCTTGCTAATGCAAATAAGTGGCTGGTAGACAGCAACAGGTGCATTATCTGGCTACAAAGCCCAGATTTTCAGATTGTACAGTCAGTATTTCTCGCCTCATTTTACAAAATATCAAGTCATAAAGCCCAAACTTTTTTCTTTTTCACAAAAATAGCATTCGTTGCGTTAGCTCCGCCATTTTTAATTTTTTGGCTTCAGAACCTTGCCGTATCTTGCCTTCATTTGATTGACCAATCAACTATCGCACCTTTTCAGGGACCAACGGAGTACCTACCCTAGAGCAGGTACTCCGTTGGTGCCTGAAAAGGCACGGAAAAAGTTCCTTTGGGGCCGGCCCGGTCAAATGGAAACACGCATACCGTGAAGGTCCGGTATAATTACCCTGAAGTTCCGATAGTGGAAACGCCCCTATAGTCACAAGGATAAACTGTGATGGCAAAATGTTAAATCTGTTTACGTAAGGGTAGGTATGGACATTTCGTCTGAAAATAGTAGTCTGGTGTCACACCAATTTAGGTGGTATGCTTTGGTTAAAAGTTTGATGTGAGGATTCCTTGAGAGCAAGTATACCAGACTTAGCTTGTTGGAGTCCATCTTGGACTGTGCAAACGAGTGTCCTGTCCAGCTTTGCCCAGACCTTCGGATTCAATCCTCAAAAGCAGATAATCTGGTTGTGACGTCAATGACGGTTTTCTGCAGCAACACCAGCGATGCAGTGATGACCGTAGCCTAACTATAGCAGTACGTTTTGCCCCAATGTGAAGAGGTCTAAAGTTGTTTATCACAATTATATCAATACATTTCTGCAAATTCATTGTAAATAGACTTAAAAGGCTCAAACCCTGCCCCACACATACAGTATTTCTCCTGCTACCTACACACACATACAATTCAGAGTGGGCGCGCTGGCAGAGAGCATGTTAGTTCCCCGGGCCATCCTGAAATTAGCCACCCATTCGTCGTGGCCATAGGCGGTGGCAACTCAAAGTACAACTCGTTCACGGACCCAAATCTTCCTTTCAATTGCTGAGGTGGCAGCAATAATTGCAGCGTACAGAAGCAGAAGCAGAAATTATTGCTTGTTTTTTCCTTCTCTGTTTCAGAATGTTGGTATGAAGAGGACGTTGCAGGGTTTTGAAAGCAAACAGCAGACATAATTCTGTCGCGCATTCTGGAACAGAGTTTGTTTTCAGATGCAGCCAATTAGTTAATTAGTCGATGTAGACATGCATAGGTCTTGTCTGACTGAAATTGTTAACCCGTGAAATAAAATGTGTTTTCTGTGTTAACTGGTTCAGGTCCCATAGGCTAAACATAATGTTTTCCAAGAAACGTTTAGCCCATGCGGGCCATTTCAAGTGTCTGGCAAATGTAAACACACATGATTGGATTTGGGTCACTAG
>JAGFZM010001381.1:100415-124660 GCA_017657215.1 Limnothrissa miodon | reverse complement strand
GAGAGGAGAAAAATTGGGGGAATATCGATGGGAACATTATCCAAGCCCATCATACCAGCATACTGCACAGAAGCTTGGTGACTTATCAATATCCTCCTTATCTGAGCATGTTGCAGCTGTAATAGGAAACAACATTCTAGAAAAGCTGGTTGTCGGGTGTGTGCATGTGTGTGTGTTTGTGTGTGTGTGTGCGTGTGTGGGTGGCTTTGTGGGAATAAGCCCTGCTGTGGGTGAAAGCGCTCAGCGGGAGCGGCTGCAGACAGAGAGAGGGAGCGGGAGAAAGAGAGGGTCGTCGTTGCCAAAAAGCTCATTGGCCGAAACGCACTGTGAGCTGGGTAATGGAATGGGACGGTCTCCATGACGATTAAACGCTGCACCACATCTTTGGCCCGAGCTCCGCTAGCTCTTTGGCTCCTGTTGCAGCAAGTGGCCGTGGAGGGTAAAAATGTAAGCGCTGTATGGCTCAAAACAACATTTCCTGACTACTAGACCGGTCTGCGTGCTGTCGTCTCTCCCCCCTATTCACATTCAGGAAACAGTCAAGGCAGCAAGAAAATAGATAAATACAACAAATTTAGAAAAAAACGAATGAAACAAAGAAAGGAAGAAAGAGGTTTGTGGAGGAGTAACCATTTCATCATTAGAATAGAGGTGTTCATATTCATGTCCATTCGTGGCCATTGCTGATGTAGATGTAGACTGTGCCTGCCTGCCTGATTATAATGCTTTTTTGGGGCTTCATGGCTGTAACCTGCAATCAAAAACAACAGGAGAGGATTTCAGCGTCTCGTAAACAGAATTTTTTACACCGAGCCGCTCAGCTTCTCACGTTAATGCCAAACCTCTTGTTAAGAGGCTGCTGTGCTGGTGATCAAATATATAAACATAATAACACAGACAGAGTCTCACCGATTCTGAGAATACAGGACAAAGAAAATAACACATAAAACAGAAGGGAAGGAAAGCAATAGAATTTCAGATTCTAAACCCCTAAGCTATAAACAAATCACCTCCCTTAGTTTCCTCAGAGTGGTTGGGGCTGTCAAAATACTGACCAGTGACAGCACCCCCCTGGCCAAACCCACATACCCCCCCCCCCCCCCAGAGTCCTGAGCACGGCCAGCAGAATTGGCCGCCCTGCCATTTGGCTGTTGGGCAGACAGAGAAAAGCAGGTCGGGGGTCCGTTGGGGGCCCTCTGGACGACCCAGACACTTGAGGAATCCCCCTCGAAACACAGCCAGGGAAGGATAATCAGGGGCCACAGGGGTCTCTGGGAGAGGAGATGCTGCCAACACTGCTTTACAGTGAAAAAAGAAAGGGAGCGGTGGCCACCATGCCAAGTGACAGTTTGTTAGGGTGAGGTGCTTGGAGTATTAGGGGAGAGAAAGTAAGAGGAGAAAAAAGTGAAGGAAACAGAAAGATTGAGAGAGAGAGAGAGAGGAAAGGCAACCCCCTGTGCGTACACACACACACACTGTGGTATGCATTGTTAGCAGGTAAGATGTAATGAGGAGGGTTCAGACAAGGACCTCTGAGCCAGCTGGACATTCTGTTCATGTGCAATATCCAGCTGACCAGCTTATTTGAGACGAATGGCTGAACACATACACATACACATACACACACACACACACACACACACACACACACTGCTCTTTATGTCTCCACTCCATCCTCATCTCAACCCCAGTGAGATGGCCTTAAACTAGAGTGTATATATCTCGGAGCGCTAGAATGAAAGATGAGAAGAGAGAGAGAGAGAGTGAGAGACTGGAGGAGGAGAGAGAAAAAGGCCCGGAACATTCCTTGCGCCGGCCAGTCTGTCAATTAGTGGGTGTCAAACCCACAGTAAATATGGGAGGAAGGAACAGTACAGCAGACATACAGACACCAAAGACAAGAAGGGGAACGAGGGATGTGGGGGGGGGGGGGAGGAAGAGGATTCAGAAAGAGAGGAAGTGAATGAGGTGGACAGTTGAAACAGACTTTACTTGAGACATTTTCTTTACTGTATCATTGAAAAAAACACACACACACAAACACACACGGTCAATTTAGTGAGGTATGGTTGTGGGTCTGTGTGTTCTGGCATCTTCAGATTTGCTGTTTCTGCCAGCTAGTCATTGTGGAGGACCAGCTGCTTGAGTCATACTCCTAGTCTGGTAACAGCCTTCTTGCTGTATTGGAGATGCTTGAAACAATCAGCAGGGCATTTGCTTGTCTGGAGGTCACCACGCTTCACTTAAGTCTAAACCCGTGAGTCAACGATGGCGCGCCACTGCAGGCTAGCAAGGTATAATTGTAATCTCTTGCAAGGGGAAAAGGAGTGACAGCGAGAGAAAGGAGAGAAATGTCTTCGGCTTTCGTGATTTAAAGTGGGGGAAAGCACAACGAAATGAGATGCATCCTTCAGTTGGTTTGTCAAGACACAGTGAGTGAGACTTATCTATCTCCATGGCAATCGGCCATGCACAGAACAACTATTTACGCTCTTTTTGTTGCATTCCTAGTCTCCATCTCCTAGTCATGTATCTTTAATTTTCTTTGTCCAATCTACACTCAGTTCCCCAACTAAATACAGAACTGTAGAAGTTATGAAAATTTAATAAAAAATGGTTGAGAAGACTAAAAAATCCACATGAACAGGGGTGTTCACACTGTGTTAACATTCAGAAATTCAATTCAAGTGCCCTTTATATTTTCAAATGTATTTTAGACAAGTCTACACCTTAACAGCTATATTTAATTCAATGACATGGTAAAATACACATCTTTGTGTATTAGGCCTTATTCAAAGTGTGTGTACACAATGCAGACTTGGTGTACAGTGATTCTGTGTGGAGAAGGACTAAGGTTATGGACAGACAAGCATCACTTCAGCCCTCCACAGATATGGGCTGCGTAGCAGAGTGGTCCGACGGAAGCCTCTGGGTGCAAGCCTGGAATGGTGGATGGCTAAAGTGATGGTTGTCTCTGTGAAGATGGGATAAAGTTACAGAGAGACGACCAGCTTCCATCAGGCTACTCTGTCATATAGCCCATTATTAGTGGAGGGCTAAAGTTCTCTCCGGAACTTGGACAATCTCCATCAGATTAGCCAGAGTGAGCTTTGAGCTCTCATACAAAAATCTGCTGAATTTAGCCATGCAGTCTTTTCTAGCTGTCCGCCTGGTTGTCACATGCCCTTTGAACTATATGGCCTAAAACAGATTTATTTCAAAATGAAGTGTGACTTAAGTGACTGGTCAGTGCATGTTGTAAATAGCAGAGACCACATGTACAGTAGCATGTTGACATCTTCAACATAATTAAAGTCCATGTTACAGTAGCGTATATTGTCTTCACCTTGTACAGACATATCATTATCATTTCATATATCTTATATCTTATCAGTGACCTCACACTGTGAGAGAGAGAGAGAGAGAGAGAGATGGAAAAGTCTGTCCTCCAGCGTAAGAAGTTGTGGCTCGGTGGTGAGGCCAGACACATATCTTGCATCCTTTTCTGGGGAGGATTTCCATAATTTGACAGTGCATTAGGCTGTGTGAGACTGATCCAAGCACTAATCCGCACTGACACAAAAATGCTCTTCCTTTTCGCGTGTCACCCGCGCCTGTGAGCCGCTCCGCACCTGTCCATCTAAACAAGACAGAGAGGAGCGCCGTAATACCATAATGCCCTCTTTTCATATCTCTCTCTTCCCCCATTTCTAGCCTTCCTTCCCTCTCCCCCTCTCCCTTTCTTCTGTCTCTTTATATGTTCTCTGCGGGGGCTTCTTTGGGCTTTTTTCTTACATGCACTTACTTTATTCTATTTTTTCCACCTCTCTCCATCTTTCTGGCCCCTGGAGCATGTGCTCTCGCTGTTAACAGTGGCCCCTTGTTTACTAACTTTGACTGATTAGGGAGATTGATCGGTTGGAGAGGGCTCCCATTTTAATTAGCAGTTGGTGGAAAGGAGATCCTAATACACATCAATGCTTTTCTCCACACTCACGCGGGCACACACACACACACACACACACACACAAACACACACACACACACATAGCTCCCATGACCACACTGTTCCCAAACTAGTCCGATTCAGCCCACCCACTCCTCTTTCGCCCATTCTTTTGACTGGAACAGTTCAAAACACATGCACAATACACAACCTAGTCATTGTAAAAATAGAATTACGCTTCACAGAATCACAGAAGTCTGTAGCATATTTACAGATAGACAGATGGGTAGACAAACAATCAGACAAGGAGAGAAAGAAAGAGAAAATAATACGTCCCACAGTGATTTCATTCTCTCCAATCATCTGTGTAAACACTATAGATTACATCTGTGTAATCACTATAAAGTGAGAAAAAGAAAAAAAAAACTTATGAGGAGTTATTTATTTATTCTTTATCTTTCAGTGTTAGCAACCGTGATAGTATTTTCTGTTACTTGGGAACTTGCAATTTATTTGTGAAGATAACACATCCATTTCTGTATCCTAATTATGTTCATTCACAGAGGAAGAAGAAGACAAAAAAACATTTGCAATTATACTACAGCGCACTTCAAGAACCCATTAATTCACATAGACTATATTTTTCAAGGGAAAAAAAAAAATAACAGAATTCCAGACAGCACATGTGTGAAACGGAACCGAAAATGAAATCCACTGGATCAGCAATTGAGGGGTCTGTGCTGCATGCTTTATAAGTGGGTTCTAAAAGCTTAGGTAGGAACGAGAAAGTCTGAAACACAAGAATAAGAGAAAAAAAGAGAAAAATCTAAATTATATTCAAACCAAGACATCAAATATCCTTCAAACAGAGAAAGCTGAGGACAGCATTAATCAAAATCTTTTCCTGACATTGTGACCAAGAATGATATTTTTTGTGATGTGTAATATTTTAAAGTCAGGTGAGATGAGCATGCTCCAACAATAGATTATTGATGGAAAAATGTGGCGCAAGAAGACTTCTTTAAAGTACTTTTTAAATGTACATAAACTGTTCTAAATAGGTTCAGCATTTAGAGGGCAGAATGACTTGCTTGTGAACTTGAAAGTCTTTCACAGTAAACAAAGCTTGATCAATGATGCCGATTTTTCAGCACGGGGTATGAATTTCAAAACAAGCCAGTTCAACTTACCCTAGATATGAGCAACTCCATTACTTCTCAGAGCTGCGAGCTCCATTATTTTAATCATGGCAATTCAACTAGACGGAACCTCTCGCAGTCACATTAAATAGAGTGCACAAATTCATTTGTCTAACGTAAAGTAGTCAAACCAATAGGGAGAGGACGAGAAATGCTAAAACTTTTCGAGCAGAGGCTATTTATTTCATCCTCGAAGTTATTTATCTCTTGAGAGCTTGAGGGTTTAATGTCTCACATCGTGCACTGTTCAAAAAGAGATGAGTGACTAAGAATCAGGAGGAACACACTTTGAGGCTTTTTTTTAAGTCACTCTTTTAATCTCGCTTGAGAAACTTTGAAGACATTTTAGCGTGCATCTAAGGGGACTGCTTGTCGACCTTGTGAATTATGTGGTGATAGGTGCTGAATAAATATGTCACCGCGTGTTTGAATCAATTGGTCATGCTGGAGGAGACGTGACGCCACACTGACTTGATCCCCAGCCTAACAGATAGGACCAAAGAATGTATCATCAACCTATGCTGCCGCTCAACTTAAAAGTTAACTCTAATATAAGACGCATTCAGCGCACTGAAGCTAAGAACATGCCTTGTTTTCATGGCTGATTATGCAACAAAGTAAGTGGCAGGTGTTAAACCCATATTACACCACCCTTTTTATTTCTTATTGTTTGTAAACGATTGTGTAGTATATTAAGTATGTGGAAAATGTATGATTCCTCATTATTAATTAACAATGTACGATTTATTTAAAACAGGCATGCTAAGAATTGAGGAAGTTAGCGCTTTGTGGATTTGATTGTGCTAATAGGCGTGTGGAGGCTCAAACACAAACTTCACAGTGAAGAACGGCGGCAAGACGATGAACGCACTCTTGGGGGCTTACACTTGAGGACTGCTGACGAATCCAGAGGCGTGCAGATGGCCACGGAGACGAGATTGCCCAAATCATTTCAGAGAACAGCTGTACTGTAACCGGCTCTGTTTGTTTGTTGTTGGTGTGCTTAACGCTCATGTACGTAAGTGAGCACACTCAAGCTTATCACTAAGATGGAGAATGTGATGAAGGGAAGGCTTGAAAAGAAGAGAGAGAGAGAGAGAGAAGAGTCCAGGGCTATCAAGTATAGTGGCAACATAAGATTTCCAAAAAGAAATGAAAGGCGATGAGGGGGAGAAAATTGACAAATCAGGTGAAGGTAAGGAAACTCTACTGAAAGAAAAAGAACTCTAACTTTAAAGGATTAGTGTTTATGTTTCTCTTCACGTTCTTTCACTCTCTTCATGTTCTCTATCTCTAAGGAAAAGAGGAGGTCATGTTTCTCTCTGCAGTGCAGCTTCTCAACTCCTCCACTATCCCATCCCCCCCATCCACCACCTCTCGTTCCCCCTCCTCCCACCGTGCCTGCCCAACCGCCCACCCGTCCGCGCGCGCCTCCTCCTCTCTGGGGCTGACGGGAGAGAGCGGTGGAAGATGGCAGCCCTGCGGGCATACACCAATGGCATTACTGTTGATGGATCCCTGCGCCGCACAAACGCGCCCCTGGATGCATAAACGCCACAAGCCTTCTGACTAATGCATGGCAAAGAGAGAGGACAGGAAAACCCATCAGTGCGTTTAACGAGGAGCCGAGATTTCACTCTTTTTCCTCCCTCTCTCCTTCTCATCTCTCTTCGTTCTCACGTATAAGCTCTGTGATGGAGGTCTCTGTCTAGTTCTTGATTTCCTGGTATGTGTAGTTCAGAATGTGACTATAAACAGTGGAAGGTTCAGAGGTATTGTTGCTTTCTTATTCTTTATACTGAATTTTTCTCTGCATTGCATCATATTCTAATGTTGTAAGTTGTTTTGGTTTAAAAAAAAAAAAAACAACCTGATACAACTGACAACTGTTAAGGACACTGATAAAATATTCAACACAGGCACAGAACAGCCTTCTGCATTTAACCGAGGCCATGCTTTGCAAATGTAATAGTACACAAGAAGTTTAGGCTTATGAAAGACGAAAAAAGAAAGACAAAACCTACATTTCCTTTAACTCTTGAATCCTCTGACATCTCTGGGCCAAAAACCCTTGAATGTCCTTCAACCACTGATGATGCCATCCTACCCCATAAACACATGCGTTGATGGCAGGCCGTGGCACTAATAAGCTTGTGGAGCTAATTCCTTGGCGTGACTTTGCCCAGAGAATATCCTCTGTTTTAAAACACAGCAGTGCTTCAGAGAGGCTTAAGCTCGCGAACAACACAAACTTGACAAGCACAAACCAGCCAAGTGCTACGAATGTCATGAGCTGAATTGCAAATGACCCCACAGCTAATTGTGACTGGCTGTTTTTTTTTGTGTGTGTGTGTGTGTGTGTATACGTGCGTGTGTGTGAAGAAGAGTCCATGTTCAAGGATGTGTCTGTGGACAACTTTTCTGACTCCCTGTAATGAATGAGTATTCTCAGTGACAGGCCCCCCTTCCACACACTGTCTGTCTGTCTGTCCGTTGGCTCGGAGAGCGCTGTTTGTTGGAATTGCTGTCACACTCGTTTATTCTATTTCTTTCTCTCTCAGTCTTGCCCTCCTCTCTCCTTCTCCCTCCCTCTCTCTTAGCCGTGTAAAACTCTTATTTGTCTGTCTGCTGACACTAATTGGCAAATCGCTTCAGGCCTCCCTCGAGCTTCAGTTTGCAGGGCAGAGGTTTGAGTAGAGGCGTCTTAAGAAAGAAGAGAGGGGAAGGCAACACAGGAAGGAGAATGAGAGATGGAGGAAGGGATGTGGCGAAAGACAAGAAGAATGAAAATGAAAAGAGAAAGAATGAAAGGAGGATGAGCAGAGAGGGAGGCTTATGAAGGAAGCAGGAAAAAGAATATGCTGAAAAACGTGTGTGTGTGTGTGTGAGAGAGAGAGAGAGAGAGAGAGTTATTTTCAGATTGAACATTATGTAAATGCTGGTAGTGTCTATGCCTAATTTATGATGGGGAATGAGTTTGAAGCGTGGTGTATGTAGGGCGACATCACTTCTAGATGACCTCACATCTTCTGGCCACCACAGCAACAACATGCAGGAAGCGGGCCCTATTAAAATGAGCCTTGTCTTAAAACCTCCATGTGAACCGACCACACGCTCACAATCACACACACACACACACTCTCTCACACACACACACACACACACTTACATACACACTCATCAAATTGCCAGTGAGTCACTGCACCTGAGAGGTCCACACGCGCTAACACAGCAGCCGCACACGGGCTAATCCGATTTCACACCAAGATCACAATTCCAGTCACCGGAATACCCTAAAGTGTTCAACTTAATAAATCCAAGGTCAAATGAATGCTCAAATACACATGCCCTTCCCCCCATCCCCGCCCCCCACTCTCTCTCCGTTCTCTTCCTCCCTATCCCTCCCTCTTCCCTCTTGTCATCCCACAAAGACTCCTCTCTCCTGTCTTCCCTCTCTCCTGTCCCCCTGAAGGCGTCTTGCTCCTTAGTAGAGGGCTAATTTCAAGCGCTCTAATCAATATGCTCACAACTTATTTAACTAATGAGATCTGCTGTGCTAGCCGGTGGGGAAGACATTTGGAGGGCCATTACTTATTTATTTATTTATTTATTTACTTTCGGCCTTAGCTTTAACCACTGCATTCCCCAATAACCCCAGAAGGAAGCTTTGTTTGGGAAAGGACTTATTAAGTGAGGGCATACAGTTTGTGTACTAATGTCCACGCATTAGTGTCTTAGTGTACTAATGTCCATGTGTTAGTGTGCATATTGTGTTGTGTATGTGTATTGTGTATGTTTGTTTTTAAATAACCATGACATTACTGAACGTGACACAGAATTGTTCCATCCTAACCTGTTTTATCTTGCGTCACAATATTTTCTTGTGGCTGCCTTTTTTCTCTCCAGTGTTTTTTGTGTATAACCACTGTCAGAAAATGTGTCCTTCTCTCAACTCGTATGCGTGTCTTTTATGAGGTGGAAATGTGTGTGTGAATGCCTCTTAAACTATAAGTGTCTGCTGCTTTGGTTGTAATAGGCAGTATTTAAGGCATGTGTTTCTTGAGTGTCTGCAGGTGCCAGGTGTACAGGTGTCTCTGTGAATAGGAGCGTCTGTTCATTTTGAAGTTAGTCTGAATCGGTCTGCATCTTCCCATTCCCTATAGATACCTGCCATGAAACTCTCTGCCGTGTGGCCACATTGATGAAGAGGGCGACCCTATCAAGCACTGACCTTGCATTACAGCTCAGAGCTACAAGATACAGAGAGAGAGAGAGAAGAGACTGCACAGAAGCTGGGAAAGACTTGCACAAAGACTGCTGGAGAATAGGAGAAAAAAATATATATGGTGCTCCACTCAAAAGCTGATAACTGAAAATAGTGTTGACTGAAATGATGCTGTGGAATAAGAGAGAGCAGGAAAACTGCTGACCACGAGACATGGCATCCTTGAGCAGACGTCGGCACTTTGGGCCTTGCTATGGATCTGACGCGCTGTGCACCCAAAAAAGTTTTCACCCCCGCTGGTGACCATCTACAGAAAAAGAGAGAAGAAAAAAAAGAGAGAGAAAAGGAAAGGGATGGAAAGAAAAAGTTTGTGCTCGTGCTATTCCCCGACACCACAGGGAAACAGTTTCTGACTCCCAAACTGAGGAATAGATTCCATTATGGGTGATTTAGCAAAACAAAGCCAAAGCGTACACCGAAATTGATTGGATGTATGTGGCGTGGGCTTTTTCAAGGAGCGGCGGAATGGCTCCATTTTCTCTGGCTGTGGCGGGGGATGGCTGGCAGGGAAGGGATTGATTTCAAATAAGAAACCACCCCGCCCAAAAGCGAGCGAGAAAGAGAGACACACACACAGCGAGAGGCGAGAGAGAAGACCAACAGAATAGACCTGTTAGCGTTAAATTGTCAGGGAATGACAACTGAGCTGAGAGGGAAGGGGGAATTAGGAAATGCGAATCGCAACTCTCCTAGCAGCAGCCGGGGCTCAGGCACGCCACCCTCCCAGCCTCCACCTGCCTCCACCTGGGGGAAAGAACAATGTTCAGAGGAGCAGGCAGAGAGGAGAGGAGAAGAGAGAAGTGGGAAACAAGTGAACAGAGAAAAGGAGTGAGTGAATACAAGAGGATACAGAGGAAGCGTGTGTGTGTGTGTGTGTGTGTGTGTGTGAGTGTGTGGAGAGGGTGGGTCCAGGTGAACGTCTTGATATGGGTGGAAAATGAAAAAATTAGCCCCCGCTGAGTCCTATAATTACTGGAGTTCCTCCAATCACACACTCGCTGTGAACCTCCAAATCTGACAAAGTGTATTAATAACAGTAATAATAATAATAAAAGGATGTTCACCTCCTTAATCAGAATCTGGGAATGACTGTCACTAATCAAAAACTTTACCAAAAATAAGTCGTCACTTGTTACTGTTGCTAATTCAGTAAGTCCATTTTAGTCAGAATGCTAGCCTGGAAATAGATGTTTTGGTGTAGATGGTTTTTCTATGCAGGTATGTCTAGAGATGGACCATAGGGCCTTAGCAGTTGCTTGGATGAATCAGATCCCTGAATCCTTGTAGAGAGTCACATAGACATGCACTCTCTAGCTATACTTTTGCATAGGCAGTTTAAAAGACAACGGCTAATTCCTCCCTTTTGTATTGAGCCTCGTCTACCAGTCAGAGCCAGATTATGCATTGTTATGCTGTAGTCTGACTTGTTACACTACTGTCAGACCACCCTAAAAACAAAACATAGCAGCCATTAATATGATTAGCAATGCATATAGAATACAAAAGAGAGATGTGTTGTGTTGTGTGTGTGTGTGTGTGTCGGTGTTATAGATTATGCTCAAAACATAGAGGAATGAGAATAATAAAGAATACAAGATAAAATTGACTCATTTTTCACTGGATTAAGTTCCCTATTGTCCTTTGTTCACTAAGACATTTTCAATAAAGGCATTCAGCTTAATTTGTCACTTTGGGTGTGTGTATACAATTGTGTGTGTTCTTCCAATGAAGCTGGCTCACAAACCATGAACACTCATTTCACATATATTGCCTGGTTTTCTAAAATACCACTGCAAAACACTTTGTCTGTTTCCAACTGGCCAAGGTCTGCATTAATTAACACTGCATTGACTATGTGATTGGAAGTGGCTAGCTGTCTAGGCAGGATGTAACAAGTGTTGCCACATCTGAGTTGTGGAAAACTGGTTGGTGGTGACAAACCATCAGAATCATAAAACAAGTTTCTAATGCCTGTATGTGCAAATCGGCACCATGTGAACGTGTGTCCACTGTTGCTAGGTGATGGTTTAGGTCGACTTTCATTTACTACAGCATACAGCCAACCAATGAAAAGTATACGTCTGCTGCCTGGGAACCTGCCAAAATCGTACGGGGGATAACTCTGGCACAATGGCAGAGTAATAGGTTTATTTACTGAGAAAGTAGTCAAATAGAAACAAGAAACAAATGACTATTCAGATGGTGCATTTTAATGAAACGACTGGACAAAGGTGATCAGTTTTCTAGGACTGACATTGAAAAAAGAGAATAATCCTGGAATAAAACAGGACGCAGCACTAAGTTGCATCCTGCACCTTCCCTGAGTAGCTTATAAACAGCTTGTGTGAGCGTAACACGCCAACAAGTATAAAAATTATGTTTTTAAATTCATGAGCTTGTTCATCATTATCACAACTGTAGAGCTCATCAAAATTTGACCTTTTGTCAAGACAGTTCTTCCAAGGTATCACCAAAGACATGGCTAATCTCTATTGGCCATGCGTGTTGTTCTGTTGCCTGAGGCAAGCAAGGAAAAACACAGATCTCTAAATCCTGGGTGCCAAATCTCTAATGTGTGTGGAAACGCAGCCCAAAGGAATGGAGGTGTTTGCTTGTTTTAAAAACACGTCATGCTGTGTACACTGTGTTCTATTCTCTTTGATGCCTAATACCACCGTATATCACTCCAACCCAACATCTTATCCAGATACACACACACACTAACCTGTTGCGTAGTGGTGGAGCATTGGTATACAGAAGCCTGTAAACAAGGAAGGCCCTTAGTCCCACCATAGAAGTGTATCCTACACTGATGAGTGACTGACAGAGTGCATACTGACATTTGGTTTTTTTTTAAATGCAGTTTGTTCAATATGACTGAAATTGCTAAATTGCTTAATAAATGAACAATAATGTGACAGAATGCATGCCCAGATCGGATATGATTGTATAACCTATTACACAGGCTAAATCTGGCCTTCTTAGAGCCCTGTTTTTAAGACCTGAGAGCTTGACAGGTTTACCACTAGCACAGCTTTAACTGAAACAGGGACAAACCAATGTTAGTGGCAAACCTGAGAGGAGAAAAGCCTGGACATCCATTGGCAAGAATGTAAGGTGTTGATAAAGGTGTCTCATTTGGAGAGCATTGTCTCTGTGATGCCTATCAAGTACATTTTAACAAAATGTGTGGTCGCTGGTGGTCAATATTTTTTTTTTCATTTGGCTGTCAAAGAGTTGTTTTATGATATAAATAGCACAGAAATAGAATACGTGTTCTGTTTTGTGCTTAAAGGGAGTGCCAGGTGTGTATGTTTACTAGCTGTAATGGTGGCGCACGGTGAGCGCCATCTCGATGGGGGTCGGTGGTGAAAGATAACTAACGATGTGCAATTATCAGGTATTTACCCACAGCAACTCTAGGTGGGGTCAGATCAAAGGCCATCACAAAGTAACAAAGACCCCCCCCCCCACTATGCACCCATGTGTCGTATCTGCTATGATCTGACTGCATGGCCGAGTCATTTGCCAGGTCAAGCAGAGTAGGGGGGCATGTGTATGTGTGTGTGTTGCGGAAGTTGACTGCAGTCTTCTCTACTAGCTGATGGGGATGGATTGCTGCTCCACCAGGCTTTACGAGCAGAGGCTTTTAAGCCCCAGTTGTTTGATGCCACTTATTAGTGCTAAAAGCTCCTCGAAAAGAAAACACATTCACAATCAGATGCCGTAATTGCTGTTGGAAAATATTTGTTAGACCAAAATGCACACACACACACGTACTTAACACTGTTAAACATTGAAAAGACAAAAAGAAGCTTTTGGGATGGGATGGAACCAACAGTTATTGCTTTCGTGGATGGGCTATATTGCTAATTAACCCCTTTAGCTGCTAAGACACATTTTACAAGCACATATATACAGAAAAAAATACATGTATTTATACTGCATGCGTTGAGTTCCTAAACATAGTACCCTTTCAGTGTTAGTGTTCATTTCAACCAAACTGTCAGGTTAACTGCATTAGCCTTTAAGATGGTAAAGGTGTTCTAATCTTTTATCACACACACAAACACACACACACACACACACACACACACACACACACACACACACACACACAAATGTTTAAATATTCAAATGTAACATTTTGCTGGAATGCTTCCCTGTCCAAAGTGGGATATTTAGTGGGAGTTTGTGCTGCGTCCGGTAGCTGCTGCTCTGGGTGTATTGACAGAGGATCTGGCATTTGTACAGTTTTAGCTTTTTATTAGTGTAGGAGGGAATGGCAGTGTGTTGCAGCTGATTGCGAAAAGGTTAATCCATTAAGAGGTGGATTTTGTGTGTCTTAGGCTTTGGGCACAGCTGTGAGGTGGCTGTTTGAATGTGTGTGTGTGTGTGTGTGTGCGTGCGTGCATGCAATTTTAGCGTCTTTGGGGAGCCGACGTTTCGAAAGAGTCTCCGTTGTCGTGGCGACTCTTGGCTAATGCCAGTGACATGTAAGGTGGGATTAAGGCTCCAAATGGGCGATTAGGAAATGAATGCAGCTGGATGACATACAAATAAAAAACGAGAGCCAAGTCAAATGTCACCTCTTCAAGCACGAGATGTATCTGATGCACAGACCCACCGGCACACAGCTTACTTCACAAGGAGGATTCAGACAGAACGGCATTTGAATGTCAAGTTTAAGAAAGCCTGAAACCCCTCAACTTCAACCCTTTTAGATGTCTTAACTCGATACAGTGAGGGGATGGCAGACAGATAGACGTTTGTTTTGTTTCTGAACATCATTGGAAGTCTCATAACATCATGTCAGCTTTTGCAAGCTAAAAAAATGTGTATTTTAACGTTAAATCTATTCATCACATCTATTTATTTATTAATTTAGCTGTGATAGCATCAGTCGGGCCTTTTACCACCTGATAAATAAATGACGTGTTTATTGTTCAAAGGCAGTTACGAGCCCTACTACCCTCCAGCACCATGCAGGGCACCCCCCCCCCCACACACACACACACACATTTTGCTCACGCGTGCCATGCATGCCCAGCCGAAAGGCAAATACCCCTGTCAGCGTTGGCCTCGGGGGTAATGCCGCTCTTATCACTGCCTTGCTTGCCTTTTGTCTCCCATAAAATTACATTTTATCACACTGCTAGGACTGAACACCCTTCACACAGAGGCCTGAATGAGTCCATGCATCGAAAAAAGGCCAGCTCTTTATCCCATTTACACTGTGGTCGTTTGGGAGGGAAAGAGAGAGATGTCAGTGAATGTTAACGTGTGGCAAGTCAATTTTGGTTTATAAAAAGTCCTGGTCTTCGATAATGCTTCGAAGCAATTCACATTTGATGGTAAAACGTGTGTTGAAAGTATACGTGTCTTTGCCTGGTTTCTTTTTGTCATTATTTGCAATAAATAGCCCCCACAGCATTTTCTTAACACAATGGTTTCTGTGTCTTTAGGAAGGCTCTGTTTGACTTCCTGTGTGCCTACATGTAGCAGCCAACAGTGTTAACCGCTCTGTAAGAACACACACACACACACGTCTTCCCTGACAGCCTCCAATGGGGCTTGAGATCACCTTCCACCCTAAGTATAATTGTAATTCTGCTTTTCCTTGCAATTACTTTTCAAACACAAGTCATTTCTATGGAAATATACAATAGCAGAAACATGCTATTATTTGATAATGTTTGAAATGCAACATGCATAATCTGTTTCTGGCGCCGCATGCAAATTGATCCCCACTCCACACATATCTCTGTATTTGTGTGCATTTTCATGGAGCTGTCAATGACAAATTCAAATCAGAAGATTGACTGAGAATGGAATTGTTAACATACATGCAATTTTGTGCTTCCAGTCAATTATAGTACATTCCCGTGATCTGTCTTTTTCTTTCTTTCCTCTCTCTCTCTCACACACACACACACACACATTGTGTTGAAGTAGGCACCAATTACAAAGCCCCTAAAGCAATTACCTGTGTCACCCACACCAAAGAACCACCCCCACAGACCTGGTGAATATGAAAATCTTAATTAACAACTAATTAAACCAAACTTCCGAGATTTAATTCACTTGTGGTTGTGTTATAGAATACTTTTCCACATTTTACTTTTGGCAGATTGGCTGCTGATGTGTATGGCCAGGATGCATTGACCTATGTGCAGTCTTAGAAATGTAAAATGGCCTACATTTATATAGCGCTAATTTACTCCTAAGGGCATTTAAAGTCATTCACGGTATACATGTATGCTTCACATTCACCCATTCACACATTGGTGACAGAGACCTGCCACCGGGAGCTATTCAAGGACATTTTGATGGAGTCAGGCAGAGCAGGCCTTGAAACTGCAACCCTTCAGGTTTACCGAAAAGCCCCTGCCCCAGCACCACCCATGAATGTTTGTGTGTGTGTGTGTGTGTGTGTGTGTGGGGGGGGGGGGGGGGGATTTTTCGATCCAACCCATGTCCTGTGTGACAGATGTGGGTCTGTCTTCATCCACTAACTCCTACCCATCTCTTTCTCTGCGGTCATCTTCCACTCACTACATTCCCTTGCTTTTGTCCTCTCCCATTTCTCACATAATCTTACTCTTTCTCTCCATTAATTCTACTCGGCGCTCCGGGCATTTCCACTCATGTGCCTCTCTCCCTCTCTTGCACACGCACACCAACACACACACACACTCACACACACACACACACACCAGTTTGCATCCATCCCCAGTCTCCCCACATCTCTCATTGTGCTCCAACTCCATTCCAGTCACCCTCCATCTTGACTTCTCCTTGGAACATTCCAGATTTAATTACATAAAAATGTTATTGCCAGTGGACTTTGCTCCGGGTTGGCGTTTATCATGTTCCCCTGTTGCCACAGCATTCACCCCCCCCCCTGGGGAAATCATGGTAGTAGGCAGAAGCTAATCCAATAGTCAATACACATAATAACCCTCGTAATGAATATATGGACTTTAACAAATCTGGCAATGGGCTTAGCAGGACCTGATCTGGTTTAAACACACAACCATGACATGATTTTCTTTTCGATTCTCTTTCTCTACCTCTCTCTCCCCCTCCCTCTCTTTATTCCCCTTCCCTTTCTTTTTGCTTGTAATCAATGGTTCAGGCCATATTGGCTCTTGAGCAGACTTTTGCCCCTTCGCCTTTGAAGTAAAAAACTTCATCTCTGTCAAGAGAGAACGAGAGGCAGACTGTTGAGGGGGGGGGGTTGTTCACCAGCGAGCTCCAAGATCAGAGCTCCCGTTGCCGTAGGAACCTGTAGATTACAGGTGACATGATTGCCCGGCTTTGCTCTCTGTCTCACCCTTGATCACGGCTGAAAATCAATGCAAGCGGCACCCGCGTGCCACACGGCATGCCCGCCTGCCTGCCTGCTGCAGACTCTCTCTTCTAATCATCATATGAGAGACTGCGCCAGGGAAGGGCCAGTCCTCCACTCCCTACCCCCACCTCTCTCCTCCACGTCCTCCCACGCTCTCCCCTCCCACAGTCTCTCCATCTTTCCTGCTCTCTTTTCGCTCACGTCTGCTTCTGTCCATCTCTCTCTTTTCCTCTGTCTCCACATGAAACACTCATTCCTCGTTGCTCCCTTGCTATTTGCCTAATGATCTTTGATGGTCGGTGCTACCTCTTGCTAGCCCCGTTTGAGGTGATGAATGTGTGTGCATGTGTGTGTGTGTGTGTGTGTGTGTGAAGTGCAGGTGTAATTTGAGTGGCTTTCTCACAGAGGGTGGGTGGAGGACAGAAGCTTGTGTTCAGAATGATTGGTGGTGGTGGTGGTGGAGGTGAAGGGGTGGTGGGAAGCAGACCCAATTGCTCCGCCAACACAAAGGCAAATCAAAAGGAAACTCAATCCAATTCCAACTCGTTTAAAGAGCGACATGTGTCTGTGACTGATTCACTGCCACCGTATACATGTGCATTTGCGAGTTTGTGTGTGTGTGTGTGTGTGTGTGCGTCTTCTACACAGTTTCTGCACACTCTGCATGCTCTCTCTCTCTTCATTTCCCGCCTCATTTTTTGTTTGTCTCTTCTCTTCCAACGTGCAGGGTCTTTTGATATGCGCGTTATGATTTGGGTATTGCTGTGTGGCAGGGATCATGTTGTGTTTCCTGAGACATTCACGTGAACAACGCTATTTATAGTGTGCTGATTGGGAACAGGTGGGAAGCCGTTGTCCAAAATCAGGCAAAGTGAATGACAAGAAAAATGTGCTTTCCGCAAAAACAGTATTCATCCTGAATTTGAACCCACCTGAAATTAAACAATGCTCACGTAGGGCATTGTTATCATCTCCATGGCAACTGCAGACGTACTATTATTCTGGGTAATTTTGACGAACATGTTTCCATCATTTTTTTTTTTTTTTTTTTTTTTTTTTTTTACCGGAAACAGCCAGACACTGAAATAAATTGTGCCTCTATCGAACCACACCACTCGGCAACATTCTATCAAAGCCTGTTTCCCCAAAGGCTTTAACTATACAGGATGTTGTCTCACCAGGTTTGTGCGCAGAATAACATTAAACATTCATGATCAAGACAACGCACCCTGTCGAGTTGTGCGGTGCATGTAAGCAAGGGCATGACATGACAGCCACTTTCACCTGGGCTCTAGTCTAAAGGCTTCTCCGGATGTGAGCTTTGCCAGTGCTTCGAACGCTTTTGATCACGAGACGCAACAACAAACACGCGGCCACCACGAGCAGGAGGGACAACACACTCCACCACGAGCAGGAGGGACAACACACTGGACGTCCCACAGGGAGTGTTTGAGCAAATCGACAGTGACGTCTGTCACATTCTCACAGAGGGCATCAGACAGAGTGTGAGGGTGACACACGCAGTGCCGAGAGTCCAGTTGACAGACGGAATGAACCTAGTACACACACACAAACAAACACACAAACACACACACACATGCTTGCACATAAGAAAAGTATAGAATAACGTATAGTATAAAGATAGACTTGTGCAAGCATGTATACAGAAGTACAATGGGAAAGGAGAAACACATTTAGAGGTCTACTGTATATTGTAGATACACAGGCTCAATGGAGCTCTCAACACCACACGCCATAAAAAACAATATTGAATGGTGGTCATATTTAATTTAATTTACACAAGCAAAACTCATGGCAAGAAATTGAATCACAGACATTCTGAAAAAAAAAAATCGGTTTCAGTTCAGTTGTTCAAGTTCAGTTGACTTCAAACTGATGTGACCCCCTCCTCTAGAAGAATTTTTTGCTCCAATGTGTTCAAGACAAAAGAAAAATCACCTATGATGATCATCACAACAACATTTTTTTTTCCCCACATACATCTCCCTTGCTCAGATTAATCTACAGTGGAACTGTTTCTTGGATTATTGTAAGTCGTGCAGGAGATGTGTGCCATCTCCTGTGAAGTGAAGGCCTTCTCTGTCTCTTGTCAAGAGTGGTGCTTTCCGAGTGTTTGCTTTAGTGTTTGGCACTCAGACTGACCCTGTTGTGGTCTATAAACAGCAGCTCCCAGCATGCTGAGCTTTAGAGGGAGGAACTCATGGGACCGTAAACGTCATCGAAGGATGACAGAACTTTGGTGTGTGTGTGTGTGTGTGTGTTTGGTGGAGTTAACTCGCCTGCCAGAACCTGCACATCTGCGTAGAGAATTCTATAAATAGCCCACAGCAGAAAAAAGAACCATAATCAGCAAAAAAAAAAAAAAAAAAACAGCTGGTGACATCACACCATCTAGCCATTTAGCCAAAGTAATGGAAATGGTCACGGTAAACATTTTATGAGAAAAAAAGAAGTGTGTGTGTGTGTGTGTGTGTGTGTGTCACACACAATCACAAGCAGGCTAAGAGATGCAGAAGGATTGGGAGGAGTTTTTTCTGGAGGCAGAGTAAACAATAAAAGCTAACTGTGGCCGAGCACTCTTCCTGTGAGCCCTAATAGCAGCTAGCAAATGAGATTAGGCTCACCCAGCCACACAATAAATGAGGGGGTGTCGGAGGGGAAGAGTGCAATATAAATGGATACTTAGTTAATAGCCTTTTGTCGGTGAAATTAGACGCAGTGGTGTCTTGGTGGAAGTAGACCTCTCTCTCTCTCTCTCTCTCTCTCTCTCTCTCACCTCTGTATTTCTCTCTATCTCTCTCTCCTGTATCTGATTATTTATTTTGAAACAAACCTACAGCAGTAAACTTAATTACTCTGCTAATTTCAAGCAAAATGATACCATATGAGAATATACATTAAAAAAGACACCAGATTGAATAATGTCACGGTTAATGTGCACATTATTATGGGGGTTTCACACCTGCCTTATTTAGTTTGGCTAAAATAATCTCAATTTATGGGAAAACATGTACAAATGTGTTCAGAGTCAAACTAGGCTACAGTTACGCCTCATATGTTAGACTGACGTGTGGCAGCTGCAGGTCATCACAGCAAAATTGAAAGAAAAATATTGAAAACTAAGCTGTAGCCTAATCTGCCCAGCATTCAATATCATGTACAATATCCCTGACACTCAATGTTAAGTGGGATTGCCGCTGTTCCATTAGTGACGGTTTATTAGTTATTACGCTCCATTCTGTTTCCATGATTGTTTGGGTTTACTTTCACTTTGGTCTCTCTGCTTTCCCTTCCTCAGATATTTCTGCCTAATAATTGAATGACCTTACCTTTTCACACATGGATTTTTTTGAGCATTTTACTATTAAAAAAAAATGCAATGTAAAAGGGAACTATAAAAGAAACCCTGTATATTAGTATGGACTTTCATGGTAAGAACAATTAAAACATGTATTATTGTCTTCTCTCTGTTTCTCTTTCCTTCCCTCCCTCTTTCTCTCTCATCCATTTCTCTCTCCCTCACTCACTCACTCACTTTCTCTTTCTTTTTCTGCTCTCCTGTTTTTGTTTCCCTTTAACATACTGTAGCCGTAACCCCCTTGACACAGATATACACATCCTCTCGTCACCCAAATACACACACACACCCTGACACACACGCCATGTTTGGCGGGATGGCTTTGGCACGGGCCCGCTGGTCCCACAGATGTTCTCATTGGCCGCGGATCCTGGCAGAACAGCCTCTGTGACAGGTAACAAGGCAACCGTCACCTTGACGATAAGCCAAAAACCATCTCGCCTTGCATTGTCACTCCATTTAGCCGACAGACCCACTGCTTCTCCACGCTACCGTGCCCCCCCCCCCCCCCCCCCCCCTCCCTTCTTTCACATACTCACCGCAGCTCTGTAGTCCTCCCCTCACCTTAACCCACTGTGTTGTCAAACACCAGTTACCGTACACTGCGTTGCTAACCATATGTAACTAAGACATGTGTCAAAACTAGACCCCTGTGACTGTAACTCACTGTCTCCTTTCAGCAACACACACACACACACACACACATACACACAGAGGGGTGAGGCACACCCCCTCCACCCCTTTCTGAACTCCCACTCAGTGTCAGTGGGCTGGAGACAGCAGACAGCTTGTGTGGAGCTTTGTGCCTCAACGTGTGCGTGTGTGTGTGTTTGTGTGTGTGCGGTGTGTGTTTGCCAGAGACAGTTCAGGCTGGCAGTGCGAGGCGACGGCTGCTGCCAGCCTCTCCTCCGTCAGCCGCCATTCCCTGGGTGAGGCGCAGCTGCCTGTCTGCATGGCTGCTCGGGATCTCTCCACACAAACCTGTCTGGGGTCCTCCCCTCTCTAACTCTGCCTCATCTAACAGTGGAGTCACAAATGTGACACACACACACACACGCACACACATACACACGAGACTCCTGTCTCTCTCTTCTCCTTTCTTCTTTGTCTCTTTTTTTCTGTCCGGTTGTGTGTGAGTGTCCCAGACTATCTGTCCTTCATAAGCTATCATGTCTTACCCCTTTCTATCTCTCTTTCTCTCTCTCTCTCTCTCGCTCTCTCTCTCTCCCACTTGTCTTCACCTTATGTCTGCTGGTCCGTCTTCCACTGAACCTGTCTCTCTCCCCTCTCTGCTGTCTCCTCGTCTTCATCATGTGACAGGGTTGCTGCTCCAGTGAGACAAATTCTCAAATTCTGGCATGTTCTGCCTCTCTGCCAGGTGCTTGCTGTAGTCCAAGCTGCCCAAAACGTGATCCCTTGTTCACTTAGCACCATCACTGACACAACCTCTTTTTCACACACATTAGCATGTGTGTGTGTGTGTGTATGTGTCTGTGTGTGTGTGTGTGTGTGTATGTGTCTCCCCCCACACACATACAGTATATACACTCCCCTCTGTGGCACATCTACAAAGGTGTCTACTCTTTCTCTCACTCACATATTATTTCCCTGGGATTCACTTCCTTTCCCCTGTTTTTCTCTTTGACACACATGCACACACACACACACACACACACACAAACACACACACACACACACACACACATATACACACACAGGTTCACCACTACTAAGCCTTTGCTCTGTTGTCTGTGGCCAGCGGTAGGTAGATAATGGCGTGTCCGAGTTGTCTGTGTCATCCTTTGAGCGTTAGCATCTCTTCATCAAATTCAGGCCCAGGCTGCCCGTGGACCGCCTCCACCATCACCACCACCCCCCAGCGCCAGCGCCAGCCCTGATGCATTGTGCTCATTTTCAGAGCAGAGCTCTCTCCCATGCTTGCACATTCACCCCAACGGTCTACGCGCTTCACTTCTCGGTTCTCCCCGAACACGTGTGAGAGGGTTTCGTGCAGAAAGTCTTAGCAGGCTCGCCCGAATTGATGAATCACGAACAAGAAGCCTGGGTGGGATTGCAGAGACAGATCGCAAATCCGGAATGTTTTCACGGAGATCAGGCTGGAATCTCCGCACTTGTTCCCTCTGGAAGAGGAGGGACAGGGCAAGTGTTAGTCAGTGGATCTGGATGATGTCGGCCACTGATTCTGTAGGGAAGGACCAGTATAGTAGAGTAGACAAAAAAAGGATCAGAAAAATTGAGTAGACAAAATTTATCTTTCAACTATTTTCCATTCTGGGGAGTTGTTAGAGCTACAATATAATACAAGAGTAAGCCCTCTTCGGTCAAAAAAACAAGTCAATGACACACACACACACACACACACACATACTGTCTCTCTCATACACACACACAAACACACAGGCAGGGAGAGATGGGCCTTTTCCCTTAAGCCATGTGTGTCTGTGCTTTGAAAGACAGTGTCCCTGATTGGAGGTGTCACTCATGCAGAAAGTTAACTTCACTACTTCATTTGGGTGATGAATGACAACGGGAAACCATAAAGCAAGGCAACTGTCTGCAGAGGTCTTGGCTTATTTCTCTCTTTTACCCTTCCCCACCCCCTTCTGTCTTTCTCTCCCTATCTGATTGATTGATATATCTATCTATCCATCTATCTATCTGTCTATCTATCTATTCATCTATCCATCCATTCCCTTCAGATGCAAGTGTATAACATACAAGTGCTTTACTACAGCAAAGGCTTCTGTACATAGACTCCCTGTTGCCCTGTTGCTCTTGATAACCGAGTCCTACTCAGAAGCTAATTTTTCTTTCATAATAAAAGCTCATTAGAGCACCAGTCAGTACTAGCAGGGGGCTTTTTTTTAATGCCCCATCTGCATCTTGCGTGCATTTGACTGATTTGCCTGAAGAGCAGAAGAGAAAAGTCATGCTGATTCCTCCCAGCCTCCACAAGGGTGTAGCTCGGTGTCTTCAGAGACACGCTCCCACCGACACGGAGTCTGACTGGCCCCGACTAACCACGGCAATCCAGCCTCCGGCTACAGTTTGTCCGTTAGCATGACCGCTTGCATGCTTTAATTATGTTCCCCACACACGGAGGCCTACAGTATAAACTCACGCCCTGACCTTTAATCGGTGTCAACGCTAATGAACGTCTCTCGCTCACGGACGCTCTCATTTGTCAGTGTGTGCATGTGTGTGTGTGTGTGTGTGTGTGTGTGTGTGTGTGTGTGTTTGTGCGTTTGTCAGAATACAGGTTTTGACGCTTCTAAATGAGAGTGGTTAAAACAATGTACAAAGCCGGAAAAGATTTATCTTACAGGGTCACAAGGCCTTGAATTAAACAGAGGCAAGTTTCCCATTGAAGCGTTGATGCGAGATCTGACGCTGGCCATGCCGAGGACAATCATTATCTTTTCAGTCTCCTGCTAATGTGGTTATTGTCTGTAAGTACTGATCAAACATTTTCAAGGACAGTGCAGGCAGCTAATCAATTCGGTGTGTCATAATAAAAGGCATGTTCCGCCTCTGGCCTCATTACTGATGCAAACCCACTGTATCGAGTGCCTCCAGTGCTGCATAGGAAGATACTGTGTGGCAGTGTCCTGAGAGCAAGGGCTAGTGCCCCAAAGACTAAAGGGATCCAAGGGCATTTCATCACATGGAGCGGAATGATGTGGAGAAGGATGGAATTCCAAACTCCGAAGAGAGAGTGTGTGTAAGTGTATTAGAGCTGGGATTGACTGGACACAAAGAGTGTGTCGTCAAGTTTTACGGATTCCAGCGCCGTATTGTTGTGAGTCACGACAAATTAGGTGACATGTCGCATGCTGATTGCTGTAACTCAACGCATGCAGATGGATGTGAGGTGTTTGGGTGGGTGAATGTTGGGGGGACAGAAAACCAGGGACACATGATCCCACCATTACCATTACGAGTTGACTTTGCCAGAAATTTAATTTTGAGTCATTATCATTTCTATGCAAATTCCTATGCCAAGAGCTGCACAGTGTGTGTGTGTGTGTGTGTGTGTGTTAGGCTTGTGTTAGCGTTTACCT